>CM019063.1:271222940-271618612 GCA_009667805.1 Leptobrachium leishanense | reverse complement strand
GCGAGTAGCTGAGTGTGACGTGGTAAAGATGGCCGCCGCCATGAAGCAAGTAACAATTCCGTACAGCAAGATGGACGCAGCCACGAAGCAAGTAACAATTCCGTACAGCAATGTTAATTTTGAGGTTTCTGTTCACCAAAGCACAAAATATTTATTTATTATTTACCCCTGCACATAGACATATATTACAGTTCAATTATATTTTATTTCAGAAGTAAACATTACGTTTATTCAATGAAAACTGTTATTTGTTGTGTGTGCATACAAAACGGATTGTGCTGACTGCTTTTCTTTATTATATTTTGTCCGAGTAATACAAAAACAATCTGCATCTTTCATTAAAAAATCGTCGGCCATTTTGGATTCAAAATTCGCATCCAAAGCGTTCGACGACACTGCTGCAGCAAACTGAATTGCTGCTCTGCAGCAATTCAGCAGCTGCTGAGGTATTGAACGGGGCTCTGGATACATTTGATGTGAAGGAAATCAACACTCTTTAAAAGCCATGTGGAGCGACAATAATGGGCAAAAACACAAGGAACTTGAAGTGACACTAGCTGTGAAGGAGCGCAGCTAGTGCCTTTGTAATAGGAATCATATTTTAGGGATTTTGTGCCGCGGCGGAGAAATAATACCCAGACAGAGATTCTTCAGGAAGGCAGGATTTATTCACCAAGACTCAGTGGCATCATGGCAGGACGACTAGCACTGAGTCCAGATGCACTTTTGCATATACATTTTATAGCCGTCATGACGAGGCAATCCTTGCATTGATGGTATAGATTTACAGATAACATATAACAAAAGACCAGAATCTCATTAACGGCCGTTCCCTCGAATCTATTCTGGAATCGTGGTTTCGACTCATGCCCTGAGGGGTCTTGCTTGCTAGACACCTGGACAAACTTCTTTTGCACACGGTTCAGGGCTTTGCACACGGCTCAGGACTTTGCACACGGCTCAGGATGACCCTTTGAGAACTTTCTTAAACTATATCAGTTCTAATTACATAATCTTATAATACAAACTATTTTTCGCCAACCCATTCCTCCTTCATTCCCCCCTTTTGGCCATGAGTCCATGCTTTCATGGGCTCCTAGCCAAATATAAAATACCCAAGTTCCAGAGGGAAAAATAGCAACGCTGAGTCTGTGTGCCCTGTATTTGGGTGCTACACCATGAGGGTTCTATAATTAGGTTGGGGTTGATTTTCTTTGTTGGCCGTGCAGTGGGCCAGGATACATAGAATGACTTTATACCCTAAATAGCAGACCAAGGTAACAATACCAATCATGAGAATAACAGAAACACCATGTTGTAGGGACCCCAATATGGAACCAAAAAAATCCCCAAAAGACCCCAACCCCTTAAAGGGGTTCCATCCCTCTTCCGCCATTCTCCTTGCTTGGTACTGCAACTGATCCACCTTTTCCTGGTGGGTGTTAATGACCTCGTAGTAATCAGGGGTCGTATATGTACTGTTATGAATATTTGTACAACAATCATATCCCAGGGTCATCTCACATAACCCATTCATAGCGCCTGCTATTTGTTCTAGGGCTAACTCATGTGTAATCTGTACTTTCCGCAGTTCTCTAAATTCAGTGTTTAAAAGTTGTATGTCGGTGTTAAGTTGAGGATTTCATCCATTAACATCGAATAATTATTGAGCCTGTGCATCATCTCGATACCCCACCCAGTGGAGGAAGGGAACCAGGACCAAACTTGATCTCCTTTTGTAAAAAGGTCCCGCTTCTACCTTCCTGGCAACTGAATGGGGTACTGGGGGTACCCCAGTACTCCTACTTCTGGACCCGATACTATGGTCTCCCAAGGTACTACATATGCAACGTACCACCAGCAGATTGTGTTCAGGTCGGGCCACAGATAGCATTGCTTTCCACAACATAAGTACAGACCATTAGTCAGTGCAACCGGGCTGTGTATATTGACCTGCTCAGGCTCAGCTCTATTCATGCTAAAGCGATGGACATGGGCTATATAGGCAAGATCCATGAGGAGAGTTATTATAGCCTGGCTGGCCGCTCCAGAGGCATTTGTCCTATTAACCCATGCCCAGAACCGATCCCTATCCTGTTCCCTCCCCTGTAGGCTGATGGTCTCCCATAGGTTGCCTTGAGTTCTTCCCGATACTGTGACGTTCACCAAGGCTTGGTTACAGTAGGCTGCCCCCTGGGAATGGTTGAGGCCTATTTGGAGACACCAGAGAGGTGGCCTACTCGGGCCTATAACTGTCAAGGGGGTTAGAACTGTATTATTTATGATTTTAGAACGAAAGTGTGAGGTGCCAGCAGGGGTTAGAGATTCACTTTCATTTTCATAGGACCATGGTACTGCCATATGGGGAATATACATTGTGTCTGGGTGTAATCTACTACAGACCCAACAGGCTTCATGGCCTGATTGGTTGGCAAAAGCATATTTATATTTGATTAATAAATTCTGGGCTACTAGGCTTCGTTTATCACGGTGCTGCACAAGACCTTCGGCTGCTGGTTTTTCACAATGATATACCTGGGGCTTACTCAATTCGAGTGGAGGAGTATACGGGCCTATATACCGGACAATCACAGTTATTAATAATATAAGAACACTAGAGGCAATTATTACAGTATATGTGTTTCGGATTCCTGCTCTTCTGTTCCCTTCCATTCTTCGACTGTGCGAAGGCACTTCAGCTTCCGGAGTGAGGGCTGCAGAGTAGACGATCTGCGAAGAATAGTTTTGCGGGCAGCCCTTTGGGCTAAAAACCCATCTTTCCCTCGTTGGCAAGTGACCAGGCATTATTATGTCCTTCGAAACCACTCGCTAGCGGATATGAGAAGGTCGGTCAAAAGAGAGTGTGAGGCACAATTTTTCATTGGTAACCTCTTGGCTACCCGTCTTTTCCCTCGCTGGCAGGTGGTCAGGCCTTATTGTGTCCCTCAAAACCACCTACTTGCTGATATCAGAAGGTAGCTGTGAGACACAGTTTCAGAGGATTGTCTGGATCAGGATGACTTCTCCACTTTGGATCCCCGGTTGGCAGTGGTGATGCAGCAGGTTTCAGACGAGAGTGGTGTATCCACGGGACCACTTCTGCAACCTTTACTGCTGTGGGAGTAGATAACAGAATACAGTAAGGGCCCCTCCACTTTGGGCCTAACGGCTCCACTTTCCATTCTTTGACCCACACATAATCAACGGGGGCATACTGATGCAGAGGAGGATATAGGAAGAAAGGCATGTTCTCATTTACCCATCTGTGTAGAACAGACAAGGAACGGCCTAACTGAATCACTTGGTGGCGGAGAGTGCTTTCACCCAGTGTCTGAAGGTCTCCAGTCCCAGTTTTTATCAGCGGATTGGGACGCCCAAACAACAACTCATAGGGGCTAAGGTTCAGAGGGGCAGTTGGACTACACCGGATATGAAACAGTATCATAGGTAGAGCTTCCAGCCACTTCAAGAAGGTTTCGTGGCATGTTTTTGCAAGCCTGTTTTTCAAAGTGCGATTCATACGCTCCACTTTCCCTGAGCTTTGAGGCCGGTAGGCCATATGTAACTTCCACCTGATTTGTAGGGATTGGGCCAAGGTCTGCAGTACTTGGTGGACAAAGGCGGGCCCATTATCAGAGCCGATCTCTGATGGTATCCCATAGCGTGGAATGATCTCATTCGTGAGACACCAAACCACTTCTGTGGCCTTCTCAGTAAGGGTGGGGTAAGCTTCGACCCAGCCAGTTAAGGTACAGATGAACACCAGGAGGAACTTGTAGCCTTTACAGGGAGGCATAACTGTAAAATCCACCTGTAGGGTTGACAGTGGTATCAGTCCTACGGAGATTCTACCAGGAGGCAAGATAGGTCCCTGTCTGGGGTTGTTCCGTGCACAAGTGGGGCACTGCTGAGTCACAGTCTTACAAAGGAATGGCAGGTGTGGCACATAGAACTCGAGTTCTGGTGCATGACGGGATTTGTGGTTTCCACACATGACGAATAAGCGAGGACATAAAACAGCACAGTCACGAGGGCGTGTCCTGACCGCCGGGCAAGATGGCCGCGTGAAAGGAGAGCTCCGCAGCCACAGCCGACTCCGAGCTCATAAGCACACCACCCGTTCAGGATGGTCAAACCCCGCAAGCCTCCACATACCCCTGGACCACCGGAGACCAAACCCAACGCCCGCCCGGGCTCAATCCGGCAATTTTGGGCACCTAATAAGGAGGCCACGGATCCGGAGGTAGAATCCAAGATGGCGGCCGCACGAGATGCCTCGACTCCAAGCTCCCCGAACGGATCGGAAACGGGACGTGCGGGTGAGCGCTGGGATCCCCCGCCAGACCTCCATACACTCCTCCGCTCCCTCCCCACCAGGGAAGACCTGGCGACCTCAACGGCAGGTTTACAGACCTCGCTGCTGGCAGAAATCAGGGGCCTACGCGACAATCTAAACGGCCTATAAGACAGGATCACGCAGGTGGAGGTGTCACAGGCCCGCCAACAAAAAATCTCAGCTACGCATGACTCGGCACTAGCAACACAGCACGATGCTGTACAGGCCCTGGCCAGACACGTGGAAGATCTTGAGAATAGAGGCCGCAGAAACAACATCAGAGTCTGTGGCCTCCCTGAAAGTGAAAATTCTCCTGCGGACTTACGCCACGCGCTCACTAGACTGTTTAACAAACTGCTAGACAGGGACCCCTTGACGGACATTGAGTTTGAAAGATGCCATCGGGCTTTACGCCCCCGAGGCCCGCCTGACGCGCCACCCAGGGATGTAATATGCTGCTTACTCCGACACATGGTAAAAGAAGACATCATGGCGGCGGCACGCGGGTCCCGCTCTATTGTATTCGCAGATGCCAGCGTCTCCCTGTTTCAGGACTTGTCACCTGCAACGTTGCAGTCACGGCGCCTCTTGAAACCACTCACTGCGGCCCTCCAGACTCGAAACCTCCAAAATAAATGGCTCTTCCCGTTTGGGATACAGGTCCGCTCACAGCTTGGACCCATCGCACTATGCACTGGCTCGGAGTTACCTGCCTTCCTGGAAGCCCTTTCACTCCCACTAGACACTCTACCGAAATGGCCGGACCTCGCGGAGATGTACTCCCTCCCGCAGGGGCCACCTACGCGGCAGCAAAGACCGCGGCGCCGTCAACGCTCTGTGTCCCAATCCTCTTCACAGGCCGCGAACAGGCCGAGAAATGACTGACCACGTACTGATCTTCACACCGCGGCTTACTTAGCCCCACATCCCGTAACCAGTCAGCCGATACGAAAAGACAACCCCGACCATCGATTTGAAGACCTGGAATCTCACCGGAGGGACCACTTACTACCCGGGCCCGGAACCTCACATCCCGCCTGGCCTCGATGCTCCGACATATTACTGGTCTTCCTACAAGGACATGTATCCTTTATACATTATCTTTTGCCACTTAACTTTGGGTTCGAACCTCCCTAGCTGCAGCAGTGGCGGGACCTATTGCGCTTGGCCCTGGCCTAGTTCAGAGGCGTGGCACGAACTGACTGTGGCTGCTGGCGGGAAAGCTGCGGGTCCCACGTTTCCTGATCCCTGACCCCTCGCAGGCTCACACACTCGATCGGAGCCGGCAGGCTAGCGGCGAATCCGACACCCTATTTAAATTGTTTATTGTTCAGTTTTACTGTTTTTAGATCACAGTTGTCCGGTTTACGGAACTTGGAAGCGCCATCGCTTGTCACTACCCCCCCCCGAGATAGTGCCTCTGGGACTTAGGTCCCCCTTTGCTGTGTAACTACCCTCCGACGTTTGTGCGGAGGGAATAGCTTACACCAGGCACAACCTCATTGATCTGACCCAACCGTCCTACCCCTCCCCTCCCATCCACCCATCCAAATCCCCCTCCTTCTCGAGCCACCCATTCCCTCAGAAACTAACAAAACCCCCACCGACACATCCTCATGGCCTCTCTCCCCCGCCCCCTCAAAGTCCTTACCATCAACGCCAAAGGGTTAAATATCCCTGAGAAAAGGCACTCAGCCCTCAGGGAATTCCGCTCATACCACGCGGATGTGGTTCTCATCCAGGAGACCCACTTCCCTCATGACGGAGCCCCACGTCTTAGCAGCCAGAAGTTCCCTCTAGGATTTTTTAGCAACTCCACAGCCGGTAAGGTCTGTGGTACGGCGATTTTACTGTCTAGAGACGTCCCACTTAATGTCACCGGAACGAGACTTGACACGAACGGACGTTACACATTTGTCAAGGGTACCATAGGCGACCAACTATATACATTCACCTCCATATATCTCCCAAATCGGAAACAACATCGCACACTCCGCTCCATACTGACGATCTTAGCGGACTTTCAGGAGGGGGTCTTGGTATTGGGGGGAGACCTCAATCTCCCCCTGGACGCCCGTCTTGACACATCCAGAGGAGTTTCGAGTGTTCCGCACGCGGTGCTTAGGTAAGCGAGAACCACCTTACACGCACAACGACTGGTAGACTGCTGGCGTACACTACATCCAACCACCAGGGATTACACACACTTTAGCTCGCCACACCACTCATACTCGAGAATAGATTGTATCTTCCTCCCCTTCGGACACATCCGCCTCCTAGAATCGGCGACTATAGGCCCCTTGACGTGGTCTGACCATAACCCAGTAATCGTTACTTTACACTCGCCGCTAGTAAGGCCCAGAGAGCGGCTTTGGCGCCTCAACGAGACACTTATAGCCGACCCACTGATCAAAGAGGACGTCACTCAACTGCTACACAATTACTTTAGAGAAAATGTCCCACCACACTCCACACCCCAGATCATTTGGGAGGCTCATAAAGCGGTAGTGAGAGGATGCCTCATCCAACGAGGCTCACAGAAAAAGAAGGCATACGCTGCCACGCTTGACTCCCTACTTCAACGCATTCACGACTTAGAACAGGCACATAAGCAACACATAAACAACGCGAGTTACGCCTCTCTTCTGGAGCTCCGAACTGAACTTCATTCCTTATTGAATGTTAAAGCCCAGAAAGCTTTTCTAGCTACTCGCAGACTCTACCACGAACACGGTAACAAATGCGGGCGGTTACTGGCCCGGACACTCAGATCCCACAGACAGAAATTGTACATCTCCAAACTCCGTACACCCCAGGGATCTCACGTTACGCTCCCCCGGGACATGATAGCGCTGCTTCAGAATCACTTCTACCACTTATACAACCTCCCTCAGGAGGCAGGTAGTACCCCCCCTCCCTCTTTAATGCTTCAATTCATACGCAAAAATGTACACACCAAATTGTCCCTATCTCAGCGAACGGATCTGGAAGCACCTTTCACCATAGAGGAACTATCACAAGCAATCAAAAAAACACCGACAGGCAAAACCCCAGGACCGGATGGGTTTTCCCTACGGTATTATAAAGAATTTCTTCCCTCCCTTGCCCCAGCGTGGCTCGCTGCTTTCAATACACTGACTCAGGGCTCACACCCCCTACCACCGCAAACACTAGCGGCCACAATCACCCTTATCCCGAAGCCGGGAAAAGACCCAGATGTCTGCGCGAATTACCGCCCCATATCACTGCTAAATCAAGATATCAAACTGTTTGCAAAAATTATCGCCTTGAGGATGGCCCGCTATATTCCTGGGTTGGTACACCCCGACCAGGCGGGTTTTGTACCGGGCAGGGAAGCAAGGGATAATACCGTGAGAGCGCTCAGCCTGATACATTCGGCCTCCCACCCCAAATCTGAGCCCACGCTTTTGCTCTCCACGGACGCCGAGAAGGCGTTCGACCGAGTACGGTGGACCTTCCTCTTTCAAACCTTACGCTGCATGGGCTTTGGCCCCAATCTTATGGCGTGGATTGGCGCTCTCTACTCCTGCCCTTCAGCGAGAATTAATCTGAATGGCATCCTCTCCCCCTCGTTCCCTATACGAAACAGAACATGGCAGGGATGCCCCCTCTCCCCAATGCTGTTTGCCCTCACCCTTGAACCTCTCCTGCAAGCTGTCAGGACCAATACCTCAATACATGGGATAAGGGTGGGCACACAACAACACAAGGTGGCCGCATATGCGGACGACCTGCTGTTTTTTATTAGCCAACCCCTAATGACCCTGCCATCCCTTACAGCGCTCCTACGCGAATACAGTTCGTATAGCAACTACAAAATCAATATGACGAAATCTGAGATCCTGGGGGTGAACATCCCGCTGAAAATGCGCACGCAGATACAGGAGGCATTCCCGTTTAAATGGCGCTCCTCCGCGATTAAGTACCTAGGAGTCCAACTGACCTCGGACCTATCCACTCTGTACTCAGCGAACTTCCTCCCATTGTTGCAATCCATTTCCTCCAACCTAACATCCTGGGCCTTCCCCCATGTCACCTGGTTTGGCCGCATTAGTGTTTTAAAAATGAATATCCTCCCCCGCATACTGTACCTCTTTCAGACTTTACCGATCGCCATACCCAGACTGTTTTTCAGTTCTCTGCAGTCGACTTTTAACAGGTACGTGTGGAACACTAGACAACCTAGACTTAAATTTAGCCTTTTGACCGCCTCAAAACGCAAGGGGGGCTTGGCACTGCCTAACCTTAGACAATATTATCAGGCCGCACACTTACTCCACATATCCGAATGGACGAATAACCCCTCTCACAAACTCTGGATAAGCCTGGAAGGGAACCTTACTGGTACTGACCTAGCCTCACTCCCGTGGCTTCTGGGCACCAATGCAACATGCGAGACCCCCTCACACCCTACCATCTCTGCTACCCTTAAAATTTGGAAATCCCTCCAACGCTCCACGACAATTGCCCCATGGCCCTTCCCCCTCCTCCCTGTCGACCGCTTACCTGTATATTCCAGGTATGTCCGCCCCACCCAGGAGGGGAATCAGCAGATACGTGCCCCAATATACATTGAAGGAGACACATTTAAACTTCCTGCAGAAATCCCACTGCCCCATCCACACTCATTCCTTACACGATTCCATCTGCACCGACTGACCACATACTTGCGCACTTTGGCACAGCCGTCCGCATTTACACGACCCCTTACCCCTTTTGAACTGCTGATACAACGCCCCAGTGCCCTGACACACGGTATATCCCTCCTCTATGGCCTGCTCAGGGATCTGACCAGCACTGACCCCCCATACAGAGCCAAGTGGGAAGCCGACCTTCAGCAGCCCTTCACAGATGACGAATGGGAGAAAATCACCACCCTTGCCACAAAATGCTCCATAGCCAGCAGAACGCAGGAAACAGCCTACAAACTGCTATCCAGATGGTATAAACCTCCCGCACTGATCGCCCACTACGACACTCGAACAGATGGCTCTTTCTGGAAATGTCACGCTCCTCACGCCGATATGCTGCACATGTGGTGGTCTTGCCCGCAACTCCAACCTTTTTGGCACACAGTACATGATACCATTTGCAAAGTTTCCACCATGCCCCCTGACTTTTCACCGGCCCCGATGCTCCTGCACCACACACCCTCGCCGGTAGGAGCCTATGCAAAATCTATGGATATCAGACTGCTGAACGCGGCCAAAGCGGTCATTCCCCGCCATTGGAAATCGTCTACTGCCCCCTCCATTCGGAAATGGGTGCAGGAGGTACACGAACTATGCAATATCGAAGATCTTCTTCACCGAGCGGCAGGCAACACAGACAAACATCTGCGCCGCTGGTTCTGCTGGCCAGCCGCGTGTCCTCCCGTGACTGATCCTCCCAATTCCTGAAACTGTGGGACTTGAGCAGTGAGGAAGGCATGCAAGAGATAAAAGATATACACTAGTATCTGGAATTGCAGTATAAGGGACTGAGACTCGCAACTTTGAGGGAAACGGATCACTGGTCCACCATGACTCCTGGGAAACCTCGCTCCCCTCCCCCACCTCCTCCCCCCTAATCTCCCCCCACACCCTCCCTTACACCCCCCAAAATATTAGACAGTTCTTTTGTATTTACTTGATGAATCTATAATATGCCAACTGACTACACTTATTTGTGGTACAAAATGTTGAAAGACCATGGATACTGGTATATTGTATCATACTGTACAAATTGAAGTTTCATCTTTGTTGAAGGCATCTTTTCATTTTCAATAAAAAACTTTTATTACAATAAAAAAGAAAGAACTCGAGTTCTAATTGTTTCTCCATAGCAGTTCGTCCGCCATGCGTACGATCATGCAGACTCCGGACTAACTCTGGGGCTATGGTAGAGGGTACCACAATACGGCTGTCTTCTAGGATATACCATCCACTGGGGTCATAGGCACCAGGCTCAGACATTAACCATTGGCGTTCTGTTTCTGAGTATACCGGAACCCATTCTGTCAGAGGTGCAGGTATCAGGGCGGCCACCACTGGCAGGGAGCGTCTTGCAGCTTCCTTGGCTGCTTGGTCAGCTTTTCGGTTTCCCCGGGGGACAAATTCTTGTCTCTTCTGATGTCCCCGGCAGTGGATTACACTCACAGCTTCAGGTACCCAGACGGCTTCCAAGAGGGCTAAAATCTCTGTGGCGAATTTGACTTGTTTTCCTGTGGACGTCAGGAGGCCCCTCTCCTTATAGAGTGCTCCGTGGGCATGTATAGTCATGAATGCATATTTTGAGTCAGTGTAGATATTAATACGTTGTCCATGCGCGAGCTGTAGAGCTCGGGTTAGAGCAATCAATTCAGCCAATTGGGCAGAAGTTCCAGCTGGTAATGGCTCTGCTTCCCAGACCTTTTCTAAGGTCGTGACTGCGTACCCAGCTTTTCTTTTTCCGTCTTCTATGAAACTGCTGCCATCTGTGAATACTTGAGTGTCGTACACCTCCAGGGGTCTATCTCCCAGATCTGGCCTGCTGGAGAATGTTTCATCCATCACCTGAAGGCACTGATGAGTAGGTAGCTCTTCCTGCTCGTCCGGGAGTAAGGTGGCAGGATTCAAGGTACTACTGGTTTCTAGATGGATTCTGGGATTCTCACATAACATGGCTTGGTACCTTGTCATTCGGCTGTTACTGAACCAGTAGTTTCCCTTGTAGTCTAGCAGTGCTTGTACTGCATGTGGTACGCGGACATGGATTTCTTGTCCCAGAGTCAGTTTGTCTGCCTCTGCTACCAGAAGAGCAGTGGCAGCCACAGCTCGCAGACAGGGGGCAGACCGCCTGCTACGTGGTCTAACTGCTTGGACAGGTAAGCGACTGGGCGTGGCCAAGAGCCCAGGTATTGGGTTAAGACCCCAGTAGCTGTATGCAGGTGTTCATGGACATGTAGACAGAATGGTCGCTGGTGGTCGGGGAGCCCCAGGGCGGGGGCTTCCATGAGGCACTTCTTTAGCGTCTGGAAGGCCTCGGTCTGATCAGGGCCCCATACAAAGGGGTCATGTTCTCCCCCTTTTGTGGAGGCATATAATGGTTTTGCAATCAAGGTGAAATTAGGAATCCAAATACGACAAAATCCGGCTGCTCCCAGAAATTCCCTGACTTGTCTTCGGGAGCGAGGCAAAGGAATACGACATACAGCTTCCTTTCTTTCAGGACCCATCATCCTCTGGTCCCCTTGCAGATGGAAACCCAGATATTTAACTGAGGTTGTGCATATTTGAGCCTTCCGGCGTGACACCTTATATCCAGCTTCGTACAGGAGCTGTAGGAGATCCCGTGTTGCAGCGAGGCAGGTGTCATACGAGGGGAGGCTAGCAAGAGGTCATCTACATATTGGAGGAGGACACCCCTCTGGGCATCAGAATGAAAATGGGCCAAGTCCTGGGCCAAAGCAGTGCTGAACAGAGTAGGGGAATTCTTGAATCCCTGCGGCAGTCTTGTCCAGGTTAATTGCCTTTTTCGGCCAGTTCTTGCATCTTCCCATTGGAAAGCGAATAGTGCCTGACTCTCTGAGGCCAGGCGGATACAAAAGAAGGCATCTTTTAGATCTAGTACTGTATAATGTGTAGTGCTGGCGGGTATCAGGGCCAGGAGGTTGTAAGGATTGGGTACCACGGGTGGACAGAGACCACTGCATTATTCACAGCCCGGAGATCCTGAATTGGACGATACTCCTGGGTTCCTGCTTTTTGGACTGGCAACAGGGGCGTGTTCCATGCTGATACACAGAACTTAAGTATGCCATGCTCTAGGAGGCATGTCAGATGTGTCTGAATATTTGCTTTTGCTTTTTGGGGAATGTGATACTGGCGTATGCTGACAGGATTTGCACCAGACTTTAATTCAACTAAAACAGGAGGAATGCTTCTGGCCATGCCAGGTGTGTTATCCTCTGCCCACACCCCCGGGGCATGCAGCTGGGCCGGGAGAGGTGTCCCTCTGGTTTCCTCCGTTAAGGTTCTCCATTCCTCCTCTCTGGGCATTATCAGGGCTAAAATGCCAGTCACCGAGGCCTTCTGAGGAGGGAATGCAGTTAACGGGGCATGGAATAATACGGAGGCACCTATATCAGGATGGAACGTAATTTGGGCCTGTAACTTCATCAATAAGTCTCTCCCCATCAATTGGACTGGGCACTCAGGGACATACAGAAAGCTCTGGTGGACCTGGTGGCCCCCGAGGGTACAGTTACGGAGTGCCAGGACTGGACGAGTCATGGGTTGGCCCGACGCTCCTACTATAGTAAGGGACCGACCAGACAGTGGAGCCATTGGCTGGGTGACCACTGAATGTTCGGCCCCAGTATCAAGCATGAACTCTACATCTTTTCCCCCTATTTTAAATCTAACCATGGGCTCCTTGTTGCCAAGGGGGATGGAGCCCGGTTCTCTTCAGTACTCAGGGAAATGGGAAGCAGGGGAAAGATAGGGGGCAACTCCCTCGTCAGCCAGTGCCATAACTCCACCCTGGGTCACACGCCTGTACCGTCCGTCCTCCATCTGTCTTCTAACCTGACTCTGTCCTTCTGTCATACTTACTGACCCCCTTTTGTCCCTTTAGTGGGCATTCATTCTTCCAATGCCCAAAACCCTTGCAATAGGCACACTGATCTCTACCTAAAGGAGGTCTACCACCTCTCCCTCTGCCCCTACCCCTGTCTACTCTCAGGGTCCCTGAATGAATGGTCCCACCCGTCATCCCTGATACTGCTACTGCTATCAAATCCGCCTTCTGCCTCATCCGTTTTCCATCCTCCCTCTTCCTTTCCAAATCTCTATTCTGAAATACTTTATTAGCGATCTCCACTAGCGGAGACTGGTTCATGCCGGCGAAACCCTCTTGTTTCTGGAGTTTTTGACATATGTCCCGTTGGGCCTGGCTGACGAAGGAGGCATTGACCATCCTTCTATTTTCCTCTGCTTCGGGATCAAAGGGAGTATATATCCTATACGCATCTATGAGTCATTCTAGGAATGCGGTAGGGGATTCCTCTAACCCCTGAATGATCTCACTTATTTTACCCATATTAACAGGTTTCTTTGCAGCGGCTCTCAATCCCCCTAGTAATCCTCTCCGGTATATGTGGAGTAGGCTTGTGCACCGATTTTTTTTTCGGTTTTCATTCGATTCGATTTTTCGGATTTTTAAACTTTTCGATTCGGCTCGTTTCGACCGATTTCTGTTTCGATTCAGTTCGGCTCGACTCGTTTTTCGTGTACATTTTTTTTCGGAATTTCGACCATTTTTCGTATTTTCGTGTCACTTAGCTCGTTTTTTGTATCGACTTTTCGTATTTTTGAAAATTTTCGTTTTTTCGGAATGTCTGTTCTCCTCGTTTCAAAGCAATAAATTTCGATTTGACACATTTCAAGTACATTCGAAAATTCCGAAAATATTTCGTTACGGCTCAGAAAACTTTTCGGATCTGCTATTTTCGGATCTAAAAATTTTCGGAAAATCAGCCGCATCCGAAAACACGAATCGGGAAATTTCGTGAAAATTCCAAAATCCGAAACGCACATCCCTAATGTGGAGATCATATCTTTGTACCGAGGAATTAATGTCCCAGGGGGGCTGTGTTCCCGGGTAGTGATCAGAAGCCCATTGCTTTGGATTAGCATTATCTGCGTCCCTGGCTTCTTTCTCCAGGCACCTAAGTGCTCCGGCATCTATACGACCTCTTTCCTCAGTAGTAAAGAGTGTCATCAATAACTGCCTACAGTCTGCCCAGGTGGGTGCGTGTGTTGCAAATATGGACTCCATTAGGCTGGTCAGTACAGCAGGTTTCTCAGAGAAAGGGGGGCTGTGGGTTTTCCAATTGAACAAATCGGTGGTGGTGAAGGGGACATAAGTGAATACTTCACCACCGGGAACTATGTGGCTACGTACAGGCATACTAAATATCTGTTTGGACTGCTTTATACCATGATCCAGACGGGTTACTGCTTTTGAGGGAGGTGTCAGGATCAAGGGGGTTTCAGACAGAAATCTCTGGGAATCTTGGATGGGATTAAATAAAATGTTTTTAGGTGTAATCCCAAGGGGTAGCTCTGGGTATATGTTTGGAACAACCGCTCTATCGAGATCTCCCTCCACCCATTCGATGTCCCCTGGCTGGAGGGTATTAGAAGGAGAGGTGACACAGGACGTGATCCGCGATAAATCAGCTGCTGGGGGTGGCTGAATGCGATACGGGGGAGGAGGAGGGGGATCGTCTTCGGGGTCTGCCACTAATACCGGCTTGTGGGCCAGACTTTTGGGGGGGCCCTGGAGAGGCATGATGTTTTGTAGCCTATTTTTTATTCTGCAATTATACCTCCAGACATCGATATAGGGAAACTGGTCAGGGTGTCCCGGAGTACCTGTGACGAAATCATAGACCCGCTGAACTAAAGGGGCATCTAAGGATCCTCCAGGAGGCCACTGGGTGATCAAGACGGGCCATTCCTGACTACACAAAGTAACCAGGGTGCCCGGGAGTAAGGGTTTACCATAATCATACTTTCCAAACAGGGTTTTAAAATTTTCCAGCATGTGTCCCAAGGGCATCCCCTTGTACTGGGAATGCTTTTGACCCATAGTAACACACTTGGTATTTCGTTCAACAGTTCAGACGTTCCCCTGTTAGCAGCTGCACGCGGTCTCCCGGGGCAGAATCGCGCTTAGTAAGGGTCCACTCTCAAATTTGCTTCCCCACTAGCTGGGTAGGCTCGCACATATTCACACAGACTTTCTCTCACACAATACCGAGATCCGAACCTGAGAATGAGGGTAATTAAGCCTCCCCTCTTCTCCAGATAGGAGAAGGTACAGACAGACAGACGGATACAGTATACTGACCGCTCAGATGCTAGCGCTGGCCCGAATTCCTGAAGACTCGTCAACGGACATCAACCTGGGTCACAGAGACAGGAGAACCGGGGAGCAGGTGAAGATCCTGATTCCAGACAAAATCGTCCGTGGCGCCAACCAAAGATGTTCAGTCCACCCCGGTCCCCTGAGTCGCTGTCCGTCAGGAATCCTCAATGCACGCGGCAGGAGATCCCTCAGGTGCCCGATCAAAAAGACAGGGCAGGACGACTAGCACTGAGTCCAGATGCACTTTTGCATATAAATTTTAGAGCCGTCATGACGAGGCAACCCTTGCATTGATGGTATAGATTTACAGATAACATATAACAAAAGACCAGAATCTCATTAATGGCCGTTCCCTCGAATCTATTCAGGAATCGTGGTTTCGGCTCATGCCCTGAGGGGTCTTGCTTGCTGGACACCTGGACAAACTTCTTTTGCACACGGTTCAGGGCTTTGCACATGGCTCAGGACTTTGCACACAGCTCAGGACTTTGCACACGGCTCAGGACTTTGCACACGGCTCAGGTTAACCCTTTGAGAACTTTCTTAAACTATATCAGTTCTAATTACATAATCTTATAATACAAACTATTTTTCACCAACCCATTCCTCCTTCACCTTCAGGGGTGCAAAAAAATCCAAACCACTAGTCCCAGAGGATTTCCCCTGACTGCCCTGCCACACTTTCATCAGAGCTGTGTCTGCTCCCTGCGCCCCCCTCCTTTCCACAACGTTGTGAGCCTGGAGACAGGACTTCGGCATTTGGCTCCTCCCCATCTCTTCTGTCATCATCCTGTGCCAGTGCAGCATGTGCCTGCTGATGGGGAGGAGGCTGAGACCCCCAGCATGGAGGTGCAGGTCTGGAAATGTGATTTCTCTTTTTAAAAGTATAAACTGCCCCTCTCACACTGCAGAGCTCTGGATACTGCTAGGGAGGAGGGAGGGGGGCTGCTCTGGAATCTGGATGCTGGAGGGGGGAGCTGCTCTGTATGCTACTGGAGGGAGGGGGGCTGCTCTGGATGCTGTGGGATTTCTATCTTTCTCCTGTCTCTTCCCTAACATCCCTCACATACTTCACTTTAACCCTCTCTCTCCCTCCTCCCTGTGAACTCACTGGTTTTCCCTTTCGTAGGCTTCCTCCTGGCCACATTCCTCAGTCATTGCCACATTAAACTGGGGGCTTCCTTCCTGTTTGGCCCCCCTTCACTCATGTCTCCCATAATATTTTCTGGTGATCAAGGGTCACCACAAGCCTAACCTGCCCTCCACCTCTCACCTTCCATATCACCTTACTTCCATCAGTAAGGGTTATTTAATTATTAATATAATAGTTTTTTAAAATATTATTTAATAAATATATAAATTTTATGCATTTTAATATTTAAAAGTATTTTTAGTAGTTTTATGCATTCTGGTCTCTAAATTTATTTTAATAATCTATTCTAATGCATAATTTACTTTAACCTCCCTGGCGGTCTGATTTTATGATTTTTTTTTTGTAGGTCAAAGCGGTACATTGTTTTAAATGTTTTTTTTTATCTCACGCTGATCCCGCCACTCTGCATCGCGGCGCTCGCAGGGAAGGGAACCCGGAAGCAGGACGCTGTGATCGGCTGGAGGAGACTGCGGGAGGACATCAAGGGAACGCAGGGACAAGGTATGTACCAGCCCGAATGTGGCTCGGGGTTACCGGTTTCGGGGCTGAAATTTAACCCAGAGCCACATTCGGGAATACCGCCAGGGAGGTTAATATTAAAATATATAAATTTATTTAAATGTATTTTAATATGTAATTTATCTATAATTTTTCATTTTCATTGCTGTGGAGGTCTGTGATACGCTCATACATACCGCTCATTATTGTGAGTTTTATTGCTGTGGATTCTGTGATACGCTCATACACACCGCACATTGCTGTGAGTGTTATTGTTGTGGAGCTCTGTGATACACTCATACACACCGCACATTACTGTGAGTTTTATTGTTGTGGATTTTGTGATACGCTCATACATACCGCTCATTACTGTGAGTTTTATTGCTGTGGATTCTGTGATACGCTCATACACACCGCACATTGCGGTGAGTTTTATTGCTGTGGATTCTGTGATACGCTCATACACACTGCACATTGCGGTGAGTTTTATTGCTGTGGATTTTGTGATACGCTCATACAAACCGCACATTGCTGTGAGTGTTATTGTTGTGGAGCTCTGTGATACACTTATACACACCGCACATTACTGTGAGTTTTATTGCTGTTGAGCTCTGTGATTACATTACATATACTATTGTCTGACACTTCCAGTACACTGTCTACAACTCCAATCACTCTCAGGCACCCCTAGAGTATATGGAGGACTGCCTGAGAGTGATAGGAGTTGAAGGCAGTGTGCTACAAGTGTCATCAGATAATATATATGGAGTTACATGTTTTATTTTGAATGTGTTATGGTCCTTAAAGAAGGGTCTCACTAACAGAGATGCTCCTAAAAGACAGTGTAAAACACTCTGTTAGTGAGACCCCCTCTAGGATCCATTACACTAGTCTATAATGGGGCCTGTAGGGGTCTATTTCTCATAGAGACCAATTTTTTTCCTAGCGCAGGACCCTCATATTACAATCCGAGCGGTAACTGGTTAAAAAATCCAGGAGATTGTGCTTTTCAGTGCGAGGTTACTGTACTTTGCACTCGCTATGCTTAACATGGGGAGCGCAAAGAGTAATTAGCGTTAGGATTACAAAGTCCTAATGCTAATTACACCCCATTGTGGCTACTTAAAAGTTACCCACAGCTAGACGCTGGTGCAAACTGATGCTTCTTCTGCAGAATCAGTCAGCACCAGCTGGTACCCCCCCCCCCAAAAATCACATACTTGCCTCTCATCCCACAGCGCAAAGGGTGGTCCGATCCACTGCTTCTGGTTGCGGGGTTGCGGGGATCATCCAGGAGCTTAGCACTGCGCCACTGGTCGGAGACTGATTTTTAAAATGATGTGGGGGGGCACAATTTTCTGTTTTTGCCTCGGGTGCAAAAGGAGCTAGCTACGGCTCTGTGCAAAGGTACGTATGAAGTTTTTCCATTTTCACCAGCATGAGCCATGTGGATGCCATTGGGCATGGGGAGGAGGGTCAGTCATTGTTCATGTGTGTGTGTGTTATATTAATACCAAAAACACTCTGGAATATTGATAGTCGGATTTCAATATCATCATTCATACTGATGTATGTGTATACCCCCCAGAGTGCTATATGTATATAAATAGGGCCCTCCATTCCTCCTGTAACCATTTGTCAAATGTTATCCTTTCTAAAAGTTTTGTAACACATCTATATTGGACCCATTGTTCAGCGTTGCAGAATATGTTGGCGCCATATAAATAAAGTTGAAAAATAATAGTAAAGGAAGCATTCACAAGTAGCCAATAAATAACCAATGATTCCATTTGATCTTTCCAAAACTATTTGTTATTTTGTTCCAAAAAAATATACCAGCTAAAAAACAAATGTCCTGCATTAATAATGAGACTATCATGAGAAGAGGCTAATGAAAAATCTGGACTATATTTTTTTCCCCTATTCAACCCCACAAATTCTGGAAATGTCCAATGACGGACTACATTATGCTGCTAGTAAAGTTAATGCATCCCAACGGAATATTTCAGCAGCTCTTCTAAGTGCTTCAAAGTACAAAAATGAGTCTAAAGAACAACTGACCAAGGAGGAGGCCATAGCAAAATGGATTGGGTGCACAGGTTTATCAATCACAACGACTGAAGATGAGGACTTCGTTCAAATGGTGAAGACAGTAGATAGGAGGCCGACCATACCAAAGAAAAGAAAAAGAGCAATCTGGAAAGATTTAGGACTGGGGCAGATATCACATTTCCTGGTTTGGTAGGATTAACTGCATGAAGATGACGGCACAATACCTTTATTGTTTCCAAACCCTGTCCGTAGGGCTGAATGGCTTTTGAGTGTACAACGTAAGATTGACAATTTTGTATGGGGGAGGAAAATGAGGAAAAGAGCAAGACATATCTTAGTGACCCAGAAATGCAGGGAGCCTTGGCTTACCTGCATTAATATCCTAATATTACGCGGCCCAATTGACACAGGTGGTAGCATGGCATGTCAAACAGGGTGCTATAAGATGGGTAGACTTAGAGGCAGCAATGTTAGGCCCGGGCAAACCATCTTTTAGAATGTAGCTCCCAAAAAAACAACGATATCCAGCAAAAATTATACCTCCTCAGAATTCAATTCAAATATGGGACATGTTAGCCATCAAATGCGAATTCACTATGATTTCACTATGACTAAGATTTCACTATGTATACAACATCAGAAACAAGTGGCAAAAATGCTTCTTCGATGGTACACTACTCCGGTTAAGATGTCCCATATGAATGGGGCAGTGACGGATGTATGTTGGAGGGAATGCAGGAGTCAAAGGGACTTTATTCCAATGTGGTGGGTCACCCACACACTGCACAATCAATCAAGGCATGTGTGGACAAATGTATGCAAGAGTGGGACATACCAAAGAAGAAGATCCTTACAGTAATAACAGACAATGGGAGTAAGATGGTAGCAGCATTTAAACACACCACAGCAGCAGAAGAGGACCCTGTGCAACCCTTATTGATGTGATTGATCATATTCCAGAACTGCTTTAACAAAGAGAGGAGTATGTGGTTGAAAAATTCAGTGTGGTTTTTGCGACGGTTTCTACAGGTTTTCAGTGAGTGTTCGGTGAGTGTACGGCGAGTGTTCGTCAGGTTTGCAGCTGGTTTAGCCCACACTCCGGGGATCCTGCAGTTGTACTTGAATACACAGCAGAGTCGGCGAACTAGAATCGCTGAATTGCCCTGAAGTGCGGAGAACGAAAGGGCACCGAAATATCGGCGACATTTCGGTACTCTCTGAATAACCCTGTAACAGTTTTATTCACTAAAGGTGAAACTCAGGAGAATTAGCAGGAGAAGTGAAAATTCTAGGTCAAAATAGCCAAACCAGAAAAATTCTCCCATTTATCTCACTTTCCAGATCAGATATTTGGTCTAGATTGTTCTCTTCTCCTGCCAATTCTCTTGAGTTTCACCTTTAGTGAATATACCCGTAAGGCTATAAGGGTTATTCAGAGAAAGCCAAACTGGCCCCGCAATTGCACTAAACAGTGAATTTCTCATATGGACTCCATCGAGTGGATGCTCGCTGCGGTGCTTAGTGCTGCCGCACGCATCCCGGGGCTTAGCGCCCGATAACAATGCAGGCAGCTTTTTAAGCGCCTGAATTGTAATCTCACGGTAAACCGGGGGCGCAAAGGAGAAACCTGCAGGCGCAGGTTTTTCTCCTTTGCATCCCCGTTTTACCGCGAACAATGTAATGTATTTAACCACTTCAATGCTAAGGACGCGCTCAGCGCGTCCTCAGCATTACCGCTGGTGTGCTGAGGACGCGCTGAGCGCGTCCTCAGCTTGGGGTCAGCGTTCGGCCGGGTTCCGGCCGATCGCTGGCCCCTCCGGTGCGGGCTGACATCCTGGATGTCAGCCCGGCATCCGGACCACCAGCTGCCATTATTAGGTGTCATCGCGGGGGCGCGATGACACCTAATTCAGGCGCCCCCCCCGCATGTGCGGAGGAGGCGCCTGAAAGGGAGGGGGGGAGGTCCTTCAGACCTCTCTCCCTCCCGATCGGTGGCACACAGGGGCTTAACCCAGGCATCATTTGGAAGGGCACAGCCTGCCCTTCCAAATGATGCCTGGCATTAACCCCTGGGGAGCTGGATCGCAAATCGGCGCTGAAAAGCGCCGATTCGCGATCCTTCCCGGGAGCTGGCCGACATCTTGGATGTCGGCCAAGCTTCCGGGAACTCCCCCAGAGGACTGGCGTCATCGTGCGTAGCACGATGACGCCAGTCCTAGCATTAACCCCTAACTGCCACCAAGTGTGGAGATAGGGAGTTCCAATGAACTCCCTATCTCCCGATCCGTGGCAGCTAGGGGTTAAATTTTGATATCGTTGGATCGGCCAGAGCATGGCCGTTCCAACGATACCAAACATGAAAGTTAAAAAATTTGTAAAAAAAATAAATAAAATGAAAAATAAAATAAAAAAAAAATTAAAAAAAAATTAAAAAAAAAAATAAACACTTTTTTTTTATTTTTTTGGGTTTGTTAATGCAGCAATATTGTTCCCATTTCAATTATAATGTGAACAATGATGCTGCACTAACGATTTTTGTATGCGGTGCGTTTGTTAAAAATAGTGTCATTTTCCCCAAAAAAAAATGTAACGAGACCCCATCTCTAATTTTTTTAACAAGCGCACCCCATACAAAATATAACCGCAATTGCTCGCATGTTAAAATGTGGAAAAAAACACTTTACACATTGTAAATTATTGAAAATACATATTTTATTGCATTTTTTGTTATAATATACAGACATGACATAACGTATACATATAATAATGACATATTATGAATCTACCGAGTCTGACGGAAAGAACGATATATAATATGTCGGTGTCATATACTAAAATAAGCCTTCAAAACACGTTTAAACATGATGCGCAAAACAGGTAAAAAATGACCTCAGCACAGGGGCGGGAAAAGCCTCAGCAGCGAAAGGGTTAAATGTATTTTTTGAAAGTCTGAAATTAAGTTGTAGAATATTATAATAAATGGTCTGAAACACAAGGAATTCTGTTCTTCTTGAAACACTTGCTTTTTTATTGAGATCTACTTAACAGATACAGATTGTCAAGTCTGCTAATAGAAAGAACATAGCTATTTTTGATTCATGTAATATAAAATAAATAATCTTTCATCTCATTGCCAATGTGAGTTTTATCTATTTGGCAGTCATTATCAAATGACAATGACAATTTATTAAATACTCAGGGCTGGATTCCAAGTCTTGAGTATTAGTAAACGTAACCAGAGCTCTGGTAAACCTAGCAGGAGTAACGTTAGGCTTGCAAATGGCCCTTGGTGTTTAAACTGTAAGCTTCAAAGATCTTTAATGTAACTAAAAGACACATAGTTTGTTGATTTACATCAGAGCATCAAAACACTTTTGAAAAATACATTTTATGTAATTAAATATAAGAAAAATCATGCTATATTCAGCAGATAGAACTTCAAAGAAATCTGAAAGTTTTTATTTTCATAAAATCATTATTTTATAAACTTTGCATACATTTAATACGAATAGCATGCATGGCGATTACATTTTTGTATTGATATGCAAAACCAATAGAAATTCTTCAGAAGAAAACCAACATAAATATTTTTTATTTAATGGTAGTACAACTTTGTTACATTTTCGTTTTAAGAAATGCATCATAAATTCACTGAGACGTGGAAGTAGAAGCATAATTGTATCAGGTATATCTTTTGAAAAATGGGACATTTAAAACTTGCTGATTAATGTCTTCTGATATGGATGGTTTACTTAATATTTGCATTTAATTTAATCAAAAACCATGTAAGTTATAATTTGCACAGCATACGACCAGATATACACAAGAAAATTAAGATGTTAAGTGAGTATATTTGTATTAACATAGATTAAATATGGTGACATCTTACATTAGCAGTTAATCAATAAAGCATATCTGAGTATTTGGAAGTGTATTAAATCTTCACCTAGCCACATCCTACAGCTGATTATTTTTATAACATATTCAAAAATGCACAACTGTACCAATATGATTGTGCCACAAGTGGTTTTAAGGTGTAAAAACAAAATATCGGTAAACAAATCATTGTCTGTCTACCAGAGGCTTGCAATCTAAAGGGAATGGGGGCTAGCGGAGGCATAAGGTTTAGAGAGGTACAATGAAGTTTAAGAAAGAGCATGGAAAAAGACAGTGGCTGAGGTAAGTAAGGTAGAAGACTGCCAGCTATGCACATGTTTGAAGTGTTACATGGGTTGTGTTTGTATGGAACGAAAAAGACATGGATATTGAAAGAGGCTTTGAAATTGTGGGGTGGAAATGTCAGATAAGATACGGTAATGATGGTATCGCACTCATTGTGAAAAAAAGATGATAGTACATGGGATTATTAGTGTTGTTGGATTGTCCATGGATCCTCAAGAAAATCACCTTATAATATATATGGGGTAAATTGCTCTCTGTGACTCATCTGCTCCAAGCAATAGTGGAGGAAAGAGGAAAACACTGTTTCCACAATCTATATTTAAAATTAACAATAAACCAGGTGAAAGAACAGCGCTCCTCCCTAGTGTGAAATGCTCCGTCCCAAGTAATAACATCAAGGTGCATAGATAGAGAACAGTTGTCTTACGTTTTTAAGTGTCTTGGGGGATAATATCTCCAAATATATTCTTTGTAGCAAGGTCTAGCTATTCAATGTACAATCTTGACCTCCAAACACAAGGGACAAAAAGGGGATACAATAGTGCAGATCAACCAAATTTGGTATATATGTAGTACAAAGTGAAAGTTCAATAATGCATTACACTCACAATCTTTGAGAGCTCTCTAGCTCTATGGTTATCGCGTCACGGACTGTTGAGGGCCAGTCCGTCAGCCAGACTCTTCTCGAGATTCCTTTTCTTTATATCTCAAAAAGAGAGAGAGCTTTCATGGCAAAGCACCTTTTCCTTTTTCATGGAACAATATCTCCAGACAAAGAAAATACAATCACCCTCTGGAGAGCTTCACCAAGCTCTAGGGGTCCAGCGCCCACAAATTGTTTGGCACAATTTAGGAAAGGCTCTTTTCAGATAAATATTCTGCGGAGCCACAAGGATTTGCAGAAAAAGGGTTTAATCAATATAACCAAAATACATAAATTTAAAACAAAGGGCCAGACATGTTTCGTTCATCAATGTGCTTCTTCAGTGGCAAAGCGAGGAAAAAAAAGGTTACATTCCATATACAGATCACATATATATATATATGCCCCTTTAGTCAGAATTACACTCGTCATCGGTCCGATATTTTCGCGCCATTCCGCACTTCCGCTTTCGATTCGTTCGATTGCGGTATGCCGGCATGGCTCCACTTCTGGTTCGAATCTCCATTCAGAAAAAGCCTTCCCTTCCGGGTCCCATGCGCATAGATGTCCTCTCTCTTTCATTTTCGTTTTGTTTCGGCGGTAGTTCATGTTGGTGCGATTAGTGAGCCTTTCGTTATGTCATGCCCCATGACTGCCACCATCCTGAAACCCCCCCTGGTGGTTCACTTCCATCCTGTTTCTGCCCTGCAGCCAGCAACCAGCATCGAGCAGTGTAAGAGTTAAAAACACCAAACACACGTGACTCACGAAATAAAGGGCTCAGCCCCGCACACACTCACTGCTGGTTCATTACGGCTAATGCTCACGAAGAGTGAACATCGTTGCTGATCGGCTACCTGATATTTCTGCTCAGTATTCCTGATTTCTGCTACTACAACCATCATTTCCATCATCCTTCTGCAATCAACCTGGTCAGTCCTCATATTCATCCACCCTCCTTTACCCTTAACCTCTGTTTATTTGTGCAGACCACTGCACGCTGGGCTCATACTCTCCTCACCCCTGGTGCCACCCCGGTACCATCCCTAACCGTGACAGAATGAACCAGCCCAATACAAATGAGCCCGCAGTGCTGCACTTAATGGTGGAGCTACTGAAGACGACCTTCCAGGAGCTATTCAAAAACCTGGCTGATTCCCTGGTGCAAATGCTGCAAACTTTTCTGGGCACCTCAACTAAGGTGTGCGCTCCTCCAAATAAACGCCATGATCCCCTGTCTCCTGAAGAGCGTGTCAGGAGACAAAATTGCAATTTGTGCCTTTACTGCGGGGCAGGATCACATTGGATATCGAATTAAGAAAAAAGACAACAAATCACTTTTCCCAAACCTGGGAAAGTGAAAATTGGATTAGGGCACCCCAACAAAGAATGGGATTAAACCCTCTAAGAATCGTATATAAATGTGGAATAGGTTCAAATGATTAGTGGACAACCACCATCACAGAGCCCCTTGGAAAGTTGGGGTTAAAAATTAATAGTAAATTTTATTATTGGACATTGCCAAACAAACAACATATAAACAATTGTAAAACAAGACAGGATGTCACATGAATGAACGAGCAATGGAAGTATCACTATGGACTGAAGTGATATCGAAGATAATAATTGTGATTAATAATTTGTGGGTCAAAGGTACCAAAATAATGGTTATTCCGTGTGACCAATATTGCTAGCTATCCATAAGAGTAACATGGACTATGTAAAAAACCTCTAGTGATGTATGATACCAAAATATAGAAATTATAGTAATAGTATATAGGTAATAAATAAGACAACAATCGAAATAGTAAGGCGAATAGACACAATATTTATCTGCAACGTAATCTCTCCGACGTTAATATGATTAATTATCAGTAACGTTTTGAGACGGAGATTGTTAATGAATCAGTAAACAGAAACAGTGTGGATATGGACCAATGTTAGTTGCACAACAGCAATTTGAGAATATATGCATACGAGCTGGATGATTGTCACTTAGGATCCAATAGGTAACTAGTATGATAACGATAACCTAATGACCATTAGTAAGATTGGATCTATAGTTAATCAACTTTATAGATAGTAACAAAGTGGAAATCTACTGTCTAGTATATACCAAGCATGTTAAACGTCCGGATATAGAGTATCGCACCAAACATTGGATTGATATACAGACAACTAATGTTGCTGATAATGAGGAGGTTGTTAAGAGATTAATCAAACCATTGTTAACATCAGTTGGATAATGGTGAATTGGAAATCAGAAAAATCTCTATAATAATAGCAGCTCGTCAATATCATAAATTCTAAACAGTTGATCTATATTAGCAGCTGGTTGCTAGACTACGACGATTGTTAAAGTATGTTTTATATTGGATTGTAGACTTTGATTGGAGTTACCGCTAAATGTGGCAAATTATTGATCAAAATGAGCAGAAATAGTTCAAAGTAAATAGCTATTTATGCCATACAAAACATAATAGAGTTAGTTGGTCCATTGTAATTGACTCAAGTAGTTGCAAATTTAAGTATCATATACATCTCTATAGTAATGCAATTTGGTTACAATCATACATATAAGTGAAAAATTTCCCAATTGGTCATATATTATAGGTGCCCAATATAGCTTGTAAAGAGCAGACTTTCATTTATCAACAACCACACACCAAGTGGAGAGATTGTTGAACTATAAAGATAGTAATAAAATAAAGTCATATATAAATAGCTGTAGTATTTCTCAACATGAGCTTTATCTGTTCAGCCTAAATACAATTCAATTATGATCATACATATAGATGGAAAATAAGTAAACAGGCGCCCAATGTTGTGTATATAAAGCAGATTCTCATAAAAGGATTACCGACGACCACACACCAAGTGGAGAGTATTTTGTAAATTAAACGTATAGGCAGCTAGAATATATCTTTGATGTAAGTTTAGAGCAGATCCTCAATACAGCCTAAAGCTAGAAAGAGGGCAATATAATTAAAAATATAACCAATATGGGTATGAAGCTAAACGGAGTAAGCTCAAAGACAAAAGGACTATGTCCACCAGTCCATAGTGATATTACGAAGTCGATTGGAGAAGTAGTGAAAAGCTGTTAAAATGGGTAAAGACCCATCGGTATTGTACCGCGCTCAACGTACATTTCGCCACTCAAGTCATGTGGCTTCGTCAGGAGCGTGAGGTTCTGGCGAAGCCACATGACTTGAGTGGCGAAACGTACGTTGACCGCGGTACAATACCGATGAGTCTTTACCCATTTTAACAGCTTTTCACTACTTCTCCAATCGACTTCTTAATATCACTATGGACTGGTGGACATAGTCCTTTTGTCTTTGAGCTTACTCCGTTTAGCTTCATACCCATATTGGTTATATTTTTAATTATATTACCCTCTTTCTAGCTTTAGGCTGTATTGAGGATCTGCTCTAAACTTACATCAAAGATATATTCTAGCTGCCTATACGTTTAATTTCCAAAATACTCTCCACTTGGTGTGTGGTCGTCGGTAATCCTCTTATGAGAATCTGCTTTATATACACATAATTGGGTGCCTGTTTACTTATTTTCCATCTATATGTATGATCATAATTGAATTGTATTTAGGCTGAACAGATAAACCTCATGTTGAGAAATACTACAGCTATTTATATATGACTTTATTTTATTACTATCTTTTTAGTTCAACAATCTCTCCACTTGGTGTGTGGTTGTTGATAAATGAAAGTCTGCTCTTTACAAGCTATATTGGGCACCTATAATATATGACCAATTGGGAAATTTTTCACTTATATGTATGATTGTAACCAAATTGCATTACTATAGAGATGTATATGATACTTAAATTTGCAACTACTTGAGTCAATTACAATGGACCAACTAACTCTATTATGTTTCGTATGGCATAAATAGCTATTTACTTTGAACTATTTCTGCTCATTTTGATCAATAATTTGCCACATTTAGCGGTAACTCCAATCAAAGTCTACAATCCAATATAAAACATACTTTAACAATCGTCATAGTCTAGCAACCAGCTGTTAATATAGATCAATTGTTTAGAATTTATGATATTGACGAGCTGCTATTATTATAGAGATTTTTCTGATTTCCAATTCACCATTATCCAACTGATGTTAACAATGGTTTGATTAATCTCTTAACAACCTCCTCATTATCAGCAACATTAGTTGTCTGTATATCAATCCAATGTTTGGTGCGATACTCTATATCCGGACGTTTAACATGCTTGGTATATACTAGACAGTAGATTTCCACTTTGTTACTATCTATAAAGTTGATTAACTATAGATCCAATCTTACTAATGGTCATTAGGTTATCGTTATCATACTAGTTACCTATTGGATCCTAAGTGACAATCATCCAGCTCGTATGCATATATTCTCAAATTGCTGTTGTGCAACTAACATTGGTCCATATCCACACTGTTTCTGTTTACTGATTCATTAACAATCTCCGTCTCAAAACGTTACTGATAATTAATCATATTAACGTCGGAGAGATTACGTTGCAGATAAATATTGTGTCTATTCGCCTTACTATTTCGATTGTTGGCTTATTTATTACCTATATACTATTACTATAATTTCTATATTTTGGTATCATACATCACTAGAGGTTTTTTACATAGTCCATGTTACTCTTATGGATAGCTAGCAATATTGGTCACACGGAATAACCATTATTTTGGTACCTTTGACCCACAAATTATTAATCACAATTATTATCTTCGATATCACTTCAGTCCATAGTAATACTTCTATTGCTCGTTCATTCATGTGACATCCTGTCTTGTTTTACAATTGTTTATATGTTGTTTGTTTGGCAATGTCCAATAATAAAATTTACTATTAATTGGATATCGAATTGCCCAGAAAAAAACCCCAGATCAGCGGTTGTCAAACCAGCACTGGTTTCCAAACCAGCTGCAACTCCCAAGCACGCTCAGGTGCGTAGAGCTCTGAAGCAGCCCCAGGCTTCCAGGCCTACTACAGCCACTATGTCTACACCTGATTCTAAGAGACCTGCCGTCCGTAAGCCGGTACCCCTACCCAGACCGGCCCCCAAGAGATTTCCTGAACCCAAACCTGCACCCCGAACAACTCATGCACCTACACCTGTCCCCAGACGAACTGTATCCAGGCATGTGACGTCTTTAGAGGTCAGCGACACCCCCATGGATATGGAGACCTTTATGCCCTTACCCAGGGAGCCCGAACCTGGCATCCCTATGGACTTTGAAGATGCATCCATAGAACCGGAGCCAATGGACGTTATGTATATACAGGTTCCAGGCGTACCTATTCCCATCACTCACAGCCCACATGATCCGGCCATCTGTGAGTTTGACCCCCTGAATGATGCCTTCCCGTTTGGCTGTATACCAGAGGACACCACAGTCTCTAAAGACCCCCCGTGTCAATATACGGAGTCTTTGGGGTCTGATGCTTCCATCAAGGGGTGGCGTAATGTCTGTTCCTCATCCAGCGATGACCTTGAGGGGGACTATGACGAAGAGGAGACACCTACCCCGATGCCATCTTCTTATGTGGGCACAAGATTCAATGGTGACTCTGCCTCCTATCTCTCGCCCTCTGTCGCCAATGCCAGACGTTCAAGGGACATTCCTGTTGCTCCAGATTCCTTACCTGAGGATCCAGCTTCGTATACGGTGCAGGGCATCTACGCTATACCCACCTTGGTGCCATCCAGTTATGTGGGCACCCTCATTCCAGAGGTTAAGAGAAAAGATCGTAACCCCAAGATCCCTAAAGACCCTGATATGGACTTTGTTTTATCTCACGATTGTTTTTCACCCATTGTGACTGAAGACGATGAAGAGGGAATGCCATCTGGGTACATGGGCACCCTCCTTCCTGAGGTGTCTGCTGACCGCAAGAAAACGAAGACCAAGGCATGGCGGCATCAGAGGAAGGCACGTGCCAAACCCTGTAGCGCCACTCCTGACCACCGCTCTGCCCTAGAGGGGTGTAACGATTCCTGGTCCCAGCACCCACCAGAGTGACCCGTGCCTCATCATGGGCAGTCCTGCTGCCATCCTTGGTCACTCGGAGCGTGACCTGAAGGGGGAGGTACTGTCATGCCCCATGACTGCCACCATCCTGAAACCCCCCCTGGTGGTTCACTTCCATCCTGTTTCTGCCCTGCAGCCAGCAACCAGCATCCAGCAGTGTAAGAGTTAAAAACACCAAACACACGTGACTCACAAAATAAAGGGCTCAGCCCCGCACACACTCACTGCTGGTTCATTACGGCTAATGCTCACGAAGAGTGAACATCGTTGCTGATCTGCTACCTGATATTTCTGCTCAGTATTCCTGATTTCTGCTACTACAACCATCATTTCCATCATCTTTCTGCAATCAACCTGGTCAGTCCTCATATTCATCCACCCTCCTCTACCTTTATCCTCTGTTTATTTGTGCAGACCACTGCACGCTGGGCTCATACTCTCCTCACCCCTGGTGCCACCCCGGTGCCATCCCTAACCGTGACACGTTATGACCTCCATTTTCGCATGCCCAGAACGTAAGGTTCATCGAAACCATAAAAATTATAAAGCACATAAAGGGGATACAATTAAAATCATTAATCGACTAGGTACCTTTTCTATAAAACACCCCTAAAATATTTTATTAAAAGGCTCTATCTACAAAATTCACTTTACATGCATAGCAAGTATTATACCCTTTCATGTAAAGGGTTTAAATCAATCGGGTTATATATAAACATATTTCGTGAAGCACAAATTTAAGGACTCTTCAGGTAAACATTTTGTTGTGTGCTTGAGGGTGATATTTAACCTCATCCTATAAAAGACTTAAAATCGAACTTTCTTATATACATTCTGGTCGGATTAAGAAAACATCTCTGTTACTAGTTAATGTTTTGATTAATTTAATTGGCACACAGATCCAAACAAATCCTGTGGGACATACGAATTTTTGGCAATGGTCATCTCCCACAGTGGTATTCGAGATATCACTATCCAACCAGGATGCACATTCTATCCACAGTGAATTTTCCATTTATTGATGAAAATACCCTCCTGTTAAGATGGGGACATAATAAACACCCTCAGATTAAATTAACCTTTTTCTAAACGTGTACTTGGATTCATCTATTGCAACTCCAAATACCATAAAAATCATAAAAAGTGACACACCTCAAAGTCCTTATTCAGACCTTTTGGAATCAATGTATCAAAATGGAAAATAAGTTTAATTTCCTCTTGATTTATTTTCCTTATGAAATCTTCACCCCTCCAGTTTCTTTCAACTTTACGTAATGCAACAAATATGAGACCTTTGGGTGAACTGTTATGCATAGCTAAAAAGTGTGAAGATACTGTGTGTTTTTCAAACCCCTGTTGAATATTGCGTACATGCTCCAGACTCCTGATATATAAAGGTCTGGTTGTCCTGCCAATATAGATTTTTCCACAAGGGCACACAAAGGCATAGATGACATTACTGGAATGGCATGAAATAATCTGTTTAATTTTAAAAAAAAAAATAAGGATGTGCGTTTCGGGTTTCCGAATTTCGGAATTTTCACAAAATTTCCCGATTCGTGCATTCGGATTCAGCCGATTTTCCGAAAATTTTCGGATCCGAAAACGACAGATCCGAAAAAAATTCCGAGCCGAAACGTAAACTTTTTGGAATTTTCGAATGGACTAGAAATGTGTAAAATCGAAAATCATTTTCGTTCCATTTGTGATTTCGGCTCCATTCCTGATTTTGGTTCCATTTCAGTAAGTTCGGACAACGTATTTTTCGGTTATATCACTGATTTAACTCAATGTATCCTTCCTGGAAAACCAGAGAAATCTCAATGTATCCTTCCCGGGAAACTAGAGAAATCTCAATGTATCCTTCTTGTAAAACCAGAGAAATCTCAATGTATCCTTCTTGTAAAACCAGAGAAATCTCAATGTATCCTTCTTGTAAAACATGAGAAATCTCAATGTATCCTTCCTGGAAAACCAGAGAAATCTCAATGTATCCTTCCCGGGAAACCAGAGAAATCTCAATGTATCCTTCCCGGGAAACCAGAGAAATCTCAATGTATTCTTCTTGTAAAACATGAGAAATCTCAATGTATCCTTCTTGTAAAACATGAGAAATCTCAATGGCAGAATTATCATATCGACAGAATTATCGTATCGACAGAAATATCGGATCCGAAAAACCATTAGTTTACGTCAAAACGAATAGACACTTTGAAACGAGGAGAACAGACGTTCCGAAAAACACATAAATTTCCGAAATCACGAAAAAAAAGTTGATACGAAAAACGAACCGAAACTAACTGAACCGAAACGGAAATTGGCCAAAACGAACCGAAATGAAAATTTACAAAATCCGAACGAACCGAACCGGACCACAAGTCTACTTTGAAATCAAATGAGGGACAGAATTTTCCCCTCAAAGATAATTTCTTACAAGCGGAACAGGAACCACACCTATAGAAGCCTTCTTTAATTGGTATAGTTTCAAAACTTTTTGTTTCATGGCAAGTATGATTCCTGACAATCTGTTGTTTGATTGTTCTAGCACCTCTATTTATGATTTTTGGTTTCTCTTCAAAGATTTCTTGGAGCGCAGGATCTTTCTTTAGAATGTGCCAGTATTGATTTATGGATAGCTCGTGTCTGACTATTATAGTCATAGATAAACGGGACAGAAAGATTTTCTTTATCTCTATGTTCCCTGTATTGGATGAGGGTCTTTCTGTCTTTACCTTGGATGTCTCTTAGGACATCTAATAAAGCCTCCTCTTTATTTCCTTTTTCTTTAAAATCACCAATCATTCTACCTGCCTGAATATCAAATACTTTTCTCTCTGTACAATTCCTTTTTAGTCTAGTCAGTTGACTTCTGGGATGCTTTTTAGCCATGCAGGAGCATGACAGCTTGTAGACCCTATATAGTTATTTACAGGGGTCAAGTCCTGGGAAAAAAAGTGAGGGAACTCACCCACGAATTCCACAACCCCCATTACCTTAAGAAAATATATATATATATATCACGAGTATAGCCGGACGAGCTGGTGATACAATTTTTATTGGGTTAACTTTACATTTAAAAGACATGCTTTCAAGAGTGTAAACTGGAAACTATACTGATCAGTGAAAGGTATCACTACGTACAGGTATACTCGTGATTGTGGCAACTGGACTAACGCATTTTATATATAATATATATATATCCAGGCACAGGCCCCCCAGAATAATATACACAGCACTGTGCCCCCAGAATAACATACACAGCACTGAGCCCCCAGAATAACATACACAGCGCTGAGCCCCCAGAATAACATACACAGCGCTGAGCCCCCAGAATAATATACACAGCACTGAGCCTCCAGAATAATATACACAACACTGAGCCCCCAGAATAATATACACAGCACTGAGCCCCCAGAATAATATACACAGCACTGAGCCCCAAGAATAATATACACAGCACTGAGCCCCCAGAATAATATACACAGCACTGAGCCTCCAGAATAATATACACAACACTGAGCCCCCAGAATAACATACACAGCACTGAGCCCCCAGAATAATATACACAGCACTGAGCCTCCAGGATAATATACACAGCACTGAGCCTCCAGGATAATATACACAGCACTGAGCCCCAACAATCACATAATAACATGCACAGCACAGAGCCCCCATAATAATATACACAGCACTGAACCCCAAGAATAATATACACAGCACTGAACCCCAAGAATAATATGCACAGCACTGGTTATATGGATATATTTTCCCCAGTTCACATGGATATAATTGCCCCCAGCTCATATGGGTATATATTGCCCCAGCTCTCATGGATATAATTGCCCCCAGCTCTCATGGATAATGCCCCCAGGTCTCATGGATATGCCCCCAGGTCTCATGGATAATGCCCCAGGTCTCATGGATATGCCCCAGGTCTCATGGATATTGCCCCCAGGTCTCATGGATAATGCCCCCAGCTCTCATGGATAATGCCCCCAGCTCTCATGGATAATGCCCCAACTCTCATGGATAATGCCCCCGGTCTCATGGATATGCCCCCTGGTCTCATAGATACTGCCCCCTGGTCTCATGGATATTGCCCCCAGGTCTCATGGATATTACCCCCTGGTCTCATGGATATTGCCCCCAGGTCTCATGGATATTACCCCCTGGTCTCATGGATATTACCCCCTGGTCTCATGGATATTGCCCCCAGGTCTCATGGATATTACCCCCTGGTCTCATGGATATTGCCCCCAGGTCTCATGGATATTACCCCCTGGTCTCATGGATACTGCTCCCTGGTCTCATGGATACTGCCCATGGTCTCATGGATACTGCCCCCTGGTCTCATGGATACTGCCCCCTGGTCTCATGGATAGTGCCCCTGGTCTCATGGATACTACCCCTGGTCTCATGGATACTGCCTCCTGGTCTCATGGATACTGCCCCTGGTCTCATGGATACTGCCCCTGGTCTCATGGATAGTGCCCCTGGTCTCATGGATACTGCCCCTGGTCTCATGGATAGTGCCCCTGGTCTCATGGATACTGCCCCTGGTCTCATGGATAGTGCCCCTGGTCTCATGGATACTGCCCCTGGTCTCATGGATACTGCCCCTGGTCTCATGGATAGTGCCCCCAGCCCAGCTCACCTCTGCTGCTGCTGCCGCACATTGCCGGCGGCCACGTGTTTCCTGCTTCAGCGGCCGCTGACAGGAAGTGCAGTCGCTCGCCTGGGATCTATGAAACAGCCAGGCGAGCGGCTCCACTTCCGGTCACCGGCCGTTATAATAGGAAGCACGCGGCCGCCGGCCGCCTGCTAAAGCGTTCGGGCTCGGGCCACAGCGGGAACGCTGCATTCCCGCAGCGTTCCCGCTGTGGGAGAAGTGCGGGAACGCCGTTCCCGCGCGTTCCCGCTCGACTCGAGCCCTGGTTATTTACGTCTACAGGTTTAGGTCTACAGGTAGGTTTTTAATTTAATGATCCCTTCAATATATAATGTTAAATCCATAAAATTTATTGTTTCTTTACTGTACTGTAGGTCTAATTTAATCCCCCAATCATTCTGGTTTAGTGAGTTATGGAATTCCTTCAGGCTTTCAACGTCCCCCTTCCAGATGATAAACAGATCGTCTATATACCTCTTATAGAGAATCAGGTTCCGCACCCAGCCACACGAACCCCCTGCCCACCGGGATTCCCAGTGTGCCATAAAGAGGCTCGCGTAGCTGGGCGCAAATTGAGTCCCCATCACCATCTCCTTGAGTTGTAAATAAAACTGGTTATTAAACGAAAAATAATTATTTTGAAGGATAAAGAGTATACCCTCCAAGATAAACTTTGATTGTTATTCAGGGTAAATTTGGTGTTGAGTTAAATAGTGATGAACTATTTATTATTTTTCGCCATGTCCAAATTGGGCCCAATTAGCCATTTTTCCTCCTGGTGTCATGTGACTCGTTAGTGTTACAAGGTCTAAGGTGTGAATGTGGAGCAGGTGTGTTAAATTTGGTTCTATCACTCTCTCATACTGTTCACTGGAAGTTCAACATGGCACCTCATGGCAAATAATGCTCTGATGTTCTGAGAAAAAGAATTGTTGCTCTACACAAAGATGGCCTAGGCTATAAGAAGATTGCCAAGACCCTGAAACTGAGCTGCAGCACGGTGGCCAAGACCATGCAGTTTAACAGGACAGGTTCCACACAGAATAGGCCTCACCATGGTCGACCAAGGAATTCGAGTGCACATGTGCTGCGTCATATCCTCCAGAGGTTGTCTTTGGGAAATAGATGTACGAGTGCTGCCAGCATTGCAGCAGAGGGCGAAGGGGTGGGGGCAAGCCTGTCAGTGCTCAGACCATACACTACATCAAATTGGTCTGCATAACTATAATCTCAGAAGGAAGCCTCTTCTAAAGATGATGCACAAGAAAGCCCTCAAACAGTTTGCTGAAGACAAGCAGCGTAAGGACATGGATTACTTGAACCATGTCCTGTGGTCTGATAAGACCGAGATAAATTTATTTAGTTTAGATAGTGTCAAGTGTGTGTGGTGGCAACCAGGTGAGGAGTACAAAGACAAGTGTGTCTTGCCTACAGTAAAGCATGGTGGTCAGAGTGTCATGATCTGGGGCTGCATGAGTGCTGTTGGCACTCGGGAGCTACAGTTCATTGAGGGAACCATGAATACCAACATGTGCTGTGACATCTTACGGAGACTGGGCCAGTGGTGTATTTAGGTTTTGTGCTGCCCTAGGCCTGACTAAACTCGTGCACCCCCTAATTTAAATTTGAGGCACCCCTTCCTGTCAAGGCCACACCTCTTCCTGGTTAATCCCCACCCTTCCTCTTTAAGCTCCACCTTTTCCTCTTAGAGCTCCGCCTTTTCCTCTCTTTATATTAAAAGTGGATACCAAGTGCCTACTTGTATATTTTGTATACCATTTCAACTGTATCTATTGAGATAAATAAAATTATGAAATGTTTAAATTCAAGCATTTTTACAAAGAACAGCCACGCATGTTAAGTATACTGGATCACAGCCGCTCTAATTGGTTGAACAATAAAATCCACAGAAACGTGCACTGCATATGAGCGTATCACAGAGCTGCACAGCAATAAAACCCACAGAAATGTGCACTGTGTATGAGCATATCACAGAACTGCACAGCAATAAAACTCACAGTAATGTGCAGTGTGTATGAGTGTATCCCAGAGCTCCAAGGCAATAAAACTCACAGTACTATGCAGTGTGTATCACAGAATCCACAGCAATAAAACTCCCAGCAATGCAATGTTTGGTGTGTGTCAGCGTATCAGAATCCACAGCAATACAAATTCCAGCAATGCAATGTGCAGTGTGTATGAGTGTATTAGAATCCACAGCAATAAAACTCCCAGTAATGCAATGTGTGGTGTATATGAATGCATCAGAATCCACTGCAATAAAACTCCCAGCAATGCAATGTGTGGTGTGTCAGCGTATCAGAATCCACGGCAATAAAACTCCCAGCAATGCAATGTGTGGTGTGTATGAGTGCATCAGAATCCACTGCAATAAAACTCCCAGCAAACCGAGTGTATATGAGCACACAGCAATTATTTATTCTACATTTACCGGCCTCCGTCCGCGGTAGGGCTGTGTGCAGAGTCAGCAGGGACTGTGTACAGACTCAGCAGGAGGTCCCTCCAGGCCACGTTAGGATCGCGGCTGTGCCTGTGCGTGGAGCCATCTTGTCAGCAGTGGGGTGCCACTGCCAGAGGGTGCACCGTGGCTTTGATTCCCTTCCTGGTGGGTGTTCAGTCCAGAATAGAGTGACAGTCCATGTTAAGGAAAGGGTGGGCAGCTGCATGCGTGTCACGTGGTTCAGCCAGTCAGGTGGTACTGAGACTCAGTACCACCTGACTGGCCGGACCGAGTGTGACCTGCACGCACGCAGCCTCACCAGGAGCCAGGCAGCTCAATGACAAATTTCTATCACTGCAGTGCTGGTTAAGGAAAGGTCCACTTTAAACAGCAGTAAGCAGATAGGGCTTCATATTCTGCTGATACCCCCCTTTACCTGCCATTTACTGTCATCTTCTCTCTCTGGACACAAATCACATCCCCCTCCTAGAGCTGCTGCAGGGCAGGGGAGGAGCTATGGAGGGAGGAAAGAGGGATTTTTATTCTATTCGATTTTATTCCGTATGCAAACGCCATGCTCCGCTGCTCATTGTTTGAGAACACAGCTCAAAGCTGACACAGTGACAGTGGCACCTCCTAGTACCCCCTAATGACACCCCAATAATCACTGGTACCTGGGGCGGCCCGCCCTCCGCCACTCCTCTAAGTACACCACTGCTCTGGTGATATGCTCACACACAAGTTTGGCGAACTGCCAGCAAGTACGGTGCTGTTTGAAGGCATTGCAAATCCCCATAGAGAAGTAATGGTTAATCTATTCAGAGAACACCAAACAGCAGAGAAATGTCAGTGAAATACCCTGATGTTCGGTGGTTTCAATCAGCAGGTTCAGGTATTCAGGCGAACCCCATAGGTTTCAATGTTAAAAATATTCCCGTTTTTATGCAATATCTAATAAACCACTTATTATTTTAATCTGCAGTAAAAAGTCTTTATTTATTGATTTTTTTTTTAGTACCATTTAGTAATTTTTCAGAATTTTTGGGCAAAATCCCACCCCCTTTTTTTTAATATCGGTTCTTCTTTTTCTGTAACAGAACTTTTTATTATCAATCCTAAGATCTTATATGTAAATTCCAGACATTTTCGTTCAGTAGTTCTTTTGAAAACAGCAGGCCATGGGTTTGCGGTGGCAGCATACAGCGGCCGACTCCATGCACTTTGGGACCCTGCGGTGAATGGTGAATTCACTGCAGGGTGGGGAAATTTTATTCCCCCGAAGTGCAGGGAACTACAGAACACCAAAATGTTGGCGTCATTTCGGTGCTCTGTGAGTAACCCAATTAGTGTGAGGTTTTTTGTTGCCCCCTGGAAAGTGAAAGCCTAGGCGTTGCCTACCCAGGACATACTTGAAAATTAGTGACATCTCAATGTTTCCTTCCTGGTAAAATAGTTTGCAAAAGTAAAAAAAAAAAAGTTATTTTTTTTTAGGGGTGGGGCCACCCGGCGGGCCGCTGCCCCCTGGAGAGTGCCGCCCTTGGCCTAGGCCTTGTTGGACCTAGGCCAAAATACACCAGTGGACTGGGCCAAAGGGCAGTATTCCAAACTGATAATGACCCCAAACACACCTCCTAGGCGACCACTGCCTTGTTAAAGAAGCTGAGGGTAAAGGTAATGGACTTGCCAAGCATGTCTCCAGACCTAAACCCTATTGAGCATCTGTGGGGCATCCTCAAATGGAAGGTGAAGGAGCGCAAGGTCTCTTAACTTCCAACAGCTCTGTGATGTCGTCATGGAGGAATGGAAGAGGACTTCAGTGGCAACCTATGAAGCGCTGGTGAACTCCATGCCCAACAGGGTTAAGGCAGTGCTGGAAAATAATGGTAGCCACACAAAATATTGACACTTTGGGCCCAATTTGAACATTTTCACTTGGGGTTTACTCACTTTTATTGCCAGCGGTTTAGATATTAATGGCTGTGTGTTGCGTTATTTTGAAGGGACAGCAAATTTACACTGTTATACAAGCTGTACACTCACTATTTTACATTTTAGCAGAGTGCAATTTTTTCGGTGTTGTCACTTGAAAAGATATATTAAAATATTTACAAAAATGTGAGGCGTGTACTCACTTCTGTGCGATACTGTGTATATACATATATATAATATACCAAAGGGTAAAATTTAAAGGGTTAAATCTGGTAAAATCTCAATGTTTAAATGAATTTAGCTGCTGTTGTTTCTTTTGTATTGTTTGAACATGATGTTTGGTGTGCTCTCTTCTAGGTTTGTTGTATCATATTGTCTTGAGATGCACCCACACTGAAAGCTTAGTAAAGGTTGAGTGCTGCCATCTTTGTATATTTTGTATATATGATATACTATATTATATTAATATATTAATGCAACATATTTATTTTGAGGAGAGAATTAAAATTGTTCCTATTTATTAAATACTTTCATTTTTATAAAATTTTTATTTTCTTACTGCAACTGCTTCTAGTGCAGCTACTTGCAATTTCTTCTAAAGTCCATCTGCTTGAGTCTCTCTACTTTACTTTGCATCTCTCCCACATGGCCAAGATGCCACAGGGACCGATTAGTCGCCACTTGTGTAACTCAAGTCAGCATCATTCCATGTGTTAACAGTACAATTCACAACCACAAATTGTTTGTAGTAAAACAATTAAATGGTAATTGCACAATTTATTTAAAACTCGTATTCATGAGTTTGAGCTTCTGTGAGGGTTTGCAAAAATTGCTATTCCTGAATGTCAAAGGAATTGGCAAAAAATGCCAAAATTCAGACCTGAATATATGCTTTAGATTTACCACAAAATAATCACAGCAGTGACTAAAGCTGTTGGAGACTCTATAAAAGTAATGAAAATAATGCATTACACCCATCAACAAAATGTATATTTAAATCAAGCTAAATGTAACGCAAGCAGGCAATTTTCCTTAAATTTCAAAAACAGCAGGAAGACTCCAGGAGCAAATATCATCAGTGACATGCTGCAGCTGGGTCAGAAAAAAAACAGTAACGGGGAGCCACTAAGGGCTATCAACTCGCGCCAGTTTTGTTTCCCGTCACAGCTCCCTGCTGTAATTGACAGGGTCAGAATAGGCCCCCATGGTACAAACAAATGATATAACAAAAAAAAAACTCTGGTGATGAAAGGGTTCATTTTTATTTGCAACTAGCCATTGTAAATTGACTATTGCAATAAATACTGACTATTCAGTATCACAGAAGAGAATTACCTACATTCTTCATGTAGAATTCCACTTTTAATAGGAAAAACAAATTGTACTTGATTGCAAAACTTAATTAACTTTCTCATTCTTCACCCTGTATATATGCAATGCTCTAATGCTTAGGCAAAATAATAATTCAATACTCTCTGTACAGTACGTATTTCTTCAAATTGCACTTTCCTGTTTCTTAGGCATAGAATAGCTACATATTCACTGATCATTTTCATAAGAAACTCTATTTATGTATCATTCTGCTAAATATAGAGCTAGCGAAACAAGAAAGGCATATTATACCGTCTCTGGACAATTGCAAAATTAATCGTCTTTTAAATAAATGTGTCTGATGAAGACAAAAAGAAACCCACTGCTTGTCCTATTTTAAGCTCTGGAGAAAGTTAAGTATTCACAGGAGGAAACTTCACCTTCAGGTATATGTGCAGGATAATAACTCATTCTGGAAGAGGACAATGCACTGTGATTAACGTTTTATTTGAAAAAGACTAAAAAGACAGAGGGAAAATGCTGGCACAGAAACCACAGAAGACAATTATTTTATCTCTGAACAGACCTTCTTTCTTATTCGATTTTATCCCTTAACTGCTACAGAAAATGGGCAGAACTCTTGTTAGCTGACTATGCTTTTAACAGTATTATCACAATCTCTAAAGGCATTGGCATTTTGCTCCGTTCTGTGTCATGCATTCTGCTTCTTTAAAATGCATGCAAATTAAGATTTTAATAAATCACATATATTGTATCCACTAAGGGATTTTTGTAGATTTTGCGAAAAGGGTCCCTGGTTTTAGAAAAACAATTAAAATTGGCTATAAAGATATTTTTTTTAAATTTATTTTATGATACCTGTTTCCTTAATTCACAGTTTTTAATTATTTTTCCTGTTCAGAATTGTATAACAAACATTTTTTTTCCCCTAGGGAGTGTTCACTGGTAGGGGAAGACGGTGTTTTGCTCAGACAATACATAGACTCTGGCAGCTCTGTTTTATTTAACATTAATATTTCCCCTCATCAGGTGGTGGGGGTGCTACTCAACCACAGTGGGACTGTTGCCAACTAACTTGGCCCTTCATTTATCTGTTTTGATGGATGGAATGCTGTATTGGGCTCAACTACATATCTCCTTCGATTTGGGTAAGGATTTATTAGTAAGTTAATACCTCATAGACCAGAATAAGGAAATTCTGACAGAAAAGGCCAATTTCTGGGCATTTGCTGCAATTGTAGAAACTGCAGACTACAGAATCTTATAGTTATACTTGTATGTATTTTCCATATGATGCATACAAAAATGGGCCACGGCGTGCCTGCAGTGATCTTTTAACCATTTCTGAAATAATGAGAGCAGCATAGAATTAGTTTCCCATTATTATATATTTCAGCAGCATTGCTGTAATGTACTCCTTTAGGTTTTAGTCGTTGTTCCTTTTTTCACAGAGGAACAGGTCATATGATCAGAATCAGGCTAAAGAAACCATTAGATCATAACCTGTTCAACAATGCTATTTAACTGTCTTTGTCTTCTATGTTAGAGTAGCAGCAAAATATAAGTGTGTGTATTTCCCCCATGGGAAAAAACAATAATTTTATTTAAAAAAATTACTGTAAAGCTATTACTGAGTATAAAAAGATCATGTTTTGAGAAAAAGTATTGTCTGTTTTCTTGGATGATGTCAATTTTTGTGTACTTTACTGAGTTTTTTTGAGAAAGGATTTACCAGGAAGGATACATTGATATGTCTCTCGTTTTCAAGTATGTCCTGGGTGGTGAGTATGTACTGTTAGGTGTCTCGCCCAAGGACACTTACTGGAAAGGTACTCTTGCCAGAATTCAAACCTGTGTCTCCACGGTCTCCACAGTCGTAGACCAATGATGTTACCTCTACTCCACCCAGCTGTTACTATGGAAAAAACATCTTGGAGAATGCGGGCATCGATCCCGCTACCTCTCACATGCTAAACGAGCGCTCTACCATTTGAGCTAATTCCCCAGTAGGGATGAGGCAAACACCCCCGTGTTCGGTTCGCATTCGAACGCGAACAATTTCAAAAGTTCGAGTTTGAACTCGAACTCGAACCGAACTCATTGCAAGTCAATGGGACTCAAAAGTTCGATTTTTAGAGTGCCCTCCAAGAGGGCATATATGCAAGATATTTGCCATAAAAGGTGTATGGGGGTCCTGGTAGTGCCCTGGGGGACAGGAAACAAGGACAAAAAGTTTAAAAAAAAAGAAGTTTTTAAAGGAACAATGAGTTTTCCATAAAAGAAGGGTTAAAAATAAAAACGAAAAATTCCTTCAAATATCGTGCCTAGGAGGTCCCCATAACCTGCCCGTGAAGTGGCGGATTTGTAGGATGTATAGAAACATTGCCATCAGAGACCCACACACGACACCTAGCCACCCTTAAGGGGTTAAAATGCACAGGGACTGGCTACTATCCTGTTAGATGAGGGAATGTATTATATGTATAAAGCAAGGTATATATGACAATGGATAGTCAGAGACTCTAGGGACTCAGCTTGTACGCTTTATGATAGACATTTCTAACACAATAATAATTGTATGCTCACATAGGCCCTTCGGGAGAGGTACGTGACATACAAATACTGGAATATTACGTTTAAATCTAAGGAGTGTGATAAAGATTTTATTAAGCCCTTGATGACAAATGACGTAACATCTACATCATTAATGATTGGCTTTACAGAGCCCTGGTCCTTAAGGGGTTAAACAGCATATCAGAGAGGATCATATAGTAGAAATGAACACTTCTTAGAATTCAAAACAAATAGTGTTTGTTCATACATGTGCAGGTCACACTCAGTCTGCAAGCAATGTATCAAATTCTAATTGCTAATTAGAAGCACGTGTTATTTCCAAACACTAATTAAACACCTGTTGTTTACGCCATTTGAGAGCACAGGTCATTTAGTAGTTTAGTTTAGTAGATGACATTAGGTAATTTTTTAATTCAATATCTTGCTTATAATATTCTGCAGTAAAGAGTCTCTTTATTTTTCGATTTTATATTAGTATATTTTTAAGCATTTTTTATACTTTTTTCGAAAAAGATTTTTTTTAGAACTCGAACCGAACACGCCAAAAAGTTTGAAGTTCGCGAACTTTCGAACTGCCAATGTTCGTCGAGTCGAACTCCGAACTGATCGAACCGAACAGCTCATCCCTATTCCCCAGTATGAAGTTCCTATAGGTTATTTAGCAAATTAGACAGTGGGCTACATACCGGGGTCAATTCCTGTAGGAACTCTTGAGAATGCAGTTCCCTCACTATTTAAGCAGGAGGAACTTAATTCCCTTTTGACTGATATACTGGGAAGCTGCAATACCTTTCTATAGACACAATTTTATAAAACTGTCTATATTTTAGGGTTTTTTCTGGATTTAAGTCCATTGGGAATGCATGGGAATGACAATGTTTCAGTGTTTGCAGAGGAATGGCATTCTCGTGCATAAAAAAGCACTGCAGCTGTTGCAGCTCCCATTAATCTTTGAGACCAGAATGTACAGAAATGTTGGTGAATTCCGACAATTATTTTTTTAGGACTTGACCCCTGGCTACATATAAGCAAAATTGACCATTTATATAACTTTATTTATACAATTAAAAATACATATGATTTGTCTTGCATTTATTCGATTCTAAACATGCAGCTATATGATCTACACATACAAGGAAACAGGTTTCACTCCTTATATCACCATACATATTTCTGTATGAAAAACTATTCAAATACTTTAAAACGTGTAAGCCATTATAAACAGCAGAACACATTTTTTTTTCAAAGAGCCAGGAAGTAAATGAGAGAAATTGAAGCACAGTGGCAACATTTAATGTCGTTATGATAGACAAACTATAACCAATGAATATTAGACATAGATCAGGTTTTTAGCTAAAATAACTGGTTTCTTAGGGATAATGAATACATTCTTATTAAGCTAGTAAACCAATTCAGTACATGCAGAGAGAGATCTGCAGAATTGCTTTACAGGCTCTGCACTAATTTTTTCTCAATCTAATACTGCTGCTATGACCTTTTGTTCTGTTAAAAAGAACAAAGGTTGAAAGCAAAGTAAAAGAAATAAACAGAGGCATACCATTATTAAAATACTTAAGGTCCACATTCTCTTGAGTACAAAATATAAAGATGTCATATTAAATTACTATTGTGTTATTTTGTACTGTAGTTTTTATTGACTTGTTAATGCATTGATGTTCTGCATAGTTTTAATTTTTGTTTATAACGAAATGGAAAAGCATAAACGTTTTACAATTGCAGTAGTTTTAAATCAATCATTTTGCAAAAAAAATTAAATAGTAAAGATCTGAAAAGAATAAAAAAAGTTTGTATTCTGGGGTAGATAATATTGAGAACAGGTGCACACAACTTATCTAATTTCTTAAAATCTGCCCAATCAACTTATTAATAACAGTTGTATAGTTGTAAGAATGGCAGTAGCAAAATATAATGAAAATTGAGGGTATGGTTTACTAAAAGGCAAATGTTCTATTGTTTAAATGTCGGGTTATGCTGACAACCACATTGCCCAATGCTGGGTTAAAAAGGTGTCTTGGGGAGGTTTCACTTCAGTGCTAGTGAACTTTAAATTTCCTACCACCTGCCCATTTCCTAGCATCCCATTTCCTAGCGTCTTACCAAAGAACTTTCTGCATCCCTTGTACCATCCTTCACCCCCACCTTCAATCTGTCCTTATCTTATGGTGGTTTCCCTGCTTCCCTCAAGCATGCTACCATAGTTCTGGTCCTAAGAAAGCCATCTCTTGTTTCAACTGCCCCTTCCAACTACTGCCCTTTAAACCTACTACCTTTCACATCCAAACTCCTTGAAAAGCTTGCATATGCCTTACTAATTGACTACTTCAAATCGCATAGTCTCCTTGGCCCTATGCAATCTCGTTTTGCTCCCTGCATTCAATAGAAAGCTCTAACTAAGCTAAAAAAAATGCCTTTTCCTCTGCCAAATCTAATGGGCATTACTCTTCTTTACTGATCCTTCTTCACCTCTCTGTCGCCTTTTACACAGTAGACCATTCGCTCCTCCTACAAACTCTTCATGACCTAAGTCTTCTAGGTACTGCTCTTTCATGCTTCTTTTCCTATCTTTTACAATGGTCATTCAGTGTCTCATTTTCTAGACGTAACCCCTCCCTGCAGCCTGTCTCTGTTGAGGTGCCCCAAGAATCAGTACTTGGCTCTCTTATTTTTGTCCATCTATATTGCCAATGTAGACTCAGCTCCTTTGAATTTCAGTACCACTAACATATACTGTACTTCCAAATATACCTTTCCTCCCCTGATCTATCTCTCCAGGGTCATGTCACTGAACGTTTCTTTTCTGCCTGCAACTGGATATCTTCCTGCTTCCTTATACTTATTCTTGACAAAACTGAAATTCATGTCATTCCTTACCCCTATCTCTTTGCACATAAATGGAAGGCTCATCTAACCGCACACCTCAAGCTTGTGGTCTTGGCTTCACTTTCGACTCTGATCTTGTTTTCTCCAGATAATCACAAAATCATCTTATTATCAACTTAAAAATATTGCCTGCATCCACCCTTTCTGACGCAGGATACTGCAAGGGTGCTTGTCCATGTGTAACTGTGAATACCTGCAACTGTAACTGTTTATTATATCACAACTTGATTATTGTAACTTGCTGTTTATTGGCCTAACTAACACCTGCATTGATCTCTTGCAATCTCCAATGAATGCAGCTGCCAGTCTTATATTTCTCACCCAACGTTCCTCACATACTCTTGCCCCCTGACTACTCCTTTATGTTTCCTGTATCTTTCAGAATACAATTTAAAATGCTGACGTTCAAAGTCCTCAAAAACGCAACCCCTCTGTATATGCCTTTATTATTCCAAAAGCACATCCCTTCTAGATCACTACGGTCTGCAGACAAACTCTGCCTGTCCTCTGTTTCCACCAGCACCACCAACTGTTGTCTCCAAGACTTTTCAAGGGCAGCTCCAGTCCTGTGGAATAACAAACCTTGAACTATTGGACTCTTCTCTAATCTTCGGCCTTCAAGAAATCCCTTAAAACTCATCTCTTCAGATTAGTATACCAAATTACTGATACCTATCTTCACCTATCTGTACTTCATGAATGATATCATTTCCATTTCCTCACTGTTTCTGAAACACGTGTGCTAGCTATAATGACAACCAATAAAACTCCTCTTGTCTTCCTTAACCCCAACTCCACTAGATTGTAAACTCATCCGAATCCATGTTTAGGACCCTCTGCAACTCTTGTTCCTGTTCCTATGTTTGTAATATTATCTCATTCTCATTCATTAGTTATTATAAAGCGAAAAAGGGATCTAATTGGTTGAAAAGTTACCTTCAGCCCAAAAGGATTTTCAAAGATGGCACCTGGAGACTTTGCATATGCACGAGAATGGCTGTGGGGGACTGGAAGAAGATAGTGAAACTGGAAGAATAGATGATTATTTTTTCAAAAAACTGCGGGGATGGTTGGAATAAATAGCTGAATCAATTTTATTATATTTCTGATGAAGTGGTTGAGAAAACACGAAAATCTTTCAATGAGTTATAAATAAGGATGGTGTTTTTTATTTCCATTGGAGATCATTAGTGCTTTTTTGAGTGAGGCACCCCAGAGGCCTTTGTTGACCAGCAGAAGTCATCTAAGGCAGTGTTTCTCAAGTGGTGGGTCGCGACCAGGGGCGGACTGGGTGGTGGGGCAAGTGCCCCCAGGCCTCTCTAATGCCTGGGACCTGCTGATACATCTTATCTGCAGCAACAGGTCCCAGGCGGTGTAGCTACCTCTGAATTTTCCCAGTTGCCACCTGGGGCCGTTGCATCAGGTAAGATACTCTGTAATTGCAAGGTGGTGGGGGGAGAATCTGTAATGGGAAGGTGTGGGGTGGGACTCAGTGACTGGCAGCAGCTCTGTACTCCCAACACCATGAGCCACTGTGCACAATGCACATCTCAGTGAAGTAAAAGGCTGTTGGGTAAGGGGGCTCCCTATTTATATTTGATTGTGTTTTTCTCTGTCCTTTTGTTACTCTGTCCTTTTACCTATTTATGCAGCCTTCTTTCTCAATATCTAGTATTCTGTCTGTCCATCTATATGTCTTACTCTCCTTTCTCCCTCTATCACTCTCTCCCTTTTACTCTATAAATCTCTCACTCTTCTTCCTTTCCTGCCTTCCCCCTGATGTGATAATCCCTGCAGAAAACTAGAATGTACACTGAGAATTCTCAGCAGAATCACACACACTGCTTCCTGATCCCATCCTCCCTGCTTACCAGGGACATGCAGTGAGGTCAGTGGCTGGTAAGGCATTGGCTAGTATCAGAGCCAGCTATACACAGGTTACATAGGTTCAGTGATCCCAGGATCTGGCTTCTCTCAGAGCTCCCCAGGATCTGACTGCTCTCAGTGCTCCCCAGGATCTGACTGCTCTCAGAGCTCCCCAGGATCTGGCTGCTCTGCTGCTCTCAGTGCTCCCCAGTCTGCTAACCTGCTCTGTGGAAGCGATTTCAACTTCTTCCCCATGTCTAGTCAAAGGTGAGGTCTCTGTAGCCAGGAATCAGGTCCATCGTGGCCGCCAGGAAACTCCCCAGGCTCCGCAAGATGGCTGCCTTGACTAGGCAGCACCAGGCCCGAAGATCCAGCAAGCCGGTGGAGCGCAGTAAAATGCTTGAAAATCGGCGGCACTACATGCACCACAGGGTCCAACCGACTTAGGGCCTTCAGTAGGTCAAAACTGAGTGGGAGAGACGCGGCAATCGTGGTCTGTATCTGCTTAATCAGCGGAGCTCCTCCGGCATGCGTCTGCCCCGTCCGTCGCTAGCCACGCCCCAAGAAGAACAATCTTTAATAAAAAAAAGTGTGAATAACTGCAAAGTGTAAATGAAAAGAGATGATAATAGCAATATGTGAAGCAGTTATAAGTGTGACTTCTACAGAGGTGCCTGTTGAGACACCCCACAGATAACCAGCATGCCAGGTACAATGGCCATGGGCCAGTGAAGTGCCAATTAACTAAATAATTAATTTATGCCCATTAACTAAAAGATTAGTTCCAGATTAGTACCAGGTGTAATGGAGAATATTTCCCAGCAAAAACGTCAGCTGAGATACTCTGGAATTTACTGAAGCTAAATGTCATGTGTGATGTGTGCATTCAAATGTGTATTTAAATAGAAATAAGTTTATATCTTTGTATATAAACATGTGTCTGTATCTCTTGAGTTTTGTAGTGTCAGTGTATGTGTATATGAACACGATTTTGAGAGTGTATGGTTGTAACTGTTCACCATAAGTGTAAATGTTTGCATAGTATGCTGTTCAAATAATGATTTCAACAAAGTATATTAGATATTTTGTGAATATTTGTTACTCTTTAAAAATACTGAATGGCTTTGACTATATATTTAATGAAATTAAAGCATATGATTTTTCAAAGTCACTTAACACATTAAAATAAATCTCCCTGAAAAATCCCAAACTTATCTATTATATGTGGTGAAACAGGTAAGGCGATCTGTCGCTTCATTTTTCCATGTGTAGCAGGAGACTGGCAGAGCTCGGAGCAGGAGCCTATTCCAGTAGTGGAGCGCCACGAGGCTGCTGGTATCTATTTGCGGATGACATTTATTCCAACTTGGGCCACTTATACACCAGCAAGGTCCGAACAGATCAAGTAACAGGAAGCTGGTAAGAGTTATCAGCTCATGACAATTTGTTCCCTCACCGGCTCCAGTTTACCATCAGAACTGGACAATGGCCCCAAGAAGTGGGGAAAAAAAACCATTGAGTCCTCTAGAGAATATTGCTTAGGATAAAAAATATCAAAAATATATATAAATAAAAGGGCAATTTCAAGGGAAGATTCATAAAAATCACTTAGTTCCAATTCTAGAGTTATACCCTGACAATGTATTGGATAATCTGATAAACTCAATGCATCTCCTCTTGCCCTATCTTCTTCAAAAAACATTCTCTAGTCTACCTATAAATAAAATGTGTTTTGGTCTATTTCAATCTTTTTCAATTTTATTTAAATTCAGAACACTCCACAACCACGATGGAGATTTTGTTGCAAGACATACTCATACATTGTATAAGCCCGCCAAAACAACAATGTACCCCATCATTGCAGGTGCTATCCTTCCTATCCTTTTGACTTCTTTATGAGGTAAATCCATTTACTCAGATCATACATCCTCCTGGAGATCTCTGCAGTTGAAGGTGTAAATAAGGAGGAATCTGTGATAGAGGGCTGCAAACCAGGAAGGTGGCCAGTTCTTCAAATGTAAAATGTATAATGGAAAAACAAGACAGCTGCCCTCAATCTGAACATGTGGCTTTCATAAAAGTTCTGTCAGATATGTTTATATCATAATCAAGGTATGTATTATGGATATTACTAAATGTTTGGTTGATGTTAAAGGTCTAATTGTTGTTACTAATAAATTTAATACACTGGTTTAATTTTGCATTACCCTTTCATAAAAATCATACAAACAAATAATTTACAGGGTTATTCAAAGAGATTCGAAAAGTCACCGCACAGTCGGTGACTTTTCGTTCTCTTCAATACGGTTCCTTTTGCCGATCCCATTTCGGTGACCCTGCGGTGTATTCAGCAAGCACCACAGGGTCCCCGAATTGCAGGGAAAAGCTGCCGCAAACCCGACGAAAATGAACCGCAAAACCCAGCGAATGCACGCCAAAAACCCTCCAAAACATCTGGGTTAACCTGCCGAACACCACGGAAAACCCGAGCAGGAGCCGATCACACGCAGCCGATGCCTTGGAGGAAGCCGACACCGCAGAAGAGGCAGTGAATAAATTAGGAAAATAGTTTGCATGAATGATTGAAAAGTAAAACGCTGTTTGCAAAGAAACTACTGAGCATAAATGTCTGAAATTTGCATATGAGGTCCAGGGAATGATAATAGAGAGGGCTGTTACAGGAAAATAAGTAAACTTAAAAAAAAATAAAAAATCGGACTTTAAAAAAATAACAAATTTAAGAAAAACGCTTAAAATATCCTAAAAAAATCTATAAATAAAGAGACTCTTTACTGCAGAATTTTATAATGAACGGTTTATTAGATATTGAATTAAAACGAGAATATTTTTAACATTGAAGCCTATGGGATTCTCCTGAATAAATTTGCCGCATGAAACCACCGAATGGCAGGGCATTAGGTGAACCTTTCACTGCTGGTTTGTGTTCTCTGAATAGCCGAAGCAGTGCTTTTTCATGGGGTTTTCACTGCCCTCGAACAGGCACCGAACAGGCACCGTATGTTCAGGCTATTCGCTAGGATTTGGCGAATTGCCTGCTCTCTGGATAGCCGAATGGCCAGGAAAGGTAACCGAACGCTGATTTTCAGCGTTCGGTTACCTTTCCCAAGCAATTCGGAGCTCTTTGAATAACCCTGTTAAATACTGAGATGTTAGCAAACATGCCACTCAGTCATGCTGTCCATAAACATAAGAGTCTTCTCTTAATAGAAGCTACCACCCTACCTGAATAGGCTGCTTCCCCTAGCAGTTCCCTCATCCTATAACCTCCAATCCAGGACCAGCACCTTACTTGCAATACCACAATACAAAAAGAATGTGGCTCGATCCTCATTTTCCTACAGAGCACCGCCGTTATGGAATAACCTTCCAGACACCATAAAATCTTCCCCCAGTCTTAAGTCACTCAAGAGCTCCTTACTAGCATACCTTGGTACAGAATGCACATGTAAACATGTAACATAGTGACTATATTACTTACATATATATTTTCTGTGTTAATCTGTATATTTGTGTTTTGTTCTTAATATCTTGCATTAATTACTTTGTATTTCTGTAATGACTGTAAAATTTCAATGCTCTTGAACCCAGGACATACTTTAAAACGAGAGAAATCTCAATGTATCTTTCCTGGTAAAATCCTTTATAAATAAATAAATAAAAAGCAGTGTAAAGGGAGGTCACAGTGTAAAAAATAATAGATACATTCTTTCAAGGGCTGTAAATTATAATATTATGCAAGCTCTAGTATCACCCACCTAGGATTTGCTTTTTGAGTACAGGTTGAAAGAATTTCTCTGTCAGGGGTCAGCAAACTTGGCCCTCCAGGGCACTATTCCAAGGTTGACATAAAAAGGGAGATGGTAAGTAAAATTTCTGTACCTGCAGATGCAGAAACCTCACACAGTTTCAGTTTACAGGGTAATCCAAACATTGGCCACTTGGTCGAGGTGCCTAGAGTGGTGTCAGCTATACGTTCCTGACAAGGCCAAACAAGGCCAAAACGATTGTTTTGGATTGATGCACCTTTTGTGCAGGGATGACAGACCTTTCTAACGGTTTCCTGGGTGTGAAATTGCTTATTCATTTATCGAGTGGCACTCTCCAATGTTGGTCAAGCGGAACAACGGAGACAAAAAAATAGAAATAGATGGGTGCCAATCTCCAGAAGCACCTGTACAAAGTAAACAAGGAACGGGCCCTCCGACTCTTTCTGCTTAGGCAGGTTTATTAGAGGTACATGAAAAAGAAACATGTCGGCTCCTCACTAGTCTTTTCCATATTGGCCAGCTATTTCAGCTGTGCCCATTAGTGATCAGCTAACACTTGTGTCATATGGGATTTATCATGATTTTTGTGAGTCTCCTTGCACCATGGATGACTTTCATCGTGGCTAAACGACAGATATTTTTTTTCCATACATTGTTCTGAATGATAAGGTCTCATAGCCTACTGTTTTTAATTATATCACTTTTATTCATGAATAAAGATCTGCTTCAAATTTCTAAGCTCTAATTTGGAGACTGCCATCTCTGTTGTGTTGCGTATGTATAAGTCCATGTTCTGGAAATGCTCAAAATATTCATTGTGTGACAATATTATTCAATTGCTCCATGATATTCTCTCACTAGCTTTGCATATTACATATATTTGTTACAATAGTATCTTAAAGAAACCTAAATGCTATTGATTTATAGCTGTACTTCAAAGTGTTTTATATAATTAATCCTATATGTTCCATTTTAGTGTTGTTAAACATAGTCAGAATACCCTGGTTTTACTCCTAAGGGAAAAAAAAACTTTTTCCATGTACCATTCTACCAATCTAGCAGTTTCTTCCCTGTTACCTGTTCATGATATAAAATATGACTCAAAGTCAAACATAAAAAAGAATTCAAAAAGGTTATAAATGTCATTTGTGTTCTCATAAATCTTTGCTCTCTGGCAAGCATATAGGATTATACAATTTATAGTTATGAGGATTTGGGGGTTGATTAACTTTCAAAGTGGAGACTTTGTTTCAGAAAAAGAAGCCAAATGAAAGTGAACATATTGCAAAATTATCTATAGACTTTCACAGTTGTATAGTCTTTTATTCAAATCACAGTCTAATAAAATATTCATTATGTACAATCCGCATAATGAATTTTTAACACATTATTAACAACATTAATAACATAAAAATAGAGAATTATATTCTATATTTAAGTATAGTAACATTAAATAAATAAACTTATTTGCGATATTGTACTATGATAAAACCTGTAGCGAATGCAGTATAAATAATAATTCATATGTAATAAACACACACACACAGATCAATAGGAGACTGAATCGAAATAAATATTATTCAGCATGAATATAAAAAGCACTGCACTAAACCATGAACTATTTTTTCATACAGATATTTAATATTAAAGGATCTGCAAATAGAGCATGCCATGTTAAATATTATTTAACAGTCAATATTTTGTTAGGACCAAATGAGCATTTTCGAGAGGTATTTAAATTATGTGCAAATTGTCAATGAAATCTGTTCCATAAGGAATAGCTATCCAAGAGCCTAGTCTTGTTATCTATACAGAAAATGTGTTTTATTCATAAGGAATACTTGCCATCTAATTAAAAGCCTGTAGCATAGAAATTCAAAATCCCTTTTGGGCATCATAGAAGAGAGATATAATAAATCTGCATGCACTGCAACAGATTTATAACAACATTTTGGTTAGCAAGGTTTTACTTAAAGCATATTTTATAGTACAGTGTAAAAATCCTGAAAGGCAATTAATTGAAATTCTCATTATCGGTAATATCCATTTTTTGAAGTATAATTATTGCGGTAAAAATACAAATTAACATTTATACCAACTATTTCTCTGTTATGTATCCTATAACTAAAGAAATGTGTTAGTTGTTGCTGAGAAACAATCATTATTCTCTGTGGGAACTTCTATTAGTTTATCACATGTCTTTCAGTTTTACCTAATCTTTATTTAACCCCTTCACTACCAACTGATTTAACATATAAACCCTGCCAGGAACCAATGGAAAATCATTTTAATTTATTATACAGTAAGAAATATTAGGGAATGTTCACAATGTATTCCGTACTGTAATATCTTATGTGGCAGGTAGATGTCATCATCTGCTGGCCAAATGGAGTTGCCACCACACTTGCAACTGCAACTCATGGCTCTGTGTTTTATCAGCTGGGAAAGGTCTATCAGACACTTTCCAAGCAGATTTTAAGCAGTATTAGCACCAGGGACATCATGCCAATGGTGCTACAACTTTAGTGGCATGTTCTGGAGCCCAGAAGCAAACAAAATTTATTTGCAACAAACTAATTTAATTTCCTTTTTTTCTTCCTCAGTTGCAGAACCTAGTAACTCAATAGCATGCAAGAGTGTCAGATGGTGCCTTTTGAAGACCATAGTTGTCCCAGTCTTGGATGGAGTTACATTACAGCACTCAAGCTAACAGTAGCAAATCTGTTTACTTATATTAGTGAATCATTAAAATTGACATAACATTCAATTATGTTTTTTAAAGAATGTATGTGAATACAACTAAACAATTACTAACCCCTACTGGAGCGAGTAATAAATGGAGAGAATCTCCAGACCTGAGAGGAGTAAACCTCGGTGATATGTAGAAAAGAAAGAAGTCAAGAATGAGGGTACACCCCCAAATTCTTAGCCGGTCATGGAGTATAAAAACATAATTTTATTGGTGAACATAGTCAAATATAACAAAAACGGACAGGAACACAATATGTTTATAAGCCAATAAGGATATGAAAAAAGTCGCCGTCAAAAAGAATAAACTCAGCCCTGGAAAGTTGCTGAGCTGCCAGTGACTCTGGCTAATAGTGATTGAATATCATTGGTGTCCCTACAAACACATATCTGGGGTTAACAAATGCTTATAATTGCTTGCTACCGCATAGTGAGCTATTGTAGCTCAAACAAATCTGTATAAAATATACTCCATCTGCTATGTGGTCTCAAATACGTAATTTTGTTAGCGTGCCCAGTTGTGCCACCTAGTGCCCTATTGAATATATTATCGAGTAAGACACCTTACATTGGTTAGTTAGACATTATCAGAAGAACACATTCTCCAAAAAAAACAGAAAAAAATTAAACATAGAATGTAAATACAGGTGGTGGCAAAATCGTGAAGTTCAAAAGAGCCAACTCATATGACGCTGAGCAAGTAAGTGTGCAGCCACTGGTAGTGCCTCTGAGGTTTTTGCTGGCCACCCAACAGCACTTTTGTTGCAGCCTTAGGCTGGGGTCAGACGAGCGCACTTTTTGCGTCCTTCTGATTGCACTGTTTGCTGTCCGTCGTAGCTTTTCAAAAGAGTCAATAGAGAACAACACACGAAGCACGCGCGCACTTTTTCACATGTGGACAACGCATGTTGCAACGGATGCCAAAATGGCATTGACATGAAAAAACTACACGGACGTTGAGAAGCCCCTGTATACGGCTTTTTTTTCTTTCTCAACATCTGTCAAAGTTCACTGATACAATGTAACCACAATTTCATCCGTTATAAAATGCATCCATTACTGTGCGCAATAAGTGCGCTCGTCTGACCCCAGCATTAGTTCCTCAAATATAAACAAATGTACATTTGAGTGGCTAACAAGATCACCGCTGAACATTTTTCAAACTACCACTTTGCGTATCTAAGATTACATATTTATTGGTGCTAAGAATTCTCTCTACAATGTTTAATTTCTCCCTTATTACTACTTTAATTTGTTTAACTGATACATTTATGTTCACATTGATGGCTTGACAAGTATACTATTACCTAAGTATTAAGTATAGATTGTATGTACTGTATGTCTGCCTGTAATATACATATTTAAATTAAAGGCCTGTGTTTCTTCCTATGTTAACAACAATAGGAAAGCTATCTTATTAACATCTGATAGGTACATTTTATATGGTTTTAACAGCAAATTATTTTTAAATCACTGCATAAATTACTATGTTATTTATCAACAGAAAAGTAAAACAGCTTATTTATGAATGTGATTTGAATTAAAATATTGCGCCGTTGAATAATAATTGTTGCACATACTATGCAAACGGGAATAGAGCATTTGCAGATTTATATTCAGCCATGATAAAAGTTACACAGCTGACAGTAAATTTTGGCAGAAAGCAGAAAGTTTGCTATGTGTCAAAATTAAATACAGTTATGTAAATATTGCAATCACATTTCTAACACTTCCTATTGCACTTTTGAGTGTAGAGAAATGCTGAGATGCGTTTATTTCATATGCATATTAGATTAGATGGGAATCATTTTTAATTGTCAGGTGAAAGAGATGATTTACTCTTACAAATTATTCAAATAGTGTATGTTTCTTGTAGCGCATATTTTATATTTTCAAAACATATTGAAATTGCAAATTAAAATTAATTTATCATATTTGCTTATATTTAATGTAATCTTTGCTTAAATTTGCTAATTGCTCAAGAAATTATTTAACAATGTGTCTAGCAAACAAACTGTGTTACAGGGATATAGAAAATATTTTCAGAGCAATAAATGACCTTAGCAAATCTCATCATTAACCCTTTCACTTCCAAGTAAATTTTTGTTACAACTGTTATAACTTTTATTTAAAACATTGTAATGCGTAGGTGATACTTAAACATAAAGAAAAACAACAAATTAGCATAAAAAGTGATATTGTGTGGTTATTTATAAACTAAAATAATGTGAATTTCCCATTTTTAACTTCCCTTTTATTTGTCTATAGATTACAGAAATACTGCTAGGATGAAAGGTTCTAAACTCTAGATGGTGTCCTTTATCTTGCACAATTTGAAACTGGGTCTGTATTTGGGTAAAAATGACCTGTGTCAGATACAGAAAATGTGATATACAGGGTATATATACAAAGAGATCCGAATTGCTGGCTAAAGGTAACCGAAAGCTGAAATTCAGCGTACGGTTACCTTTCCTGGCCATTCGCCTATTCAGAGAGCAGGCAGTTCGCCAAATGTTGGTGAATTGTCTGACATACGGTGCCTGTTCGAGGGCAGTGAAATCCCCATAGAGAAGCAATGCTTCATCTATTCAGAGAACAAAAACCAGCAGCGAAAAGTTGCCGAATTGCCCTGCTGTTCGGTGGTTTCATGCGGCAGATTTATTCAGTAGAATCCCATGTAAAAAATATTCCCGTTTTAATACAATATCTAATAAACCATTGATTACAATATTCTGCAGTATAAAGTCTCTTTATTTATAGATTTTTTAGGATATTTTAGTCATTTTTCGGGATTTTTTTGCGAATTTTTTTTTTCTTATTTTTCAAATCGTTTTTCTTTTTTCTGTAACAGCCCTTTTTGTTATCATTCATTGGATCTGATATGTAAATTTAAGACATTTTCGTTCTGTAGTTTCTTTGCAAACAGCGTTTCACTTTTCAAACATTTAGGCTGGGGTCAGACCAGCGCACTTTTAACGTGCGTTCTGGCGCACATAATTACGGCCGCACTAGCAGCAGATGACGGGCAATGACGGCCAATATATGATGTACGGCCGCTCAAAAGTCCGGCCGTGCAACGCAAGTGGAATTTGAACGCATTTTTTTGAGTACGCTGAACCGCTAGTACTGAGGTACTGAGTGCGCAGCTGCGGCATAGCGACGTGTTTGCGTGATTAGGAGATGTCAGACGCTGCTAATGTCCAGCTTACATAACGTCCAGATGCAAAAAGAGTTTTATTAACGATCCGTACAAAATCATGCCCGAAAATGCGCGTTGTCTGACCGTTTTTGCGCATTCCGTGAAAAAATACATCAATGCGTTCGGACACACTTTTTCACGTTCGCGGGGAAAAATGCTTTCGTCTGACCCTAGCCTTAAGCGTACAGTTTTTGTTTTTTTCACTCCATTCGTCTGCGGTGTCGGGTTTTTCCGGCGGCTGCTCTGCGCTGTGATCGGCTCCTGCTCGGGTTTCTCCAACGTGTTCGGTGGGGTTAATCCAGAGGTTTTTGCGGGTTTCGGTATGCATTTGCCAGGTTTTGCAATGAGTGTTTGGCAGGTTTGCAGCGGCTTTTCCCTGCACTACGACGGCCCTGTGGTGCTTGCTGAATACACCGCAGGATCGCTGAAATGGGATCGCCTTTGAATAAGTTAGGTGGTAAAATGGTCAGATCTCCTGCTTATGGGGATATATAGTGATCATAATGAGATTATTAGCAATGCAGCTTCCAAAAAATACCAACTGATTATAAAAGTAATATCGGCTGGACGGAGTAGAGGTAACATGACTGCTCTACAACTGTGGAGACCCAGGTTTGAATCTTGTCCAGAGCACCTCTTCAGTAAGTGTCCTTGAGCAAGACGCCTAACGGTACATACTTGCCTACCACACAATATCGGCTGTGGAGGCCAGCAGTAATGTCTCTACCCTTTGACCATGAAGAAGCAAGTCAAAATACCATTCAGCACATCCCACAAATACGACTGTGGAGAAGTCTGGACTTTACAAGAAGCGGGTTCAACCTAACCACCAGGTCGCTGCTCTACAATCATGGAAAGACGACCCAATCCCAATCAGAAGACGCCACCAGTGAGTGTCCTAGGGCAAGACACCTAACGATATGGATGCGCCTGCCTTGGGAACATCATTAACCATGTGTGATATTCTAATGTATCAGCCCCTTGTACACTGATCTTGTAAAGTGCTGTGGAATATGTGGCGCTATATTTATTTATTTATTTATTTGCAATTGATTTTACCAGGAAGGATACATTGAGATTTCTCTCGTTTTCAAGTATGTCCTGGGTTCAAATAAAGGATAATAATAATATCCTATGTGAAAAAATGCATGTACATGGAAATAAGTGTAACACATTGTGGGCCCTACTCCAGCTGAGGCAATAAAAGGGAACTGGAAATTGCAAAAGTCGCTGCGAGCTGTTAACTATTTTTGGCTCCCTACTACCGTCTCTATCATAGGCGAGCCTCTGATAAATACTGGTGGGCTGCTGCTGGTACCTTCACTTGAAGTTAGTAGGACTCCCTGGAAACTTGTGCAAGATGGCATATATGTGCAAGGACACTGGGAACTATTTAGTGTTCTGTTGGCAGAGGGCAGAGGCAGCAGATTCTGCCATTCTCTGCACCGTGAGACCAGAGATAAATACGGTTATTTCACCGAGGTTTTTAATTATCGTGTTATGTTTTGCTGAAACAAAATCAGTTGACACCAGTTTCTTGCTGGCAGTTATTTTCTTTTTCATCACCGACTGCAAGCGAGAACACTGAATAACCTTAAAATCACTTTTTATTCTCCGGCTGCCTCTGCATTACTGCCTCCTATACAAATTGAAGGAAGTGTTAATGTACAGTAACCTTCCACAACAACCAAGACAGAAAACAAATTGTGGATTGAGTGGAATAATAGGGGAACCATTCATATTAATAAATGGGGGGATTATAATTAGCAGCTGGCTCATTAATTCTAACATCTTTGATGGTATAGGACCTGCTGGATCTGTACTGGAATAGCGAGGGCAACATAGACATCTGTTTTAGGGCTTAACCTCTAGACATTTTTAAATATGAAAAAGGAAATGTTCTATTACAGGACTTTACAGAAATTGGCTCCCCAGATGTTGATGGCCAACAATTCACAAAATTCTTGGCATGTAATAGATGGCCTGGGAATCAATGGAGTTGTAGTTCAGAAACTTTGTGGGGGATGGAGTGTTACAGCCCTGCTCTAGGAAGAAGGTGAAAAAGGATAACATATCATTGAAGGAAACATTACTTAAAATAAGGCAAAATTTTGCTAGGTGAGCAAAAATAAGTTTGCTTCTGTTGCATACTGTGCCTTTAACTAGGGTAGTACCATTTACATTACGTAAGTGTGTAGAAGAATTACAGTATTTATGGATGGCACTAAATAATTTGAAGTAAGATGCAACTCTTACAGTTGTGTTCAAAATTATTCAACCCCCACTGAAATTGAGTGTTTTGGCCAGTTTGACATTGATTTTGATCATTCAGTCATCTTGCTTACAATTAAATCAAAGAGGCACGTGTAGGTCAGACAAATATAACATAACGTTTATAATGAAATAACCACAAATGTCTTTTCTGTGCTCACATCATTATCAGTTTTATTCAACCCCCAAGTGACATTCAATCTTAGTACAACATCCTTTTACAGTTATAACAGCTTTTAAACGTGAAGCATAGCTTGACACAAGTGTCTTGCAGCGATCTACGGGTATCTTCGCCCATTCGTCATGGGCAAAAGCCTCCAGTTCAGTCACATTCTTAGGCTTGCGCACTGCAACTGCTTTCTTTAAGTCCCACCAGAGGTTCTCAATCTGATTTAAGTCAGATGACTGCGATGGCCACTCCAAAATGTTCCAGCCTTTAATCTGCAACCATGCTCTAGTGGACTTGGAGGTATGCTTGGGATCATTGTCCTGTTGAACGGTCCAACGTCTCCCAAGCCTCAGGTTTGTGACAGACTGCATCACATTGTCATCCAATATCTCCTGGTACTGAAGAGAATTCATGGTACCTTGCACACGCTGAAGCTTCCCTGTACCTGCAGAAGCAAAACAGCCCCAAAGCATGATTGACCCCCGCCATGCTTCACAGTAGGCAAGGTGTTCTTTTCTTCATAGGCCTTGTTCTTCCTCCTCCAAACATAGCGTTGATCCATGGGCCCAAACAGTTCTAATTTTGTTTCATCAGTCCACAGAACACTATCCCAAAACTTCTGTGGTTTGTACACATGACTTTTGGCATACTGCAGTCGACTGTTCTTATTCTTTGGAGACAGCAAGGGGGTGCACCTGGGAGTTCTGGCATGGAGGCCTTCATTACGCAGTGTGCGCCGTATTGTCTGAGCTGAAACTTCAGTACCCACATCTGACAAATCTTTTCTCAGTTCCTCAGCAGTCACACGGGGACTTTTCTCCACTCTACGCTTCAGGTAGCACACAGCAGTCAAAGTCAGCATCTTCTTTCTGCCACAACCAGGTAGCGTTTCAACAGTGCCCTTTGCCTTGAATTTGCGAATGATGCTTCCTATGGTCTCTCTTGGTATGTTTAACATCTTTGCAATCTTCTTATAGCCATTGCCCTTCCTGTGAAGAGTAATCACCTCTTCTCTTGTCTTCCTGGACCATTCTCTTGACTTCACCATGTTTGTAACCACACCAGTAAATGTCTAGAAGGAGCTGAGTATCACAGTCATTTTAAAGCTGCCTAATTGGTGCTTATTATGCTTTATTGCTGCTCCGTGACATCCACAGGTGTTTTCAATACCTGATTGAAAACACTTGAATGAACCTCTGTTCTTCAGAGTGGTAGTCTTTAAGGGGTTGAATAATTGTGTCAATGAAGAATTCACAAAAGAAACATTTACTACTGTATTACAAAACCAATTGATGTCATTTTAGTTCCATATGGTTCTTTAAAAAGTCCTTGTAGGATTTCATTCTGAATATAATTACAAATGTACACTAAATTCCCTAAAACCCTTTACAGCATTGGGGGTTGAATAATTTTGAACACAACTGTATGTAGCAGTGCTGCAGAATATGCTGGCGCTTTATAAATAAAGAATAATAATAATAATAGCTGCAGATTCTCGCTACCATCTTGTTCAACGCAGCCGTTTACTAATGTGTAGTTCTATAGTTGAAAGTATGCTTGAGGCATAAAAAGAAAATAGTAGGAAAAGAGGTTGTGAAAGATGAATACATGGTTATAAACTGATATCGTTCCTACCATTAACCCCTTCACTACCGATATTGAGATATCTCATGCTTCAAAGGCACCATCTGGTGCCACGATATCGAGATACCTCTACATTCTAATCTGCAGCCCAAAAGCAAATGAAATTCATTTGCTGCAAACAAATTTCGTTAGCTTTTCGGCTGCAGAAGGCGCCCCCAAAGTTTTAGCCCTGTGGGTATAATGCCCAACGACCTAAAACTGTAAAATCAGCAGCTGAAATATCGGGCGTTCAGACGCTGTCAGCAGCCGATTCAGGGAGAAATAGAAGAAAATAGATCTGCTGCTAAAACCTCTGTAACTCAATTTGGCAGTAGATGGTGCCATCTACTGGCCACATAGGTTATTACAGTAATATATAGATATTACTGCACAATTTATTAAAAATTAGTTTTTAAAAAAACACTGGTTTCTGACAATGTTTTTTTGGAAAATCACTTGGTAGTGAAGGGGTTAAGGCCAAAATTATTTTTAGTATTATTGATGTATCTTTCCTGTAGATGTGCTTTGTTTGCCATTTCTATTCTGACGGAATTGGGTGCGAGCAGGCTAATCTGCATATGGTATAGTCTCTACTGTCCAGGCACTAACATGTATGCAGAAGCTGATCATTATACCACTGTACATTCTCATAAAGCTGTTACACAAGTTACTTCTGGGTAGTGAACCTGTCTGGAGGATAATAAGACTGTGCACTCCTGCTCCATACATTATGAATGAAGCAAACATTTTTTTTTCGCTATAAATAGAAAAGCCATCTAAATTGAATTTTTACCAACAAGAATGAAAAATATTGACCAATGATTTTTTTTTATCACGTGAGAAAGAGGGAAAACATGGGAAAAATTGATCTGTGAATATGAAAGAGACGTCTGAGTACCCTTGATCAAAACACTTTTAAATCTAAATTGAAAGTACATATTTTTACCAAAGAAGACAATGCATTACTGTGGCAGATGTTAGATTTATAACATAAACAAAGGTTATCAGTGTATGGGGATCAACTCAGAATTAGAGTGCCTTAGAAATTAAAGGGCCTCTTCCGATCACAACAACTTATTATAATTATAACAATGCATTCTAACACAGTATTTACATGAAAGTTATAGATAGAACACACTTATATGCAGAGGCAAAAACTGTCAGCAACTGTGCTGTACATTGTTATTTTTGATTGATAACACCAGAACATTGCAGACTTACATTGTTCTTATTTTGTTCTCAGACCAAGATATAAATGTCATGCATACATTTTCTTGATTATTCCTTTTAGCGCGCACAATCTCTGTTTAATGGAACAGAAAATGAAGAGAAACTGAAGGTCATGCAATTGGATGGTTGTAAAGATTTCCATAGAAGATTCTCTAGCAACCATGTTATATTTATGAGACATCAGCAATGCAATGAAACCCAAAGTAAAATACTGAACACATTTATGATTGCTAAAATGATGTTCCTCTAAATTTATTACCCTCCAGTGTAAAACATCATATTGATCTGCAAATATCACACCCTATTGCACATTTTAACATTAATCTCCTTGAAAAGGCGAGTTTAGTTTTAACTTTTGGACCAAACAAAGTAACATTACTCAAATTATAGTAGATATTATTGTTTTTCTTTGAAAGTAACTTTCCATTACAACACATAATACATTTTTTGTTATACTAAACTAAAAATACTCCTAATACAGAGCACTGGTGAGACCTCACTTGGAGTACTGTGTGCAGTACTGGAGACCGTATCTCCAGAAGGATATAGACACCTTAGAGAGAGTTCAGAGAAGGGCTACTAAAATGGTGTACGGCTTGAAGGAGAAAAGTTACCAGGAAAGGCTTAATGATCTTAACATGTATAGCTTGGAAAAAAGACGAGACAGAGGAGATATGATAGAAACATTTAAATACGTAAAGGGAATCCACAAGGTAGAGGAAGGGAGTATATTTAAAAGGAAACAAAGTAGCAAAACAAGAGGACATAGTCTTAGATTAGAGGGGCAAAGGTTTAAAAGTAACATCAGGAAGCATTATTTTACTGAGAGGGTGGTGGATACATGGAACAGTCTTCCAGTTGAAGTGGTAGAGGCCAAAACAGTAATTGAATTTAAGCAAGCTTGGGATAGGCATAAGGCTATCCTAAACAAAAGATAAATCCAGGTAAAGTATCCATGTAATTGGGCAGACTAGATGGGCCGAAAGGTCCTTATCTGCCGACATTTTTCTATGTTTCTATATATAATGCATAGCCTCGTGTAATTTGTCCCATATCCCTTGTGAAGCAAACAAGGCACTTTTCGTGGTGTAGCAAATTTCTGAAACTTGTGGAAAGCAAAATTACTTTCCAAATTCAACCCATTTTAATACTATTTTAAAAAAGTTGCAGCTTGTTTACCTTTTTCTACTCTTTATCAGCCTACGCAGCTACTATACTTTTGTGTGCTGTGCCTTAACTTGCAAAGGACGTGTTAAAGTTAAACTCCTACGACAAATGTTGAGATTTCATTCTTTCTCAAAATTATTTCTCTGTTGAAAATGCCAATAAAGTATACCACCTTCTGTGCTGCTGCACACAGAGAAAAATGCCTTTTTATTTACCTTTAATGCATTGCAGAAAACAGATAAATTTAAAGGTGCAGTGTACTCCAATGGTTGGAAAGCGACTTTCGACAGTCAGATGTAGCTCCTGGCTATCCTGTCTTATTCTGAGATTTCTCCCTGAGGAAGTTGTTTAGGGTTGACAAAACACTATGGATAATCGTTTATTTGTATTCATGTGATCTTTTAATAGTATAAAACCGATATTGACATACTGTCACGGCACGTATGCACACTTTGCTAGTGCGAATTTAAGATGCAGTGATGGTTATGAAGTCAGGCAGGTTGCAGGGCAAAGCAAGGTGTTTTTATTAAAGAGTAAAACAAAACAAGAGAATGAACTGAACAGAGGAGATTAGGAGGGACAGGAATGAGGATTAGGGCAAAGAACACGGCAATAAACATAGACAAAGGGAGAAACAGGAAAAGGGCTTAACTGAGGCAACAGAGATGAGAATTTAGGGTAGTGGGAGTAGAAATAGGGAAAACTAAATACTACTGGAACCTAAAAACATGCAAGAAAAATGAGAACACAGAAGGAATAAACAGAGCTACAAAGGCACAATTGGGGAAGTCTGTGGCAGGAGTTTCAGACAGGGAACAGGCAATAAGTGTGATGAGGGTGCAAAGTAAGGGTCAAAGCAGGAAATAGGATAATCAGAGTCCGTGGCAAAGGGGTCTTGGCAGGTAGCTGGCAAATAGAACAGTCAAGTCCATAGCAAGGGGGTCTGATACACGGGTAATCCAGAATCAAGGTAAGGCTTAAGGAGCAATGGTAGAAGGTACCGGTAGTTCAGGAGGGATTCTCAGTAGGATATTCGGTAGGATACTTGGTTAAACGTTACACCTACAGTATATACCTCTCCCTTTCCTTTACATTGACTGGGGTTTACTCTTAATGGGCTCCAGTAATTTTCTATTTCAGGGGAAAGTGGTCCCTCGGAAAGTGTCCTCCAGGGAGGACATTTGAGAAGAACGGACTTAGTGAGGTCCAGGTGGTCTACTGAGGAGGAATTTGGAGATGGAAGGGTGAGTACTTTTGTGTTGTATTTTTGAATTTACAACTAGCTGGTGAGCATGTTTACAGTAGGTGTGATCTGGAGTTCTTATTGGGTATCATATTGCTCTATGAGTTTTGTCTATTTCTTCTATAATATGAGACACCTTAGAAGCACATTGTTAGTCTTAGGGAACCTCTCTTCTCATTATGAGGTAATTTAAAAATGAGAAATCAAATAAAATAAGATTAATTCTGATCCATATGGATTGCATTTACTGTCTAACCCCATCTCTAGTCTTAAAACAAGCAGAAATGGTAACTCTAAGACTAATGTTAACTGTAACCATAACAGACTAATGTTAACTGTAAAAGAAATGCTAATCCAAACTGTAACTATAATCTTCCCCTTAAAAGTAAACCAAAACCTAATCCTAGAGGTAAACCAAACCTAAACTAACTTCTGGTATGGGAATATAGGGGTAGTATAGAAAATGGAGTTTAGCAGACAAAAAGAGGGTATATGGAAGGGGTAGAAAAATAAAGGGGGTTATTCAGAGATCACCAAAATGTCGCCGAGATTTCTGTGCACTCTCGTTCTCTGCACTTCCCCGCACTTCAAGGAATCAAATTTCCCCACCCTGCATTGAATTCAACATTCTACACAGGGTCCCTGGAGTGCAGGGTAAACCCGATGCAAACTTGCTGAACACCTGCCGAAAACCCACCAAAAACCCGCTGGAACCGATGAAAAAAACACGCCAAACACGTCGGAAAAAGTCAAAGAGCCGCTGAACACAGCGTACACCAGCCGTCGGAAAAAGCCGACAAGCTGACGAACGGGGTAAAAAAAACAAACAATTGTGAGTGCTAAAATTGAAACGTTGTTTGCAAGAGAACTACTAAATGAAAATGTCTGGAATTTACATATAAGGTACCATGAATGATAATAAAAAAATCTGTTATAGAAAAAAGAAAAAACGCTTTTTTAAAAAAAGAACTGAAAACTATTTTGCCGAAAAAATCCTGAAAAATGACAGAAAGATGATAAAAATCAATAAATAAAGAGACTTTTTACTGCAGGTTAAAATAATAAACGGTTTATTAGATATTGCATAAAAACAGGAATATTTTTAACATTGAAGCCTATGGGATTCGCCTGAATAAACCTGCCAAAAGAAACCTCCGAACAGCAGGGAACTTCGGCAACTTTCCACTGCTGTTCCGTGTTCTCTGAATTGATTAAGCATTGCTTCGCTATGGGGGATTTCACTGTCTTCGAACAGGCATCATACTGGCTGGCAGTTCGGCAGCAAAATTTTGCAAACTGCCTGCTCTCTTGATAGTCAAATGGCCCCGAAATGTCACCGTACGGGGAAATTCCCTGTTCGGTGACATTTCGGGGCCATAACAAGAGAAAAAAGGTGTCATCTGCACTCGTTTCTATGTATTTCCATGTACAACAAAACACTATAAGGAGGTTTTAGTTTGTGTCAATGGCCACTGCAACGTAAGCTCACTCGCCCCTTCAAGGCACCTCTTTGTAGAGTGAGTACCTAACCAATGTACCAAAAGCCGCTCTACTGAGCAGCTCCATGCCCCTCCTGCTGCTTATCAGCTAAGGAGAGGCAGAAAGATGGTGGGTTTTATTTATACACGCACCAAACACTTCCCATTTGGGGTTGAAAACAAAAACATGGAAAAAGGAACAGCAGCAAAACGACTAACTGGTGTTACAAGCATAATATACATACATACAGAAAAGGCGCCGATGGCACCTTTTTTCTCTTGTTATGTTTTATACATGAACTGGGCTGTTACTCCTGGTTGTTGCAGCCCCTCTGGTGAGTATGGGCGCAACGCCATTTTTTTCTGTATGTATGTATATTATGCTTGGAACACCAGTTAGTCGTTTTGCAGCTGTTCCTTTTTACATGGTTTTGTTTTCAACCCCAAATGGGAAGTGTTTGGTGCGTGTATAAATAAAACCCACCATCTTTCTGCCTCTCCTTAGCTGATAAGCAGCAGGAGGGGCATGGAGCTGCTCAGTAGAGCGGCTTTTGGTACATTGGTTAGGTACTCACTCTACAAAAGAGGTGCCTTGAAGGGGCGAGTGAGCTTACGTTGCAGTGGCCATTGACACAAACTAAAACCTCCTTATAGTGTTTTGTTGTACATGGAAATACATAGAAACGAGTGCAGATGACACCTTTTTTCTCTTGTTATGGCCCCGAAATGTCACCGAACAGGGAATTTCCCCGTACGGTGACATTTCGGGGCCATTTGACTATTCAGAGAGCAGGCAGTTTGCAAAATTTTGCTGCCGAACTGCCAGCCAGTATGATGCCTGTTCGAAGACAGTGAAATCCCCCATAGCGAAGCAATGCTTAATCAATTCAGAGAACACCGAACAGCAGTGGAAAGTTGCCGAAGTTCCCTGCTGTTCGGAGGTTTCTTTTGGCAGGTTTATTCAGGCGAATCCCATAGGCTTCAATGTTAAAAATATTCCTGTTTTTATGCAATATCTAATAAACCGTTTATTATTTTAACCTGCAGTAAAAAGTCTCTTTATTTATTGATTTTTATCATCTTTCTGTCATTTTTCAGGATTTTTTCGGCAAAATAGTTTTCAGTTCTTTTTTTAAAAAGCGTTTTTTCTTTTTTCTATAACAGATTTTTTATTATCATTCATGTACCTTATATGTAAATTCCAGACATTTTCATTTAGTAGTTCTCTTGCAAACAACGTTTCAATTTTAGCACTTGAAGGGGCGAGTGAGCTTACGTTGCAATGGCCATTGACACAAACTAAAACCTCCTGATAGTGTTTTGTTGTACATGGAAATACATAGAAACGAGTGCAGATGACACCTTTTTTCTTTTGTTATGTTTTATACATGAACTGGGCTGTTACTCCTGGCTGTTGCAGCCCCTCTGAGTATGGGCGCGACGCCATTTTTTCTGTATGTATATACATTTCGGGGCCAGATCAGCTCTCTCTGAATAACCCCTAAAGTGTAGTATAGAAGTGGGTACAGAAGTTAGAGAGGGAAAAGTATGAACGCCACTGAATTTCATTAACCAATCCAATATCGGATTAGTTCAATATTTTCAGATCGGACCAATTTGTAAATTTCCAAATTCAAAATAGTTCAAATCCAAAATATTTGGATTCAAATATTTCCGAATCCAAGGCGACAGGAAGTTTTTACAATGCACGTGTCTACTGGTGTGACATCATGACCTTAAGGAAAAAATGTTTGTAAGTCTTAAAGTATGAGTTGTAAAAATAACAAAGCGTTCTGTTAACCCATTCACTACCAAGTGATTTTTCAGAAATGCATTTGGAAATAAATTTTTAATTAACTATACAGTAAGAAATATTTGGGGATATTCCCAGTGCATTCCTTATTGTTATAACCTATATGGCAGGCAGATGTCTCCATCCACTAGCCAAAAGGGGCTACTTCAGTTACAACTGCAGTTCAAGGCCCCATGTCTGGAATGGTGAACGTCTGATAAAGACATCCTCTATCTACTTGATTTGGGGATTATGCCCAGAGGGCCAAAGGTTTAGGGGCACCTTCTGCAGCCCAAAAGAAGAAATTAAATATATTTGCAAAAAACTAATTTTATTTGCAATGATACAGCACAGCCCCCGATCGTGTTAACAAAATCTATGGCTACTGTGGCTGCTACTGCTGATTGTGTATACACAATCACGATTGTGAAGGTGTTAAATATATTGAAAAACTTAACCTTCTTGTATTAAAGGTGATTACATGAACGTAGTTTCCGAGCATCAGCCATCATATGTAATGGAACCTTCATGGCTAGTTAGACAGTAGTATTGGTAAGTAACGCGCAGAATAGACATGTGCACAGCACAAAATTTCGTTTTGAACTAATGGATTAGTCCTAAAATGCAATTTATTTAGTTGCTAAAGAAATTCGTTTTCAGTTCTTTAGTATGAAAACTAATTTCATTCATCCGAAAACGGTGGATACAATTACTATTGTAGTGGCTCCTCAGAGGGCTGAGATCGCTGCTCGTTACAGTATCTCTCACTCTCAGCACAATGTGGGCCATATTACATAGTTGGTGCTAACTTAGCCAGAGCTGTTGTAAACTTCCCAGAGCCATTATAGCCTATGGAGGTTTTCAGTTTACAACTGCTCTGGTTAAGTTAGCGTCAACATTGTAATACTGCCCCGTGTCAGGCAAAGCTGTTACAGTAACTGACTGCTGCTCATCACAGCGCTCAGAGTTTCAGTAAAACTAGTAAATAATATTTTTATATATAAGAGGTTAGAACAATATTATTTCCTTGTTTAACTGAAACTGAGCGCTGTTACAGTCAGTTACTGTAACAGCTGAGCCTGATACATTGTACTGAGAGATAATGTAACAAGCAGCCAATCTCAGCGCTCACAGCCACTGGATTTAAAGGGCTTAAAAAAAAGGCTCCTCTCTGTATAATGTTTAGAACATCTTCCTGCATTAATTAATACCCCTCTCTGTATAATGTATACAACATCCACCTGCATTAATTAATACCTCTCTGTATAATATATAGAACATCTTCCTTAATTAATTAATGTCCCTCTCTGTATAGAACATCCTCCTCATTTATACCTTTCTCTGTATAATGTATATAACATCCTCCTGCATTAATACCCCTCTCTGTATAATGTATAGACCATCCTCCTGCATTAATTAATGCCCCTCTCTGTATAGAACATCCTACTGCATTGGCATGTGAAGGGTGCAGAACTTCAGATGTTGCGCTCTTCATTGCTGGTCTCCTTCACTCAATGTAATATCACAAAAAGGACTGAAACTAAAATGTAGTGCATTTTATTTTAGTTTCTTTCGTTTTTGGTACTGAGCAGTTTCGTTTCTCTTGAGTAATACGAAAACTAAATTATCCCAAAATTCGGACTAAATCGTTTTAGTACTAAAACGAATGCACATGTCTAGCGCAGAACAATACAATTATCTTTTGCAAATATCACTTTTAATTGAAAGGAACTTGTTAGATGAAAAACTGGTCATGGTAAATAAAGTCTAATTGCATTACATGAATATATATATATATATATATATATATATATATATATATTACGGTTGTAGGCAGGTATTTTATTTGTTGCCTTTTTTACTTATTTCCAATAGCTGTCTCCTACAGTGTTTTCCACAAAACATGAAACATTTCACACTGAGATAATTACCTACTGAGTACAGATAACTAGACTAATGAAACATTAAAATTTATTTTTAACTTGAAAAGTAACCATTTAGTTCAATTATTTTTACATAAAGAAAATGCATTTTTTTTCTGTTTGTACTAGTCACTGGATGAATGGAGATCTAATAATTTAATGGCCATTTACAAGGTATTAAAATTTGTTTGAAATTCAAAGTAAAATGTAGCAAATTAGTACTTATCTAAAATTCTCAAAAATACTGATATTAAAAGTAACAAAGATCTCTCGCCTTGAACAAAAAAAAAACCTTAACCCCTTCACTACCAAGTTTTCCATAAAACCACAGTCCAAGAACAAAAAAGAATCAGGCACTCAGTCATCCAAAAACTGTAAGGTTTATTGGAAAATAATGGCAACTTTTCAAGAGACTTTCTCAAGCCTTTTAACTAAGATCAATGTGGTGTTTGTTCTTATCAGTTTAATATCCTATAACCCCAATATGGGGGCCATGGTATTTTAGAACACGGAGATGGAGGAAGAACTTGTACTTTCCACTCAAGGCATTGACCTTGTTTTGCAGTACCTCCACGTCCAGTGCACCTCTCTTATGCACTCTGCATCTTCCATAACACCACAGGCAGGAACCTGTGCTTTTATGGAAAAGCTCTTTAAAGGATCCTTTATCCCAACCACCAACAAACAACCACACAAACACCTACACACACACTCTTTAAATGTATGTTTTTATTTATTTATAAAGTGTTTTACTAGAAAGGATACATTGAGATTTCTCTTCTTTTCTAGTATGTCCTGGGTTCAAGAACCTAGAATTTTCACTTGTCCTAGATTCACCTTTATTGAACAGATCTGTATGTTAGATGTTTACAGATGCATTCTATACCCAGGACATACTTGAAAACGAGAGAAATCTCAATGTAGTCTTCCTGGTAAAATAATTTATAAATAAATAAATATTGAGGTATATTAATAGAGATCTTTTAAGGAACTTTAATCTGCAGAAGATTTGATGGTGCTGGGGAAGTTATTCCATATTTGCGGTGCTCTGTAGGAAAATGAGGATCAAGCCACTTTATTTTTGTATTGTGGTATTGCAAGTATGGTGTAGATCCTGGATCGGAGGTTATAGGATGAGGGAACTGCTGGGGGAAGCAGTCTATTCAAGTAGGGTGGTAGTTTCCAAAAAAAAGCTCTTAAACGCAAGGTTGGAAAGGTGCATCTGGATTCCAGGGACGGCCAGTTTAGCTCTTTTAACATGTCGCAATGGTGGGTCATGAAGTTACGTTGTAGCACAAAGCTTCAGAATGAGTTATACAATGTAGTAAGTTTATGAAGGTGTGTTTGCAGGACAGCTGCATACACTACATCTCTGTATTCAATAACCGGCATTTGTTGTACAATCTGCTTTCTTACTGTGCGGCTCAGGCAGGATTTGTTTCTGTAGAGGCCCCTAGTTTGGGGTAAATATAGTGTATAAGGCTGTAAAAAAGGTTTCCAATGCTTTTTCAAACCTTGTACAGTAATTCTTAAGTAGAGGCCTCTCTCTGCATTTGTTTCAGGTGCTGTGTACAATTCTGGGAGTTGCAGTACATCAGTTGCTATGTCCGATGTACTGCAACTTTTGAGACATGTTCTGAAGCCATTATGCAAGTTATTTTTCTTAGCAAAAAACAAACTTTTTTACATTACTGCAGACTATGTTCAGACTATGTCAGACACCTGGATGTGCTTTTAAAGAGTTAACTCAACTCAATCACGGTAATGAAGATTCTGTGTCTCATTTCAATGAATAGGAGTTGCAAGATTCTAACCATCATAACTATAGGGATTAGACTTCATAGACAAATGTGAGGTTTTGAGTACCTACTAAGGCAGGCATCAGACGAGCACACTAGGTGACAAATACTCACCACACCTCCACCTGTTTCATTAAAGGTTCTCTCTGCCCCTCCAACAGTGCTTCAGCATTGTTGCTCAAATTTTGTTTTTATAAAGGATCTTACCAGGAAGGATACATTGAGATTTCTCTCGTTTTCAAGTATGTCCTGGGTGGCGAGTACATACCGTTAGGTGTCTTGCCCAAGTACACTTACTGGAGAGGTGCTCTTTTGGATCGAACCCATGACTCCACAGGCTCTCTCCATGCAGAGCAGTGATGTTACCTCTACTCCACCCAGCCGGTTTCAGACCAGACCTGTGAAGACATATACTCTGTTGCTCCCTTTGTGTACCAGATCTCCTGCTTTGCCCACCGACTCTGCCTCCTCTCTACCAGCCCTTCAACCTTGGATCGCCCTCTGACCACGATTACTGCATATCCTTTTGGCACCACGCTTGTTCAACAAGGTACTGTCTGCCTGTCCGCCCTGAATTCACTGCGTGCTGAGCTCATATATAACACTCCAGTACCCTAAGTGGTGTTACCCTGACACGCTATGGTGCTGTTCATGACAAAATGCTGAAGCCTGACACCATTGAGCATGCTCCCGTGGTTAAACCTGCTGGGGTCTCCAATCAAACTCCTGTGCAAAGGTCTGCTACCATAAAGGCTACTGTTCCCAAAGCAGAAACCCAGCCCAAACCTGCTCCCAGAAAGGCCTGTTCCCAAAGCAGAACCCTTGCCCAAGCCTGCTCCTAGGAAAACCCCAGTGAAGAAAGCAACTCCAGTGTCCAGAGATGCGCCCCAACCTAAGCCGGTCTCCCAGGAAGCTCCCCGTGCCCAGACATACTCCCAGTAGAACCAGGCCCTTCAAGTCCAGGGAAATGGCATCTTGGAGACCGGTTCTGAAGAGGAGGATTAATCCACTCCTATGGAAACAGAGATCTCCATATCAAGAGACCCAAAACCTGTATTTCCTATGAGCAGTGATCTAACCTTACCTGAGGATTCAGAACCTATGGAGATTATGTGTATCCAGACTCCAGGTGTGAAGTCCAACATGTCCAGGCAGCACTTCATAGGTAGTGCTGCTGGCGCTCCGGAATGTGGATATTCATCCAATGGGACATTAGCTACAGCTGAGGACCTGGACTTATTTGAAACAGCACTGAGAACCCGTGAAGCTAAACGGAAGTCCAAGGAGACCTTTTTGGAAAGTCTTCTACTCCCATCACTCCCAGCCAATGGGACTCCGGGTCAGAGGACTGGGACACAGTAGTCTGATGAGAAGCAGCAACCACAGACAGCCCGACGTTCTCGGGACCCCCAGGTCAAAACGTAAGGCATATTGGTGCCATCAGAACTATCTCTCACCCCACAGATGTGGCTCGCTACACCGCTGTTCCCCACTATTTTCCATCAGAGGATTGACCCAGAGTGGGAGTCGGGTAGAGAAGACCTGGATAACCTGCCTATGCTGAATGAGTTGGGTATGACTGGGAGAAAATGGCTACCTTGGCACGGCCATCACCAACTCCGTCCCCTGGCTGGTCTGTGCTGTGTTCAGCGGCTCATCGGCTTTTACCAGACATGTTTGGAGGTTTTTTTGCAGCGGTTCGAGTGATCCGATACTTCGGATCATATCGAATGCAGTTTTCATGGGATTTTCGGTGGTTCTTCGGCGGGTGTTTTGCGGTTTTGCTGTGGATTTTCAAGTCCCTACCCTGCAATCAGAGTACCCTGCGGTGAATGCTGAATTCACCGCAGGGTGGGGAAATTTGATTCCCCGAAGTGCTGGGAATGAGCGAGCACCGAAATGTCTGCGAGATTTCGGTGCTCTCTGAATAACCCCCCCAATGGTCTAATTGAAGGGGTTGAAGTAATAATTACAAATTAATGCATTTTCAGACATAATCAGAAAGTTTGCAGATAATGTGCAAATGGTACAACCACTGTACCATTGTTTTTGGAGTGCTCAAAAAACCTCATAATATTCTACTTGAATGCCCCCATCCTTGCTCCTGCAAGTACAAGATATGCAATATGAATTTGTTTTATTTGCTATTTTTATTTGAATTTTATGAACACAATTTTTTTTAAATTATTTTTAATGTTTGTATGTTATTGGTATTTTGAATGTTTGAACTTAACCTTTCTTGTACTAAAGGTGATGACATGAAAGTAGATTCTGAGAATCATCCATTATATGTAATGGAACCTTCATGTCTAGTAAGCTGAAAAAATAAGGGGTCTGAATATTTTCTGTAATTAACCCCTTCACTACCAAGTGATTTTCCAAAAAAACATTGTCAGAAACCAGTGTTTTTTTTTAAAAAAATTTTTTTTAATAAATTCTAGAGTAATACATATCTATTACTGTAATAACCTATTTGGCCAAGAGATGGCGCCATCTACTGCTAAATTGAGTTACATAGGTTTTAACAGTAGATCTATTTTCTTCTATTTCTCCTGCATCGGCTGCTGACAGCGTCTGAAAGCCTGATATTTCAGAGCTTTGAGCAGCCAATTTTAAATTTTTAGCTCTTTGGGCATTATGCCCACAGGGCTAAAACTTTGCGGCAAACAAATTCCATTTGCTTTTGGGTTGCAGATTAGCATATCGAGATATCTCGATATCAGTGGCACCTGCCTTTGAGGCCCGAGATATCTCGATATGGGCAGCACCTGCCTTTGAGGCACAAGATATCTCGATATCGGTAGTGAAGGGGTTAAGCTGAGCAGTGAAGAACGGCAAGATTCACTAAAAAGCTTCTGGACAGTAAAGTAAAGGTGAAATGGAGTCAGTCAATTTTTCTAAAATTTAACCCCATGTTTTTATGTCCTTCAAATGCACATCAGGCCATGAATACCTACATCATATACATGCAAAGCTAAACAGAGACAAAATACAATTTTTTTAATAATATTGAAAATTTATTTGCATGAATTCTGGCAGCTCTTTCAGCCTCAAGTGTGTTTGGGAATGATGCCAAGGGCGGACTGAGTGGTTGGGCAATTTAAACCTGGGCTGATGGCCCAGCAATGGCCTTGCTTGCCGCTGTGTCTGGTGGTGGAGTTGCTCACGGAGTGAGCCGCTGATTGAGTTGCCGTATAGGGCTCCTATCCTGCAACTCAATCAATGGCTCACTGAAAGCATAGGAAAGGAATGCAGGGTAACTAGAACAGATCAGGTTCTGACTGGAGAGTTGTCCCTAAGCCCCCTCTGGCACATGCCTTGTCACAGACAATCAAGCACCACCATAAGTAACACGCTGCAGGGCCAAACACCCACCGACACCCATACATAGCCATATAACTCAGAGTTACAAACACATACATTGCTATACACACGTACCATTTAGGGAAGCCCCTAAAGCCAGGCTCAGAAACTAGGCTGTTCCTAGACTTTATAGGCAGAATCCCAAAATTTTATGTCAATAAAAATGTTAACTAAAATCAAAGCAAAGTATGCTATTCACATTTGTTATAGTTTACAGAATCATTGCTGGGAGTTTTATTGTTGTGCAGTTCTGTAATACACCTGCACTCCCTGAATATATTTTCTGAGTTCCTAAAAGGAGGAACATTCGAAAAAAGAGGGAAAGGGGGATTAGGCCCAAAATAGGGATTGATCCTCAAAAACAGGGGCATTTGGGAGATATGCACCCAGAGGTACACACTCATACACAGATGTATACAGACATACACTCAATAGAAACATACACATACATAGCTATGTACAGATGCATATATACCAGATATATACCAGTATACCAGATACACACAGGCTTGGACATACAGTGTACACACTGTAGAGGGTTATATATTTAGACTGTATCCAGGACATAGCCTTGTCAAGTGAACTCCAGAAGTTTGATACATAGAAGTTAACCCCTTTGCTATTAGCAATGCAGCTTCCAGAAAATACCAATAGAATACAAAAAATACTATCTATATGTGGCATAATGTCTATATGAAAATTACAGTAACACTTTGTATCTGTACTGTAGTGTACAGGGAATTTCAGTCATGATAGCCCCCCTGAATCTTATCCCTGTACAGCAGTGAGTGACCGCAGAGGACTCCCTGAATTCTGGCCTCTCTCTGGCAGCTGTAATGCAGCAGTAATTATTTGATGTTTTTATTACAGTGAGGTTTAGGGATGCTATTTGCAGCTGGTTTTATGTGTCTCCAGGCTGCTTGGAGAGACGTAAAACAAAATATTTAATTTCTCCACAGGGAACACACCAATATTGCTTTAAAAAGGTACGAAAATGGTCCTTTGATATGCTAATGAGTGCTTTTTAATGCATTGCAATGCAAAATCAAGATAACTCGATTTTGGGTGTGAAGAGGTTAATGTAACCCTTTTGATTTTAATAGCAAAAGATTGAAGTGCGCATATATATTTGGAGATTACATTATTGTGATATTGCTTAGATGGTTTAAAATTTAAATTGTGTGTTTACTTGAAATATACAGTCTGCTTGCAACTGTTCTTTCACGTTCAACTGTTTCATAGTACATTTAATGGTACAGCACCTAGTTAAAAGAATGGATAGTTACAAAAAGTAGCAGCAAGCTTTTTGGTGCATTTATTGTGCTCATTACTCCTTAAAAATAAAGACATTGCAAAATAAAATTGTTGGTGTTTTAGCACAGGAACAAGTATAAATAATGTTGTATTTGGTAACAATTAAAGAACATTATCAAACACCCTCTCATTATGACACTTCAACAGTCCTAACACAACGTATTACATTAATAATGCTATAAGAAATGTTAGTGCGATTTAAACCAAACATTTCTCTCCCAGAGACATTTTCCCAAATGCTATTTTTTAAACTGTTCCGTTAGACTAATATCTTTTGAACTCATGTAATAACAATATCTGTATCCTTGGAAGCATCACTTATCAGAGCTCAGGCAGCAAAGCTTAATGAAAATGACAAGAGAAAGAGAGATGAGCAGAAAAAGAAAAAAACATCCTTTTCCAAGTCACTTCAAATATCCATTATAATGGAACTGTCATTTGGTCTTTTTTGACCAAGATCTTGATGAACCACAAAGATGGACATGATTTAAAATGTGCATCAAAAACGTTTCTAAATCCCAAAAACATATTTCTAAAGTCATGATGGATCATTGGTAAAAATGTAAATAAAAAGTGTAAGTGTCCAGTCTATGCAATTTATTTTTAAAAATGACAGAATATTGTAGGCAAATAATTAATTTTTCAGGGGCACATTTAATGCAAAATTTGTTTTCTCGTATTGGATCATCATAATGATTAATAGTGAAATAAAATATGTTGTTGCTGAATTAATCACTGCAATCATTGTAGATTATAAAGTATTGATTGGAATTACAGATAAAGGCAAATAACACATTTTATTTAGACATCTGTTGCTTCAACCCAGGACTCTGCCCAGGAGTATTAATATGTGAGGGATAATTTCAGTATTACCTTGATAAATTGCCAAGAATGCATAAATGCAAGATGCTTCTGGTTGTCATAAAAGGCAGTTTTGTTAAATGCATGATTACCATTGCTGTCACCCCTACTTTAACTGTCATCTCTAATTATAGAGCCTTCTGAGATGTGGAGGAAATGTGTGATGCTATAAATGATCGCCAGGAAAAGAAAATAACCTTTTCCCTTCACCTATTCAATTTATGACATCATTGAATAGGTAATAACATTTAGTGGGAAAGAGTCCTGATAGGAAAACCATTGAAAAACCAATTTGAGTAAACGAACAGAATGAAGATCACTTCCACCTACTCAGTTTTCTCATCCTGCAGATATTTTCTGTTTGTAATTGCTCAGGTTTGTGAAAGAGATTATGCTATTAGCTTTCAGATATATGCTGAAGATTTCAAAATAATTCTCGTATGCACTTGGATCCTGTGTGGACCTAACCTCTGTATTTGTGAAAAACCTAGAAATTTAACAAACTGTTTCAGTGTTCTAATTAGTGTTTTTGTGAAAACTGCTGGACGTTTATAAATTCTTATAACAGCACTAATAATCTACTGCACTTTCTACATTGTTTGGTCAATTAGTTGAATCTCATCAATAGAGTCCACTAGATTTTTGATGCATCCCGTAAAATAATATTGCTCTTTCCCTTCTTGTATGGAAAGAATGTCAAAAGTAGAGCTGAGAGAACAGCTTTGTTATGACTTCTGGGCCTTCTGGGGCTAGTATTAGGTCTTTAGGATACCTGTGTGAAAAATATTCCCAATGCTCCTTTCTGGCAATTTCCATTGTTGACCATGCCCCTCATCCAATACCTACACTCACATTAAACCTACCATTCTAATTACCACCAAAACAGAAGTTAAACTTGCATGGCCAAAAAGGTATAATTATTAAAATATTAAAAATTTATCGTAAAATAGAACATTTTGATTAACCTAACATACTAACACATTAAACATTGGCAGACAGTGGGACACTGGGAAAGATAAGGAAAGACACAAAACACTGGCACACAGTCAATGACAACGTCACTGTCTGAGATGCAGAGACACTGACAGGTACAGACCAATGGTAAAGACCCGACAAAGATGAAGAGAGAGACACAGTTTCTCAGTTACTGCAAAGACCCTGACCAAGAAAAAGAGACACTATAAGACGGACACAGACAGTAGTCAGAGTCACTGACAAAACCACATACAATGAAAGACACTCACATAGGCACTGGCAAAGACAAGGAAAGGCACAAAGACAAGGGCAGAGACATGCAGTCAATGACAACGCTAGTGGCAGAAGCACACAGACAATGGCTAATAGACTGACAGAGATACTGGGGACACACAAAGACTGTCATGGTGTAATGGGGGTGAGGGTATGAGCCAAATATGCAGTGACAGACAAGCGGAGACACTTGAATGAAGTCCAAATGGGGGTTTATTGAGTAAAAACAGGTAAATGGTAGCGTGTATATGGGAGGATGTTGCAGGACAAGGCAGAAAAAGGGTAGACTATGGGAAGAGGCAGGGAGGAACAAAGAGTAGGCAAAGAAGGAAATTCTTATAGACAGCAAATGGTGCAGCGCCACACAACATGCATCCACCACCAGGGTGCCCAGATAGCCAATCTCAGGATATAGTGGTTTCCCCTATACCATTACACACAATAATGAAATCAATAACCTGGATCGGCGCAAATACTGCTCTCTGGGATCCCGGATCCTCGCATATATATATATAAAGGAGAAAAAAACAATAATAGTGCAACACTGTTTTGTAAAATATACTGTGAATGTAAGTGATGAACACCCCACTTACAAGTGTAGAGCCGTGCACTGGCTCTAAGTGGGTCCAGACATGTGGGTAATTGTCTTCAATTTCTTAGGTGACCCCCACCTTACAGCAAGATTTTCTCTTTTCTTTGTTCGAGGTTTGGACAGTGGAAAGGATAACAGGAAGAGAAAATCCTTGTGTAGGTCCACAAATAAAGGTCACAATTATATGTACAGTAGGAATTGTACTCACATTTTGTGGAGCTCACATAGCTCATGGATATAGGCCCATAGGTTTTTTTTGGGTGGGAGAAAAACCCAGATGAAAAACCACCAATGTTTGCAGGATTCAATGAAGCAGGAATCAGGATTGGAGATGAAAAAAATTGTGGTTTATTTAAAATATAGTTAAAATTGCCTCCAGAACGCGTTTCGCCGCATCAAAAAACGGCTTCATCAGAAAGAAATTCACCAGGACTTAGAAGAGGCACAAGACTGCCGACAGGACGGATAGGAAGAGGGCTGACTATATTGTCACAAGAGACAAGGCAAGCAGGAGACAGGAGGGTATGCTGAAGATTCAGGTGGCTGGCTGGTGGGCAGAAACACAAATTGCAGAGGGCAAGGTGAGTTGTAAGGTATAGTCCATGGTAGGGAGCATGGAGGCATGGGGAACACAAAAGACTTGAGGCTTAAGGAACATACGAGGAACCTAGAGGCACAGCAGGATTCTTGAGGCTTGGGGAATGTGGCAGGAACCTTGAGGCTTGGGGAAAACAGCAAGGTACAGAAGGCAGGATAGAGAAGGAGCAGGCTTCAGGAGAACTTACACAGTGTGTAGACAAATGCAACAGCACTGCACTGTGAGAGCTCTACCTTTATGAAGGGGAACACGCTGTTGTTAGTAAGAGCATCTGTGGTGCCTGCAGAAGAGCCAAACAGAGCATCACAGGGAATTTTCTGCCAAGGTATTTCATGAAGGAGCAGCAACAACCTGTGCCTTACTGTTGCGTTGCGTGCCATGACAAAGCCGCTGAGAAAAAAACTTTGCACAATGAAACGTCTTTGACAATGAAACTTTCAGAGACACATAGAAACACACAGACACAATGACAGAGACACAGGCACACATTGAGAACTGATGAAAACACATAAAAAGACAGACACACATACGCAGACAAAAACACTGACTGAAATGGATTTAAAGAATCAGAAAACTGACAAAGACACAATCACATACAGAGCCATTGACAAAGAAAATTACAGAAACACTAAGGCTGAGGTCAGACCAGCGCACCTTTAACGTGCGTTCTGGCGCACATAATTACGGCCGCACTAGCAGCAGATGACGGGCAATGACGGCCAATATACGATGTACGGCCGCACAAAAGTCCGGCCGTGCAACGCAAGTGGAATTTGAATGCATTTTTTTGAGAACGCTGAACCGCTAGTACTGACGTACTGAGTGCGCAGCTGCGGCATAGCGGTGTGTGTGTGCGTGATTAGGAGATGTCAGACTCTGCTAATGTCCAGCCAACATAACGTCCAGACGTAAAAAGAGTTTTATTGACGATCCGTACAAAATCACACCCGAAAATGCGCGTTGTCTGACCGTTTATGCGCATTCCGTGAAAAAATGCATTCGGACGCACTTTTTCACGTTCGCGGGGACAAATGCTTTCGTCTGACCCTAGCCTAAGATGTAGAGACACAGAAACCTGAACAAAAACCACATACGCAGCCATTAACAAAGACACTGAAAGGCACAAAGACACTGACAATGGCAAACACACTAACAAAGCCACTTACATTCATAGACAAACAGAAAATGTCAAAGACATAGAGAGAGACCAATTCAGAGTCACTGTCAGACTCACACAGAGACCCTCTACACCTTCCCCACACAAACACATTGACACATACAGTGTATACATAAAGTATTCAGAAAGTGTTCGTACTTTATTGGGGGGTTGTTCACATATTTTATGTTGCAGTCTTATGGTAAAAGTAATAATTTTGTTCACATCAATCTACACTCAATATCCTATGACAAATAAAACCATAGATTTTTGACAACATTCATAAAAAGTAAAAACTGAAGTCACATTGACACCAGTGGTTTAAGTTTAGACCCTTTTCTCAAATTAGTTGAAGCACCTTTAACATCAATTACAGCTTCAGGTCTTTTGGGATATAATGTAACAAGATTTGCACACCTGGAATTGGGTCGTTTCTCCCAGTTATCTCTTTAGATTCTCTCATACTGTCAGTCATCCTGACTTTGTGCTTAGGCTAATTGTAATAGTGTAACATCTTGGAATGTGAAACCTAATTAGATTAGGGACAGACAATTAAATCAAACGTTACGTAACATCTCAGAAGAGGCAGGACAATGGGAATCGGGATGATAACAGATTAGTCAGCAAATTTACAAACTATTCAAATATAAATAGCTAAGCACATTCTTGAAAGAGGGTAAACAAGATTGTTAATATTTTCAACAGATAACAGAGACACAAGGACCAGCAACAGACAGATAGACAATAGCATTCTTGCATAATCACAATTATACCAACATTCTGCACATAAGCTAGGGCAATGGGCCAATATTGATTATGAGTCCTGCACCCTACAAATATGCCTCCATGCCCATGCACACCAAGTCCAAAGTGACTTACATCACATTGAGGAAAAAGATGAAATGTGAATTGCTTGCTGGACAAGTTTTCTTATAGCGGTTAAATTTTTGATTCCTGCTACTATCCTATCACCACTCAGGTTAAATCTTAGTTCTTGCACCACGTTACTAATTATGAATTAGGGGGGGCTCTCAGTGCTCATCGGCTGATGAGTAAAGTCCATGCCCATTGTCAAACCTACAGCCATGCATGGTTTGTGGGGAAAATAATACACATGGGAAGAACAAGCAGTAATTTCCCTCCAGTCTCCCCACCCATGGGCATCTTGTTGAGGTTAGTAGACATGGGTAGTGTACATGAAAGCCAAGATTTCAGTTCCAAGAAGAATAAAGAGTGTGAATATATTGTATCAGTCCATTCGTGTGTATAAAACATTGGTATGTTAAGGCAATAGCATTTGCGTTCTCCCTCCAGTTTTTTTTTCCAGAAATTATTTTACCAGGAAGGATACATTGAGATTTCTCTTGTTTTCAAGTATGTCCTGGGTGGCGAGTATGTACCGTTAGGTGTCTTGCCAGATGACACTTACTGGAGAGGTGCTCTTATCGGGATTCAAATCTGTGTCTCCACGGTCTCCCCAGTTACAGAGCAGTGATGTTACTTCTACTCCACCCTCCAGTTAGCTCAATCACCTGTATGTAGATGATTATAATACCTTGTCATAGAATGAAAACTTATTTACCCACATTTGTTTACTAAATAGGTGACATTAAATCCTTGAAATGTCACAAGTCATATTTAATAGTCATCAAGTTAGTCAGCGAGAACTAGCTGTAATAAGTATTTTTTTTCACAAATTGCCTTTACATTGCAGCTGATATGGTGGATTTACAGGATAATTTTTCATACGATATTGTGTAAGATTGCAGCAAAGTTAGAATATCTTAACCTTTACCATAGCTTCAAGTATATCATTCTAAAGCTTATATGCTGCATCTAAATGTAGTTAAACCAAAATAATATAAAGTAAAACAACATGCGTGCAGCAGTATTGTTTATACAATTATCTGTTAAGATTAAGTGTGTGAGAAAAAATAGAAAAAAACATCTAAATGAATGAAGGGGTATTATTCTCTAGTTTCGAGAACATAACATGTTTCTGCACAATCTACTTAAAAGCTCATTTTCTTTTCTCAGTACTAGTCTAATGATAACAGATTGTGTGAGTTACATTTCCTCCGTACAACAAATACAATCATTAAGGTTTTGCATGTGTTAGAGTCTTGAAACAAAACGAGTTGAAATAACACAGCTTGCACTGCACAAGCTATTTTCATTATCATGCAATATACAATACATTACACAATACTCTGTGTCCAAAGTGCATGTTGCCAGTGATTCATTTTCAACATTAAGCCAAAGGTCTCGTATAACTATAATGACATTTTAAACTGTTCCTTTCTGCATTTTAATTCTCCATCGAAAGGCACTATTCTACCGTTGAGATTTGGATGGACTTGGTGAAAAAGAAAAGCCAACTATTTTCTGTTCCTACAGTTTGAGATTAAGGGACATAAAAAAAACATGAGTCAGCTGAACAAGTAAAGTATCTCATCAATCAAACTTTTCTTTTTTCAGTAAGATTCATATTTAGCAAGTAAGGCTTGTAATTGATTCTAATCTTCAGAATAATTAGAGACACAGTACAGGTTGATATGACCTATGGGACAATGAAAACATGAAGATGCTTTCATTTTGAAAGGGTTGATATGATTCAAGAGACAAGCTGTTTGCAATTATTCATTACAAATCAGGTACTCAGTAAACTGGAGTATTTATGGCACTTGTGTCTTGTCATGAGGAATTAAATCACGCTTTAGAAATATAAAATGATTTGTCATTTCACCTTGAAAAAATAAAGGAAGTTTATTTAATTTGTTTAGTAAAATTTAAGTATCTGTATTTTGCTACTGTTGTGTTTCACGTTGTAAGAACATACACTGATCAGTCAGAGCATTTATACCACCTGATTAAAATTGTGCATGTATAGGTCACCCTCATTGTGTCAAGGTATGGACTTCACAAGACCTCTGAACATGTCCTGTGGTATCTGGCACCAAGACATTAGCAGTAGATCCTTTTATGCTTGGGTCAGCAACTTCGTCCCTCCAGATGTTTTGGAACTACATTTCCCATAAGGCTTAGAAATTTTAATGAGTTGCTGACCTCTAATTTAAGTCCTACATTTTTGCAAAAAAGTGAATACAATACCCCAAAAGTGCTAGTGTAGCTGTCGCTATGAGTTCAAACTTAAAATGCAGCTGGAGCGTGTGGGAGAAGTGCAACAAAATCCTTCCAATATTGCTATTAAGTAGCAAGTGCCCAACTTTACACTATTTTAATCTTTTAACTATCTCAGAGTAGCAATCTCTATAACATTTTATATTATATTTAATTGAACTATCATAACATTTATTTGAAACATGGGATGACTAGTTAATAACAAAAGGTTGATAGTGAAGGGGTTAACTTGGGGTTGTGCAGAATGGGGCTCTTATCTTTATCTAGAGTGACTCCCTCTGATAAAATGAGTTCTATTTTTTTCTTCCAGCGGTTCAAAGTTGGGTAATAAGAAAAAAATGACTACCTTTACAAAGCATCTACCTTCATTCAAGCATTGGAAACCTAAGCAAAATGGGGTTTTATCCAAAGTGCCATATTCTGTTGTTGGTGTTTGCCCAATTTTTATAGCAGAAATTTGGGGTGCCACATTACCATTTATTTCACACCGAGATGAGTACAGATACTTTTTTCAGGTACTTGCCGATACCGATTACAGATACTTTTATTTAATGTCATGTGACAGGTGTCCAATAAATAATTTAAGATTTTGCTGAAAGCCAGTCCAATTTATGAAAGTATTGATAGGTATGGCCAGACTCCCCATTCACCTGCTGTACTGTCCTGCAAACACCTCACTCACACACGAACACACACCTCAGATAAACACACGCCTCAGACACATACACCTCAGACCTCAGGTACACATGCAAACTTTAGATACACACCCCTCAGATACACTCCTAGAAAGCAGCCACTTGCATGTGTAAGTTATAACACGGCTCTGGGACCTGCAGCGATGCGCTCGTGAGATATTACAAAGCTGTATGTAAGATTTTGCGAGAGAGCAGCCTCAGGTGTAAGATTTGCGTTCAACGTATACATGCTGACAGCTGCTCACTAGGGATGAGTTCGCATTCGAACTCAAACAATTTAAAAAGTTCGAGTTCAGACACGAACCGGATCCAAACTCCAAACTCAATGCAAGTCAATGGGACTCGAACGTTCGATTTTTAGAGTGCCCTATAAGAGGGAATATATGCAAGATATTTGCCATAAAAGGTGTATGGGGGTCCGGGTAGTGCCCTGGGGGACAGGAAACAACTACAAAAAGTTAAAAAAAACGTTTTTAAAGGAACAGTGAGTTTTCTATGAAATAAAGGTTAAGAATAAAAACGAAAAATTCCTTCAAATATCGTGCCTAGGAGGTCCCCATAACCTGCCCATGAAGTGGCGGATTTGTCGGATGTATAAAAACATTTAAAAACAAAAAAATGACATTTTAAATGACGGTAAATGGTCTTCCTTTAATCTATTTATAAACAACTGCTTGGGGCAGCAGCCTGTATGAAAAGAGAAGACGTTGGAGCATCAGGACACGCAGAAAAAGTTTAGTGATTTTTTTTGGCTAAATTATGATAAAACTTATGCAGGCTTTGGTTGAAAGTAACAATTGGTGCTATAAAATTGGGCCGTTAGTGTCGGCAACAGTGCTGTCACACCGTAACCCCTCTGTGGTATTGTGGAAGAGTGCAGGGTTGGACTCTGTGGTCAAATATTAAAATGATATGAATCTAGTACAGACGTCAGTGCACCCAAATATTTTGCCTTTAGTGGCAGCAAGTTCCTTCACACCGTAACCCCTCTGAGGTATTGTGGAAGAGTGCAGTGGTGGACCCTGCGGTCCAATTTTAAAATGATATGAATCTGGTAAAGGCATCAGTGGCAGTGCACCCAAATATTGTGCCTTCGGTGGCAGCAAGTGCCTTCACACCGTAACCCCTCTGAGGTATTGTGGAAGAGTGCAGGGGTGGACTCTGCATGCATTCAAATATTAAAATGATTGGAATCTGGTACATGCGTCAGTGCACCCAAATATTGGGTCTTTGGTGCCGGCTAGTGCCTTCACACCGTAACCCCTCTGAGGTATTGTGAAAAAGTGCAGGGGTAGACTCTGCATTTAAATATTAAAATGATTGGAATCTGGTACACGCGTCCGTGCACCCAAATATTGGGCCTTAGGTGCCAGCTAGTGCCTTCACACCGTAACAACCCTGAGGTATTATGGAAGACTGCAGGGGTGGACTCTGGATGCATTCAAATATTAAAATGATTGGAATCTGGAAAACGCGTCAGTGCACCCAAATATTGGGCCTTTGGTGCCAGCTAGTGCCTTTACACCGTAACCTCTCTGAGGTTACCCCACCTTCAATGCCCCGACAACTTAAATATTCACTCTCTTCCTCATCCTTTGCAGTGGCAACATACAGATTCAAATTCACACAACTCTGGTATAAGTCAATGATACAGCCTGATAGCCTTTGCAGTGGCAACACACAGATTGTGTGCAAGACAGGTGCAAGACTATGCCAATCAGGGCTCAGAGTTTTGCCCAATCATAGGCTCACAGAGCTAAGTCCCGCAGCACACTATATATGGCTTCCCCGCAGCCCCAGCATGTGTTTTTTTTTGCAGGAGTGAGAGGAGATTGTTCTTTTATGTGTGTCTCACAGACGTCTAGCAGATTTCTGTGAATTGTAATCTGTGTCTTCTCACTGCCAGCTATCAGGGGGTCGCACATACTTCTAGCAGATATCTGGGAATTGTAATCTGTTTCTTCTCACTGCCAGCTATCAGGGGGTCCCACATACTTCTAGCAGATATCTGGGAATTGTAATCTGTGTCTTCTCACTGCCAGCTATCAGGGGGTCCCACATACTTCTAGCAGATATCTGGGAATTGTAATTTGCGTCAATCAGGGCTCAGAGTCCTGATTGGGCAAATTTTGCCCAATCATGGGCTCACAGAGCTAAGTCCCGCAGCACACTATATAAGGCTTCCCCGCAGCCCCAGCGTGTGTTTTGTTGCAGGAGTGAATTGGAGAGGAGATTGTTTGTTGCATAACAGGCTGTATCAGTTATATCTGATTTCTGGAAATTGGAATCTGTGTGTTGTCACTGACAGCTATCAGGGACAGGCTGTATCACTGAGTTATATCTGCTTTCTGGAAATTTGAATCTATGTCTTGGCAATGCCAGCTATAAGGGTGTATCACTGAGGCATAGCATACTTCTGGAAATTTTAATGTCTGTCTTGGCACTGCCAGCTATCAGGGACAGGGTGTATCACTGAGTTATACCAGAGTTCTGCAAATTTGAATCGAATCTGTGTCTTGGCACTGCAAGCTATAAGGGTGTGTCACTGAGGCATAGCATACTTCTGGAAATTTTAATGTCTGTCTTGGCACTGCCAGCTATCAGGGACAGGGTGTATCACTCAGTCAGTTATACCAGAGTTCTGCAAATTTGAATCTGTGTCTTGGCACTGCCAGCTATAAGGGTGAATCACCGACACTGCCAGCTATCAGGGACAGGGTGTATCACTGAGTTATAGCATAGTTCTGAATATCTTTAATCTAGATAACATAGTTGAGTCAGAGTTCTGCATATCTCCAATCTTTAAACCAGAGTTGAATCAGAATTCTGAATATCTTTAATCTATATATCACTCACCATGTCAGAAAGACCAAAAAGGACAGGCAGACGCTCCCAGACACAGATAAGAGGGCAAGCAGCCTCTGTGTTGAAAGGCTGTGCCCCTGGTTGTCGTGGACGTGGTGCATCCTCTGCAGGGGCATGCTTGTCCTTCCTAACTGGTGCTGGCTGTCTTAAGCAGCAGCAACATACAGAGGATTTGCAGGATTGGCTAACCAGGCCATCCTCATCCTCCGAGTCCTCTGCCAGCCAGGCTTGTAGTGGTTTAAAGTCCACCTCTGGAGGCTGCCAAAACATCTAATTCAGCCTCCATGTCCACAGCTACTCATGCCGTAGCCTCACTATCATACACGGAGGAGTCAGCTGAATTGTTTGACTACAGTGACAGTGACATGCTGCTTGAGGATGCGCAGCAACTACAGTGCTCTGATTCAAACTCTGAGGTTGAGGGAGTATAATCAGCCTAGAAGAAGGGGGTGCCAGTGACACACAAAGAACTAGCACTCATGTTCCCCCAGCAGCTGCAGCACACTGCCAAGTTGGCTCCAGTGACGAGGAGATAGGGGGTGATGATGATGATGTCAGTGACTCCACCTGGGTGCCTGATCGAACAGAGGAGACAAGGGAGGAGGAGGAGGAGGCACAACAAAAACGAGGCAGAACGTCCTCTATGAGCAACCGTAGCCAGTCCAAGGTATCAGATGTCAGAGCTGCTCAGGTGCAGAGCGCTGTTGTCTCGCAGCACACGTCCAGGATCTCTGCTGTCTGGGAGTTCTTCACGACATGTGCAGCAGACTGCAGCATTGCTATTTGTAAGCTATGTCGGAAGAGGATCAAGCGTGGGAAAGACATCAGACACTTGGGTACCACGTGCTTGAGGCGACATATGACCACCTGCCACTCATCCCGTTGGCACAACACTTTGCATAGGTCCTTCTCCTCATCTGTCTCTACCCTCACTATATGTCCTGCCATGTCATTGCCTACAACCTCCACTGACAGGGATGATGCTACAGTAATGGGTGTACCACGTCCTTCCTCTGAATCTGCCAGCATCCCATCAGCTGCAGATTTATGCAGTCACATTTCGTTGCCCCAGCTGCTGCAGCGGAAGAAAAAATATTTTCTCAACCATCCACATGTACAACGTCTACATGCCAGCTTAGCAAAATTACTCGCATTACAGCTGCTGCCTTTCCAGCTGGTGGACTCTGCATCCTGCCGTAAATTTGCCGAATGTGCTGTACCACAGTGGCAGGTTCCAAAATGCCATTTCTTTTCACGGAAGGCCATTCCAGCACTATACCAGCACGTGGAAGACAATATTATCCAGTCATTGGGAAACCCAGTCAGCAGCAAGGTGCACATTACTTTAGACACGTATTCCAGCAAGCATGGACAGGGCCGTTACATTTCCTTTACGGCACACTGGGTAACTCTGTTAGCAGCTGGGAGGGATCCAGGACGGGGCTCTGTGCTGGAGCTTGTTCATCCACCATGCCTCCAGAAAGCTGCTTATATGAGTTCTTTCTGCTCCACCACCTCTTCCTCTTCCTCATCCTCCTCCTTCAATGTTTCTAGCGAAGTGGCACTTAAACTGACGTGTGGCAGGGGCTACGCAATGGCTCAAGCAAAAAGATGCCATACTGTGCTTGAGCTGGTTTGTTTAGGGGACAGGTGTCACACCGGGCCAGAAATTCTGTCAGCTCTGCAGGGGCAGGCGCAGAGATGGATAACACCACGCCAGCTTGAGCTGGGAATGGTCGTCTGTGATAATGGCAGCAACCTTCTCCCCGCCCTACACCTGGGTAAGTTGACGCATGTACCATGCCTAGCACACGTCCTAAATCTGGTGGTACAGCGTTTCCTAAGAAGGTACCCAGGGCTGCCAGAGCTTCTCAGCCAGAGCAGAAAAGTCTGCAGCCACTTCAGACGGTCATTCCCAGCAAGTGTTTGCCTGGCAGAAATTCAAAGAGAATTCCACCTTCCCACAAACTGCCTGATCTGTGACATAACCACCAGGTGGAACTTGACATTGGCAATGCTGCAGCGCCTGAACAAGCAGCAAGGGGCCATCAATGAGTACCTGTGTGAGTATGGCACAAGGACAAGTTCAGGTCAACTTGGTTTCCCCCCCTGCAGTGGCTGATGATCAAGGATGCATGCACTGTACTGTCACCATTCGAGGAGGCAACGAGGATGGTGAGCAGGGACAGTGCATGCATCAGTGACACAATTCCTTTAGTGTTCCTGCTGGAGCGCACTCTGCGGGGAATTATAGATGTGGCACAAGAGGCAGAGCAGCGGGAGGAAGAGGAGGACTTCCCTAGCTCTCAAGGCCCCAGTCTTTACACAAACAGCATCCCTGTGAGTCCTCAGATCAGACAGGAGGAGGATAAGGAGGATGAGGAGGAGGAATATTTAAGTTGTGGGGGCATTGAAGGTGAGGATTCCTCAAGGGAGGGTTTTGTGTCCCCAGAAACCCAAGGACTGGTACGTGGCTGGGAGGAGGTAGTGCACGATAGAGTCATCCTCAGCGACCAGGAAGACTCGGAAGCTAATGCCACCTCCAACCTACGCTGCATGGGCTCCCTTATCCTGCAAAGCCTGCTAAAGGACCCAGGATTCGTGCTATCAAGGAGAGGGATCATTACTGGTTGGCAAGCCTTCTTGATCCACGATACAAGGGTAAGGTTGCAGAGCTCATCCTGCCCGCACAGAGGGAGCACAGGATGAAACAACTTCAGGACGCTCCAAAGCGACACTTGTGCAACACCTTTCCAGACACTGGTAGGTTGCCAACTGATAACACAGGTGCTTCTGAGGCTGCTGTTTATCAGAGGAAGAGCGGTGAAGGGGGCCGCTTGACTGATGCCTTTTCCAATTTTTTTAGTCCACGATGCCCAGGAACGTCAAATGTAGGCACTCATTGCCAGCGTCTTCACCATATGGTGCAGGACTACCTAGGGGCAAGGGCAGACCTGGATACCTTTACAGCAGATGATCCACTGGCTTACTGGGTGTTGAGATTGGATCACTGGCCAGAATTTAGCCAATATACTATGGAGCTACTAGGTTGTACTTCATCCAGCGTGCTTTCTGAAAGGACGTTCAGTGCTGCTGGAAGTTTTGTCACAGATAAAAGAGTGCGTCTGTCCACCGACTCTGTAGACCGGCTGACATTTATAAAAATAAATCAGTCCTGGATCAGCAGCTATCACTCCCCTGATGCTGCTGTTACTGAATAGATCGGGGATCTGTTCTGCATTCCCAAGACCTCCACGCCTGCAGTCTTCCACAATACCTCAGAGAGGTTACGGTGTAAAGGCACTAGCTGGCACCAAAGGCCCAATATTTGGGTGCACTGACGTGTGTACCAGATTCCAATCATTTTAATATTTGAATGCAGAGTCCACCCCTGCAGTCTTCCACAATACCTCAGAGGGGTTACGGTGTGAAGGCACTAGCTGGCACCAAAGGCCCAATATTTGGGTGCACTGACACTGACGCGTGTACCAGATTCCAATCATTTTAATATTTGAATGCAGAGTCCACCCCTGCACTCTTCCACAATACCTCAGAGGGGTTACGGTGTGAAGGCACTAGCTGCCACCAAAGGTCGAATTTTAATGCACCTTTTGTTACTTTCATCCAAAGCCTGCATAAGTTTCACCATAATTTAGCCAAAAAATCACTAAACTTGTTCTGTATGTCCTAAAACGTCTTCTCTTTTCATACAGGCTGCCACCCTAAGCAGTTGTTTATGAATAGATTAAAGGAAGAACATTTACCATCATTTGAAATGTCATTTTTTTTCTTTTTAAATGTTTCTATACATCCGACAAATCCGTGACTTCACGGGCAGGTTATGGGGACCTCCTAGGCATGATATTTGAAGGATATTTTTGGTTTTTATTCTTAACCTTTATTTCATGGAGAAATCACTGTTCCTTTAAAAACGTCTTTTTTTAAAAACTTTTTTTCCTTGTTTCCTGTCCCCCAGGGCACTACCCGGACCCCATACACCTTTTATGACAAATATCTGGCATATATGCCCTCTTGCAGGGCACTCTAAAAATCGAACGTTCGAGTCCCATTGACTTGCATTGAGTTTGGATCGTGTTTGCGTCCGAACTCGAACTTTTGAAATTGTTCAAGTTTGAATGTGAACCGAACACGGGGTGTTCAGCTCATCCCTAATAGAAAACAGTTAACTTAAGCAGATACCCCTTCTCATGCCATATTATAGAATAATTGTTTACTATCCATATACTTAATGTGGCTTAATCATAAGAATAATATTCATAATTTGCTAATAATGATTAGAGAAAAAACTGTAAGGTGTTCCCTCGCTGGGGTAGGTGGAAGGATCTCAAGGGACGCAACGGGAGCACTAGGGCAATTGGGGTCAATATTTATATCAGGTCGGGGTCATGTTTCCGGGCCACACACAAAGGCAACAGAGGGTTAAATAGGAACCTGCTAGGATACTAGGCTACTGCTTCAATACTGGAGCAAGGGTTGAAGGAGCTTCTTGAGGTTTTATACCCAGCAGCTCCTCCCTTGTCTAATAGGAGGCCAGTGACATCATCAGCACGCGACAAAGTCCGACCGCCATATTGGTGGAGCCCGGCACCATGTGCGCATCTGGTCAGAGGCCTGGACAAGACCTGAAGGCCCAGCGGAGTCCGTTGGCCAGAGGCAGAGGAGCCGTTACCTGACCTCCTCGCAGACCTAATCCACGCCAAGGAGGTGAACTGGGATGCTCTGGGTGTGAGGTGCCACTGGGCAATCAGGCCAGACACCTCACTGCAACCCATACAGAAATGCCGGGTGGGCGGAGAGGTTACTGCACCCGATGCTAATGGGCCGGTGGCCCTGACAAACTACCGGCATAATTATGTTTTTCTATTTTTTCTAATTATCATTAACCCCTTCACTGCTTAGCCATTTCACCCCCCCCCCGTGCTGAGCTCATTTTTCTTTGTGCTCATCATATTTAAATGCAATTTGAAGTCATGTTTTATTAAACGACCCAGTCAAATTACATATCGTTCTTTCCAGCAGACTCGGCAGATCCAGAATATATCATTATTTGTAATCAAACATTAATGGTGGGTGTAGATACAATCATGAGATGAGTAAGGCCTTTAATGCGGCAAATTGAGTAGTGGTAAAAAAGAAAAGAATCTTGTGAAGTAGAAAATGTGAGTAAAAAACTCACAGTGGGTGAAGAGAGCAAAGACATTGAACTGAACTGGAACAAGAGAAGAGGAATGGATATACAACTGTAAAATGATAGGGTAGTGGTAATATGCTGTATATGAAATAGTTGAGATGCTGATTTGGAAAGGTAAATATATTTTTTTAATATGTAAAATATTAACATCAAATAGAGTATTATTTTGTGTCTAAACTACAAAAACTAATTAGAAAAGACTGACCTTACACACACAATAGTTAGCAAATATATATAAAAAAAATAGAAGAGACCTTTTGCATCTTTTGTCCAATCTTGGTCAAAATATGGCAGGATTTGCTACCATTTTCCTTTAGCGTTTCTGGGAAGCTGCCACCCTACCTGAATAGACTGCTTCCCCCAGCAGCTCCCTCATCCTATAACCGCCGATCCAGGACCAGCACCTTACTTGCAATACCACAATACAAAAAGACAGTGGCTCGATCCTCATTTTCCTACAGAGCACCACAATTATGGAATAACCTGCCAGACACCATCAAATCTTCCACCAGTCTTAAGTCACTCAAGAGCTCCTTACTAACATACCTCAATACAGAATGCACCTGTATACATGTAACATAATGACTATTTTTCTACATATTTATTTTCTGTTAATCTGTATATGTGTTGTTTTCTTAATATCTTGCATTGTATTACTTTGTATTTCTGTAACTGTAACACTTCAATGTTCTTGAACCCAGGACATACTTGAAAACGAGAGAAATCTCAATGTATCCTTCCTGGTAAAATCCTTTATAAATAAAATAAACTATTTATTCTAGGCATATAATACAAATAATTACTGCTATAATGGGGCTTCACAAGAGATACATCAAGGTTGAAAGTCAAAGACCATATTTTTATGTGTTGAGCACTATTTTGAAACATTTAACAAAACTGTTAAAGAATATAGATAAACAAACATAAATTTATTAAATAAACAAAGCTGTTTCCCAGCTTGATTTTGTTACCAGCTCCAACTGATTAGACTCTGTTGAAATCGAGGAAAACATATATATATAATGTGACCACTGTAGAGATAGAAAATTAAGAAACAATAAAAATGAAGTCACAGTAAGCAACACAAGGTCTACAAAAAGGAGAAAAAAATCCAATCATTAATGCACTGATGTTTATCATACTGACAGTTTTCAACTTGTTCATTGTTTGTTTATTTTGCTTTGTATTTTTGTGGAAGGAACGTTTGCTAAATAAATCTGTATTGATTTTTGCATCACACATACTTCAGCTCTTTTTTGTATGGTGTGCAGATTTTCTATGGGTAGTCTGGCTACTGGGGATTTCACTAGATATTCCTGTGATTTTTCATTAAAAGTTGGCTTGGGTAATGAAACAAACGCTTTCTTCGTGTTCACCATTTAACCATGGTTTGAGTTTGTGGGACACTCCTGAGACTGCAAACTTGACTGTGAGATAAAGTATAATGGCTAGGCACCCAGGGCGGGCCTAAGACACTGTGCTGCCTGGATCCAAGGAAGAAATGCTGACCTCCTCCAAAAAAAAACAACATGTTGCATAGCATATAGCAGAGCTCCACAGCAATAAAACTCACAGTAATGTGCGGTGTGTATGAATGTATCACTAAACTCCACAGCAATAAAACTCACAGTAATGTGTGCTGTGTATGATCGTATCACAGAACTCCACAGTACAGCATCAATGTTAAGTTTGGCTGGGAGGAGTAGAGGTAATATCACTGCTCTATAACTGTGGAGTCACAGGTTCAAATCCAGGCAAGAACACCTCTCCAGTAAGTGTCCTTGGGGAAGACACCTAACGGTACATACTCACCACCCAGGACATACTTGAAAACGAGAGAAATCTCAATGTATCCTTCCTGGTAAAATCCTTTCTCAAAAAAATTTATTACTCACACTATGGAGAGCCTTCTTTTCATATGGGCTCACCCACGAGAGTTGTGCCCAATCAAACAACCCTTAGGCTCAATACTTGAGCCATGGTGGCTCTTCAACACATGTCCCATTGGAAGTTTTAATCGATTGAAGTGGCTAATGGGTGAGCCCATATGAATTCACCCATAGGCAAATATAGCTAGAGCCGGATGAGGCTCTCCATAGTGTGAGTGTTTATACCTCTTGGAAATTTTCATATATAGAAAAACAGTATTATGCTATGTCTGTTTGTTCTTTTTTCTCTTGAGGTTTTTTGATCCTTCATCAATGGATGAGTTTGTGCCAAATATAATCTATTGGTAAATAACGCTGACTATTTTATTCTGCTATACACTGGGAAGCGCCGCATCCCTTCTTTTTTCACATACATATACATATCAGGGATTATATGGGATAGAGCATGTATACACACAAACACACACCTATATACATTTGCTTATATGTAAGATTGTAACATACACATTGTTTCCCCACACTTTTTATCTTGAATTCATATGCTAAAATTTGAATTATTTTTTTCACATAAACCTGAACTTAATACCCAATACTGACAAACATAAACCAAGATAGATTTATGATAACATTGCACATTTATTGAAAAGAGAAAACTGAAATATCATGTCAACATAAGTATTCAGATCCATCGCCGTGATACTTGAAATGGATCTCAGATTCAACTGGTTCTATGCATCATCTTTGAGATAGTTTTACACAAGCCGCCATCATGTCATAGAAATAACATTGGCAAAGCCTTGAAACAGTAATCTAAGACCTATCAGAGCTGCCAATGTTAATCTATCAGGCAATATAAGAAAAGCTAGCCTAAAGGAGACAGGCAATGGTAGCATCCAGTAGGTGAGTTTGGCAGGTGCACTTAAAATTATCTTTCCTGGTAAAAAAAATGTCTTGTGTGATTAATATTGTTTGCGTGCTGATGAATGACCTCCTTTCAATGCTGGATAGATCATACTGTATATTCCACTGTGACCTTCCTTTACATATCGGAGCACTCTCACTTCAGTGGCAGTGGGTATATGTAGATATGAGTCCATTAGAATAAATATTATTTTTTATTTCTAAATGTAACATTAATAATATCATTCAATGAGTAACCATATATAAGAGCACCTACCTGTGAACATCAACGTAATTAACTGATGAAGAAAAGGAATGTGAGAGAATGAGAAGGAAATCAATTTTTGTGTTATCTGTCTGACATGTAAACACCAGACGGATATATTAAAAAGTACGCACAATGTATGCAGGATTTCACAAACATGGAAAATTAGATATAGCCATTGTGCCTACATTTCTACATTTTACAGAGAATGACTGCCAAGATGGCAATTGAGGTGCAAATATACAAGGATAAGTTACAAACTCCCTGCATCATTCTTCTGATGATTACCCCTGCACTACCTAAATAGACTATACTCGATCTACAAAGCACCTCCTGGTTCCTCAATATCAAGTGTAGCTGATATGGTGTTGCACAGGAGCAATGCAAAGGAGGTTTATTTTATTGCAAACAAATTTCATTTGCATTTGGGGTCCAGAACATGCCACTGATGTTTTAACACTGTCGGCATGATGTAGGAAGTGCTAACCTATTTAAAACCAGCTGAGATGTGTCTGAATGACATCTCAACTGTTGATCCTGCACAGAGAGCAGAACTGCAGTAACTCCTTTTGGCCAGTAGATGGTGAGATCTGCCAGCCAAACAGGTTATTACAGTAAGGAATACATTGGGAATATTTCCAAATATCTCTTACTGTACAAATAATTAAAAATGACTTTCCAAAAAAGAAAAAACAGTCCCTTGTTGGTAAAGGGGTTAAATACACACAGCACTGCAGTAAAGATGCTTTAGCGAAATATTGTATGCACTGAAAAGCTCTAAAGCGTGCCGAAGTGGCATTGGCAAAATCCACTGAAATTCGAAAAAAGAAAAACTGAACTCTCCTAGTCTCTTCATAGGTGTTTAAACCAATGAAAATGCATTAAAATGTGACTAAATAATAAAAGGTCATGTAACAAAGAATAAAAAGGTCTATTATGCAAAAAATAAATAAGTAATTAAATCGGGAAACAAAAATTTTGTCTGAAACCATACAAAATCAACCAAAAAGGTGTCCTAAAAAAAGGCTTTTTGATGAAAATGAAAAGAATAAACTTTTAAAAAATTATTTAAAAGAAATGATTATACTTTTTTACATTTAAACCTATAGGATTTGTCTGTTTAAACCTTGTTGAACTGAAACACCAAAATTCAGGGCATTTCGCTGACACTTTGGTGCAGTTCAACATTCTCTAAACAGACTAACCATTACTTGGTTGTATATAGGACCATGGCTTTTTTTCAGGGGGTACTCGGGGGTACGCAGTACCGACACCTCACCACTAAGTACCGGCACCTCACCACCAGCCAGAACTAACAAGACAGAGCATGATGCTCCTCCCTCCTCCTGCGGTGGCAAGCAGAGAATTGGAAGCGCTCGGCAGCTCATGTTGCTACTGAACGCTTCAGTTTGTCAGGAGTGTATGTAGGGACTGATAACCCCCCTCCCCCAGTAAGTTACAAGGGAGGGCTGTTCCCCCTCTCTCTGCAGCCGCTGAAACTTTGAACGGCATGGGGAGGGGGGGTGCAGCATGTTTACACACATCTGCCAGAGCTGCGGATTGTCAGGCAAGTGGTGTGATCAGAGGACCTGGCACTGTAAGGTGGTTGTGAGTTTTATTGCTGTGGAGCTCATACACACTGCGCATTACTGTGAGTTTCATTGCTGTGGAGCTCATACAAACTGCTCATTACTGTGAGTTTTATTGCTGTGGAGTTCATACATACTCAGCGAAACTGTAAGTTTCATTCCTGTGGTGCTCACAAATGCTAGGGGATTATCCACTCAGTGCCATTATTGCAAAAAAAAACAGCTAACTGCCCTGCAATACAGATTTTTCTTGCAACAGAGGCACTTACATAGTAGATAAACCCCCATACTGTTACAACAATAGTTGTAGTTCATTTAAAAGAACACAGTATTAAAAATATGGTTCCCTTTCATAGTGTCTTCCTTTAAGTGAACTACAACTATTGTTTATGAGGACACGAAAATAGTCATAATAATCAGTTTTTCCCAGGGCGTGAGAGTACCCCCACCTAATTTTCCAGAAAAAGCACTGTATAGGACAATTTCACTGCCACTGAAGATCGGAGAACTAAGGTGAACTCCACAGTATGTCGCCATCAATTTGCTTGTATTTGTTAAATTGACAGTTTAGTGAATAGACGAATTGGTGTGAAATTGCATCGAACGGTAATATATACTGTATATATATATATAATATTTTAATTCATTTAAAGATTAAAACTGCATGACTATCTCATGCATCTCTTGTGCTATATGTTTTAAATTCTACTGAATTGTCCCTAATGGTTTAGAAGTGAAAGCAACAAAATAGATGATTTTGAGATATTTGCAGCATTTTCTTCCCTTTGACAGTCTTGCTTACTTTGAAAAATAACTGCAAGATGGTAAATATTTTTCTACTCACAAAGTGAAACATTAGTATCAATTTATCTATTTATTTAACTATATTATATTCGGGATGCATAGGGAGAATGTAAAATTGTCAAGGAAACAGTATTGTATATTATTGCAATCACTTTAAAACTCAAAAAGCAATGCTGGAAATGAAATTAAGGCAATTCTGCTTTCTTTTATGTCCTGTGAAATGTGTAGATATCCAAAGATAAATTGTATGTTTCCTAAATCATCTTTCCCTTGTTTATTTCTGCTATCTCTGACCTAGTACAAATTATAGCTGTTAATATAAAATTTCCTGAGAAAAGAAATACACGTTCACCTTAAAAAAAAAACATAAGTGAGGTCCTTCACTCCTTCTTAACCCCTTCCAAGTGATTTTCCAAAAAAAAACACTGCCAGAAACCAGTGACTTTTTGTATAAATTATTTTAATTAGTTATACAATAAGAACTATTTGAAATATTGCACAAATTATTAATTACTGTGATAAGCTATTTGGCAGGCAGTTTTGCCATCTGCGGACCAAAAGAAGTTACTGCAGGTAGAACTGCAGTTCCAGTCTCCGTGCATTGGCTGCTGAACATCGATAAAGACATTCAATTATCCAGTTTTAAATTTTTTAGCACCTTAAGCATTATGCTCACAGGGCTAAAACTTTCGGGACACCCTTTTGCAGCTCAAAAGCAAAGGAAACTTATGCAACAAACAAATTCCATTTGCTTTTGTCCCGCTCTGCTGCAGGTCGAGATAACTCAAATCCGGCACCTGATGGTAGTTTGGAAGACCTAAGTTATCTCGATCTTGAGAGTGAAGGGATGAAACTTCATAGATGATACTTAAAACTCCCTTCTATTAACTTCTATGAACACACCAAAAATACATCAAAAGAATATGAATATGGGAGAAGTGCATAAAGAGGATTTAATATGCCGATTTTAATATCACCACTTTGTGATATATAATAATGTTTAAAGTAGGAATTGCTACACACATTTTACCTAAGTTCAACATGGTAATTATTAAAAATATATGAAAATATTGTTATGATGGCATGCACTCACATTGTGCAGTGATTAAATATTGGTCAGCGGTCAGGATGAGTTGACTCAGGCTTCTGGATCCAGGATGTAAATCACAAAAGGGAATTGTAGGGTGCATCATAGCATAGATTGTAAAACAAGAATTATATCTAGATTGGGATCTACTCTGATAAAACATGAAGCCAGCACCATTATATACTTTCTGTGTCTTGCCAAGGATCCTCTATAAATAGTGCATTTTTTGCAACTGTTTAAATACATTGGTTACCCAAACAGTAAAGGGTTTATTGACTCAATATCAGCAAAATTCGGGGAGGTTTTAACTTTGGTGCAGTTCAGTGCACTTTGGCGATTCCATTACACCAACAGTACGGTGAATTCACTATTCACCGTATGGTCACCATAGTGCACCAAAGATGGAGTCAGCCGAAGCCTCATGAAAAAGTTGGAGAATGTCTCCAAAGAGCACCTACTGTAAATGCACTGAAAAACCTCTGAAGAGCACTGAAATGGCCTTGGCAAAATGGACTGAAATGCAAAAAAAGAAAAACGGAACTCTCCTAGTCTCCTAAAAAGGGGTGTAAACCAATAAAAATGCATTAAAATGTCCTTTAAAAACAAATAAAAAAAGGTCTTTTAAAAAAACTGGGAGAAACAAAAATTTTGTCCGAAACTCCATGTCTGCAAAAAAACATCCTACCAGAGACTATCCGATGTCATGATGACTCCTAGGCCTGTTATTCATTCATTTCTGCTAACATTCCAGCCTTAATCACTTGGGAAATGGTAATCAGATTGCATAAGTAGTACCAGTCGGTGGAGACAACCTCGTGAGAGGCAAGGTAGGTAATGCAACCCATAAGGTCGAGCTGACACTGGACTGATAGCTGCCCTTATCTAGCATGTGGCGCCTGTAGCTAAAATGGGGCCTCTAAGGGGAAAAAATTTCCTGCACAAATTTCACCTTAGCATCACTGACGATCCAGGAGCCTGCCCCGTAACGGCTGCTTTCCTCCAGGATACACGCATCAGAGTGAACGAGCCATCGCGAGCATCCCCTCCTGAAGTCCATGGGGGTCTTCTGCCGAGTTACATAACCTGCAGGATCTCACATCTCGTGAGATCCTGCAGGTCCGCGCAGTGATCATGGAGGGAGACTGGGGACTTTTTCCCCCAGTCTCACTCTGCTCCCAGCAGCCAGAAGCAGCGGATCAGGATGCCATTCTCGCCGTTGAATGAGAGGTGAGTATCTGTTTTGGAAGGGGGGTTCAAGCTGCTGCTAACTGATTCCGCAGAAGCGGAATCCGTTAGCTGCAGCATAGAGCTGTGGCTAACTTTTCAGTTAGCTGCAGCGGTTAGTAACTAGCGTTAGAACTTTGTGATCCTAATGCTAATTACTCTTTGCTTACACTTTGCGTTGCCCATGTAAGGTATAGGGAATGCAAAGTACAGTAAACTCATGCTAAAAAGTGCTATTCCAGAGGCACTAACAATTTTTTTTAATCCATTAGAAATCAGGAGGTAATCTCGCCGTAACGCTATCACCTCAGTTAACGTAGCGCTAATGCTCACTTATCTCAACGTAAGGCAGTGATATGGCTCAGAGTTGGGTAAGCATGATGTCTCTAAGGCTAGTGTCAGACGAGCGTCTTTGGGGACCGGGAGGAACGACGTGAGAGTGGATGTTCCTTCCACTCGACACCCATCTGGCCACCTCACTGAGCGCACTCAGTGTGCTCAGCTCTGCAAAGTGCGATCCTCCTATGGAGAATCGCGCTTTGCAGCTACGTCGACGTGCGTTCTAGCACTTTGACGTAGATGCTTTGATAACGGATGATTGTTGCGCATGCATTTCGTGTGCACAAGCGTGTGACCGGCCCCGTTGCAGCGTCACAACGCTGCGATGGACACCAATAAGCACGTCAGTACGGGTGCACACAGCGCACTCGTCTGACACAGCCTAAAAGTTCAGGGTGTGCTCGTTCATGCAAACTCCCAGAGGTGGATGTAGGTACAGGTCATGGTTAAGGACATGTCATTCTAATGTGAAACATGCATATTCCTTTCCTCAACATTAACAAAAAATAATCTTTTTTTAAGATAATTGTGGTTCAAAGTTAAGAAGAAAGCACATGTGCATCAAAATAGCAGGACCATGTATTGGAAGGATTAATTAAAGAATAATTTTTGAGTAGGTATATATTTTTTTCAAATGTATTTATTTTGGATTCAAGCAGTACAGCATAAAATTAAACTCTATAACACACAGTGCAAGACATTGATACAACCATGAGTACAGTGACAACTCGTCCCCCCACTCAAAACCCAGGCTGTGTCGATTATGAAGTCAAAAAGCGTTCAAGGAGCCGGGAGCAGGGCGTCGGCAGTAGAGGGGGCCCCATAAGCGAACGTGCCAAAAACCATTCCGTAAATTGGAAATCTGTTTTGATTCGAGACAAACTATCCTCTGTAGATGTTGTATAAATGGCCCCCAAACCTCAAAAAACTTGCCCACCTTGTCTTCTTTATGAAGACACGTTTCCGCTCAATCATGCCTGAAGATATTATAAAACCGCGAGTAGAACATAGAGAACGTGGGAGGGGAGGCAACTATCCATTGACCCAAAATAGCCTTCTTTGCGGCTGCGGTAAGTATACCTAAGAGAGTTTTCTGAGCTCTAGATAAGGGGCTTGCTTCTTGGTCAGAGAGAACATTAAATAACGCCCAGTCAGGAGAGGTAGGTATTCCTAACTCCAAGACCCGGGTTCCGAATTTCCTAATGGTGTTCCAGTAAAGAGTAATGAGGGGACATGACCACAGACAGTGAAAGAGGTCAGCCCTTTCTCATGAACATTTTAGACAGCGTCCTGACCTAAGCAGATTATAAAGGGCCAGTCTGGCTGGCGCCACATAAGCTCCATGCAATAACTTATAAAACATTTCCCCATATTGGGCAGAAGGAATTTGTTTTCGTGATCTATTGGTATCTGTTATGAGTGAAAAAGGCGACTGTTTAGGGAGGTGCAGACACCAAGAGGCTACCCCCGTGGTGGCGACCGTCCAGTCATAGTGTGGACGGAGTAGTTGTCGGAAGGCTGCTGTCAAGGGGCCTACCGTCATTATACTATCCAAAGGATTAAGAAAGTCCCGCGTTCCTAAGTCCCTCAGCTGCTGCGCGACAAATGTTGAAAGTTGCATATAGTAAACGGGGTGTAAAAATGTGGGCGCTATCAAGTCACAGAGAGCACCGTAAGGGAGGAGCATGTGGGGATGTTGTTGCAGTAGGTGACCCGAACCCCGAACTTTCAAAACGGTTTGCCCGTCCCGGCTTACTCGCCAGGACCCGAAAACCCGGGACGGGCGAACCGTTTTGAAAGTTCGGGTTGCGGAGCAAAGGCTGATAGATCAAGGTTTTCCAGGACAAGCCCGGATGCTTCCTTGCCTTACACCACGCAACCCGACCCACATTAAGAAGAGGATTAGCCCTCTGGGCGGGTGGCAGCGAGGCGGGGGAGTAGGTATATTTTTATTCTAATAGTATTTGCCACATATTCAAAATAAGATGCTCACCTAAATATCTGGCCACATATTTATTTGCTATAAGGGTTTTATTAATGTAGATGCAGAGGTCTTTGCAGAATACTTTTATGCTCCACTCCTGATATTCTTTATGTGAAGAGCTAAACCCACTCTAAAACTCAGCTTCTTACATATTTTAAAAGATTTCACTGGGTTTATGATTTAACATAAAAATATACTCATCAGGCTGTAAAGTGTATTACATCGTACTCTTCTACAATACATATTTTATGAAAAATATAAATCATGAATGTAGTATTCTGAGCCAAAAACACAATATTTCCGTAACCAAAATGCTTCAATTGACAGTGTGTTAGTTGGTTAATTTAATGTATGTCAGTGCCCTAACAAAAAAAGATGAGACCTAGTTAGAAAATAAATTAGAATTATTCATTTTTTTTTCTCATCCACATATTCTCTCTCAATTATTAAAACCAATAATGTAGGGGAAAATATAACTTGGTTTCTTTGAAATATTCTACATAGCAGATGAATGACGTGCAAAGTCTGCAAAAGCTGCAGCGTGTCTAATAAGGTCTGATTAAAAATCCTACCTATCATTTCATCACATTTGTCACCCCATCTCAAAGTTTAACCTTCATTTTTAGTCTCCCTGGTCATTTTCTCATAGTTCATAGCAGTAATTGTCTTAAAGGAAAGAAATGCTTTAATCGGTTTGATAAAAAGCCTGCAGAATTATTAAAATGTGTGTTATATAAAAAAAATGCTCTATAGCAGATTCATCTTTCAGATTTAAAGTAGTTTGTCTTTTTAACCCCTTCCATACAGAACCTTTCCATCCTCCAATGTGCTGAGTAGGGATGATCTGTTCGGTTCAATCAGTTCGGAGTTCGAACCGAACTTTAGTCATTCGAAAGTTCGCGAACTTCGAACTTTTTGGGTGTGTTCGGTTCGAGTTCGCAAAAAAAAAGAAATTTTGAAAAAAGTATAGAAAATGCTTAAAAAAATACTAAAAAATCTAGAAATAAAGAGACTCTTTACTGCAGAATATTATAAGCAACGGTTTATTAGATATTGAATTAAAAACTAATGTGTACGTGCAAAGATTCTCAACTCTAAATGACCTGTGTTTTTCAAATGGCATAACAGGTGTTTTTAGTCTGGTCTAATCAATTTGATACATTGTAGACTATACTGAGGGGTGGGGTGGTGTCTGCTTCTGATTGAGATTTGAGAAGTGTTAATTTCCCTCCTAAAACTTCTAATATGCTGTATTTCACCACTGTGTGCTCAGCTCATTTTTACCGCTTTCGCTCATCATGTTTAAACGCGATTTTGAAGCCACATTTTGTTAAATGACCGACATGTTAGATATCGTTCTTTCCGGCAGACTCCGCAGATTCATAATATATCATTTTTATATGTATACGTCCTGTCCTGGCTGTATATTATGAAAAAAATGCAATAAAAATTGAATTTTTAATCATCTGCAGTGTGTAAAGTGTTGTTTTTTTCACATTTTAGCACATGAGCGTTTGCGGTTATGTTTTCTATGGGGTGCGCTTGTACAAAAATTAGAAATGGGGACTTGTTACATTTTGTGGGGGGAATTACATGATTTATAGCAAACGCACCCCATAGAAAAAGATCATTAGTGCATCTTCGTTCACATTATAATTGCAATGTGAACAATATTGCTGCATTAATAAAAATAACACACAAAAAAATACATGTTTTTATTTTTTTTTATTTTATTTACTTTATACCTGGTCATGTTGGGTATCATTCGAAAGGCCATGCTCAGGCCTTTCGATTGACACCCTCCATGACCCACTAGATGCCTGGAGATATTGGGGTTCAAATGAACCCCCTATCTCCACCAGGGGATTGGCCTGGGCAATATATATATACGCATGATGTGAGCTGGCCTTGGCAATATATATATATATACGCATGATGAAAATTTGCAAAGGATAAGGCACGCAAAGTGAAATTTTGATGTGTCTGAAATTGAAACCTACGTAACAACTCTTATTTTTTTTTTCCGTTAATTTATATTTGTTCAATACAGTTAATTTTAATTTGTTTAATAGAGTTAATTTAAAATGGTTTAATACAGTTTATTTATATTTATTTTACCTTTACTATTGGTGCTTTTCAAACTTTATTCTTAAGTAAAAAAAAAATTAGCAGCTTCATGTTGTCGTTTTTTTGGGGGGGTTGCAAGTAACTGGTCTTGCCTAGGGCGCAAAATAGTCTAGCACCGGCCCTGACCGCGTGGTCCACCCCTGCACTCTTCCACAATACCACAGAGGGGTTACTGTATGATGGCACTTGCTGGCCTGGCAACAAAGGCACAATATTTGGCTGCACTGCCACTGACGCCTGTATCAGATTCATATCCTCAGAGGGGTGAGACTGTGTGACGGCACTGTTGCCGATGCTAAAGGCCCAATTTTAGGCTAGGGTCAAACGAATGCATTTTTCGCAGCGAACGTCAAAAAGTGAGTCCGAACGCATTGAGGTGTTTTTTCACGGAAAGTGCTTGAACAGTCATACGATGCGCATTTTTGTGCGTGATTTTTTACGGATCCAAACCAGGAAACTTTGGGTGTCTGGACGTTATGTTGGCCGGACATGAGCAGCGTCTGACGTCTCCTAATCACGCACACACACCGCTATCCGGACGCAGCGCACTCTGTACGTCAGTACTAGCGGTTCAGCGTTCTCAAAAAAATGCGTTCATTTTCCACTTGCGTTGCGCGGCTGGACTTTCGTGCGGCCGTACTTCTTGTATTGGCCTTCATTGCGTGTCATTTGCTGCTAGTGTGGCCAAGATTAAGTGCGCCTAACCGCACGTTAAAAGTGCGATAGTCTGACCCCAGCCTTAAAGCACCTATTGTTACTTTCATCCAAAGCCTGCATAAGTTTCACAATAATTTAGCCAAAAAAATCACTAAACTTTTTCTGCGTGTCTGAAAATGTCTCCTCTTTTCATACAGACTGCCACCCCAAGCAGTTGTTTATGGATAGATTAAAGGAAAAGCATTTACCGTCATTTGAAACATCATTTCTTTGTTTTTAAATGTTTCTATACATCCTAGAAATCCGCCACTTCAAGGGCAGGTTATGGGGACCTCCTAGGCATGATATTTGAAGGAATTTTTCATTTTTATTTTTAACCCTTTTTTCATGGAAAACTCACTGTCCCTTTAAAAACGTTTTTTTAAAAAACTTTTTGTCCTTGTTTCCTGTCCCCCAGGGCACTACCCGGTCCCCCATACACCTTTTATGGCAAATATCTAGCATATATGCCCTCTTGGAGGGCACTCTAAAAACCAAATTTTCAGCCCCATTGACTTGTATTGAGTTCGAGTTCGGGTTCGGATTCGAACATTTGGAAAGTTCGGGTTCGAATGCGAACCGAACTCAGGCGTGTTCGGCTCATCCCTAGTGCTGAGCTCATTTTATCCATTTTTTGGTTCTCACTTTTACATGCTGTCTGATCGTGTTTTATTGCAGAGCACATTAACATCTTTAATGCTAAAAGATACTCAATTATGAGGATGAATTTTAATCTCGTGTAAATGTATGTTTGCATGAGAGCACTACCTTTTAACAGTTACGACCCTCACCTCAATGCAATTAAAGCAATGCAAGAGAAACTTTAATTGAGGAAATGCACTGACCTTTTATTACCTTGCCATAACATATAAGGGTGTTGTTCCCTAAAGAGCACATTGGTCCTCTTTTGCTGAGGAAAGTTACACATTCTTACTGAATAGAAACCATTATCAGAAAAAATCTGCATCCCGTTGGGACATATCTAAGAAACCATCATACCTACAAATAGAAGTCATTTTAATAAGGTTATGAGCCTGCAGTAAAATTTATTAGACATGTGCACAGCACAAAATTTCGTTTTGAACTAATGGATTAGTCCTAAAATGCAATTTATTTAGTTGCTAAAGAAATTTGTTTTCAGTTCTTTAGTATGAAAACTAATTTCATTCATCCGAAAACCAGTGGATACAATTACTATTGTAGTGGCTCCTCAGAGGGCTGAGATTGCTGCTTGTTACAGTATCACTCACTCTCAGCACAATGTGCCAGGCAAAGCTGTTACAGTAACTGACTGCTGCTCATCACAGTGCTCAGAGTTTCAGTAAAACTAGTAAATAATATGTTTATATATAAGAGGTTAGAACAATATTATTTTCTTGTTTTACTGAAACTCTGAGCGCTGTTACAGTCAGTTACTATAAGCTCCTCTCTGTATAATGTATAGAACATCCTCCTGCATTAATTAATACCCCTCTCCTTATAATGTATACAACAGCCACCTGCATTAATTAATGCCCCTCTCTGTATAGAACATCTTACTGCATTGGCATGTGGAGGGTGAACTTCGGAATGCAATGCTTATCCAGCACAGGAGAAGGAACTTTTACTTAAACTTTGTATCTCTGTGGGGGAGACACAGGAATATAAAATCAGGGGAGAGGGACAATATTAACGTAAATCGGTCTGAAAGCTCAGAGAAGAGATGACTGGTGCAAATTGATTTTTATAATAAAATAAAGCACTTAAAATCTAGGGAAAACATTCAAATAAATCACACTGAAGGCTCATAATGACAGAGTAACTGTGAGAGCTGGATACTAAATGTATCAGACATAAAAAAACCTTTATAACAAGCAGCACTGGGAGAGGAGAGGGACTTTATATAAAACGTATATTATAGATGAGGAAAGGGGGATAGTGCTCCTGGATAATATAAAATGTATCAGACCTAAGCCCCTATTATGCAGAGTGGGAGGAGAGATAACACACGTTTTATAAAGTCCCTCTCTTCTCCCAGCGCTGCTTGTTATAAAGGGGTTTTTGCTATCCAGCCCTCCGCTGTCATTAGCTTTCAGTGTGATTTATTTGAATGTTTTCCTTCTCCAGCTGCTTTTATCATCTTGTCTGCCTCATAGACATGCAAGGGTTAAGTAAAGGTTTCCTCTCCTGTGCTGGCTGTCTGTGCTGCAAGTGAGTATTCTGGAGCTCTATCACTGTCAGATTTTCGGATAGGGTTTGGGAAGGATTACACATACAAACCTTTTCTGTAGCTTTGCGATGTTGCATTCAATACTGATCTCCTTCACTCACCAATGTAATATCACAAAAAGGCCTGAAACTAAAATGTAGGGCATTTTATTTTAGTTTCTTTCGTTTTTGGACTGAGCAGTTTCGTATCTCTCGAGTCATACTAAAACTAAATTATCCCAAAATTCGGACTAATTCGTTTTAGTACTAAAACGAATGCACGTGTCTAAAATTTATAAGCCTTGTAAGGTAGCCCACAATGCACTATTAGACTTGTCCCTCTTAAGTCTTAAGTTTTTTTTCTTTTGTACTCTCCAGCTACTGTTATTGTACTAAAGAGTTTATTTCACATGTAGAATCTTAGCTGTCAGGAAGTACACACAATTCCAAAACCAAAGAGGAGTCAAAGGGAACCTGCTGTCTGTTATAAATATTTGATATTTGTTTTGTTGTAGCTTAATTAACCCCTTAAGGACGGGAGTAATTTTACAACTTTGGCGCTGTTTCGGAAGTAATAGTTTGCTGAGCTCATTTTGACCATTTTTAAGTCACGTATTATTATACCACCCAGACAAATTATATATCGTTCTTTCCGGCAGACTCGGCAGATTAATAATATATCATTATTATATGTATATGTCATGCTCTGCCAAAATGCTATAATAAACAATGTAAAAAAAAAGTAAAAAAATGTGAATTTTCAATAAAATTTCAATCTTCCACAGTGTGTAGTGTTTTGTTTTTTTAATTTTATTATCCGAGCTTTTGCGGTCATATGCTATGGGGTAGACTTGTTAAAAAAATTAGAACGGGGAACCCATTTTTTTTTGGGGAGAAATTTTGTGATTTTAGCTAAACCCCCCCAAAAAAAATCATTAGTGAAGCATCATTGTTCACATTATAATTGAAATGTGAACAATAGTGCTGCATTAAAAAAAAAAGAAAGTATTTATTTTTTTATTATTTTTATTTAATTTTTTTTTCCATATAAAAGTTTTTTATTGAGGTTCATAAGTTAAGAACAAATGCCAGAAATAAAACGCAATTAGTGAGAAAGAAAGGATCGCGCAGGATCCTACAACAAAACAAGTCTAGCATCAGCCTAGAGTTTACTTATAACAAATCAGGTGAACCAACATTTTCATTCTAAACTAAAATACATGAAGTAATAAGGCATAACAAAAACACACAAAATTATAAAAAATACCCAAAAATAGAGTAAAAATTAGAAGAAAAAAGAATATGCTCAGTTAGGTCCAACATCAGCCACACATATAACATCATATCATCAACCCCATCGATTATATCAAGTCCCCAGAAGCTACAAAAACCTCCTAGCCTTCCCAAACACCTTGAAATAAGAATAGAGAGTTAGCGGCCCTGTGATACATTCCCTCATAATGATAAACATTCTCCAGTGATGACATGACTTCCCTCATAGAGGGACTGACTTTAGAAAGCCAGTGACCCGCTATAGTTGATTTAGCTACGCTAAGTATAATCGATATTATACCTCTATGCCGTTGTTGTATTGTAATAGGAAGCATATGCAACAGATATTGTTTGGGGCATAAAGGAAGAGACAGGCCGGAACAGTGAGAGATCAATCTACAAATTTTTCCCCAAAAGGTAGCAAGGAGCGGACATTGCCAAAAGATATGAAGAATAGATCCGACACAGGTACCATGGCGCCAACACATACCAGAGTGTCCGGGTATATGAGCCAAACGATTCGGGGTCAGATACCATCTATATAAAAGTTTAAGGTGTGATTCCCGTAAGTTAGTGCTCCTAGTGTATTTATATACCGTTTCAGTGGCATAAAACCAGTCCTCCATAGATGAGTTGAGTGACAGATCTTTGTCCCATCTGGTCATATAAGGCAGTTTCTTATAGGCTTGTGCACCGATTTTTTTTTCGGTTCGATTCGATTTTTCGGATTTTTAAACTTTTCGATTCGGCTCGTTTCGATCTATTTCTGTTTCGATTCGGTTCGGCTCGACTCGTTTTTCGTGTATATTTTTTTTCGGAATTTCGACCATTTTTCTTATTTTCGTGTCACTTAGCTCGTTTTTCGTATCGACTTTTCGTTTTTCGGAATTGTAAATGGTTTCGGAATATCGACCGTTTTTCGTATTTTAGTGTCACTTAGCTCGTTTTTTGTATCGACTTTTCTTATTTTCGGAAATTTTCGTTTTTTCGGAACGTCTGTTCTCCTCGTTTCAAAGCAATAAATTTCGATTTGACACATTTAAAGTACATTCAAAAATTCCGAAAATATTTCGTTTCGGCTCGGAAAACTTTTCGGATCTGCCATTTTCGGATCTAAAAATTTTCGGAAAATCGTCCGGATCCGAAAACACGAATCGGGAAATTTTGTGAAGATTCCGAAATTCCGAAACCCGAAAAGCACATCCCTAGTTTCTTAAGGTTTAAGTGCTAAGACGTGTCATAATTAAATTTATTGGTCTGTCTTAAGTTTTAAAACAAAAGAGATTTTGTCTTTTGGGTATAGGAAAAAGAGTTAAAAGTTCTCTAATATAGATTTATATTCACAAGATATATGTTTATAATCAAGGTATATTTTATTATAATTACAGTATGAAATATATACTCCAAAATATTGTAGAAAGTATAATTGGTAAATAATAAAAATTACTAAAGAATAACCAGAAAAGAATTTAGTTGATAGGACTCTATAGTAATTTCAAAAGGGAGTAGGAATATAAATTAGGTATGACAGATGGAGACAGAGACAGTCTAGTTGGAAGAGAAGGTCTTTGTTAAGTCAGTCTGACCTTTTTGACCCGAGATAAGAATTAAAAAGAAATGGTGGAATTAATTTAAGAAGTGCAATACTGCCCTCTAGAGGATAGTAAAAATAATGATTCATATTATCATTAATTAACCGTGACGTCAAATTGGCTATAATAAGCGGCAAAGGTTTTTGTAAGTCAGTCGGAGATTTCAGCAGACAGACTCACATCGCAATGCATTCAGACATCCATTACACCTGACACTCTGAGAAGTGGGAGATTCCAGCAGTCAGACTCACACTGCAATGCATTACACATGACCCTCTGAGAGTCCAAGATTCCAACACTCAGACTCACACTACGATGCAGGCAGATCCCAAGACATGAGGCAATCAAGATTCTCACTAAATTTCTGACTCTCACCAACTCTCTAACTCACATGCATTGATTATCTGATATCGATAATTTTCACACATTCCAAAAATTACTACATCAGGAATTCCAAGGCCGACTTATCAACATCCAAATTGGACAGGTAATGTATGAAATAAGGAATTAATGTAAAAATATATTAGTAGAGATTTTTGCAACGTAGACTGAGACTTCTCGGATACGGTTAAATCCAAATTCTAAGTAATTCTATTCTGCAGATAGAAATATGAAGAAGTGGATATAAGGATTTATTCCTCACAGAAATGTTGCAAGATTGATACCAATATATATATTGAATTTGGAAATTACTGTGATTAAAATTAATAAGCAAGGAATTATATAACTACAAAATAAAAAGCAAAAGATTAGAAGTTTAATTCTCGAGATTAGGGGAGGATTCACTAAATAAGTTTTTATTACTTATCATTAATTTAGCGCATCTTTTGTTGATCCATGTAGCATAGAGATATAGATCTATAAGTGCTGGCTGGTTAAACATTGTTTGCTACGAAATGCATGTTGTATTAAGCAGAAATGTTTATTAACCATTTGTGTATTAGTTACTAACTGATAAGGTAAATGATATTAATCATATATGCAGTTACTAACCGGAGATACATATATTGTGAAGCTAGTTTTTATATGCTGATGGATTGTGGTTTATAAATTTTTGTTTATGATATGAGATTTGAAACTTTTTTGTATACGTAATAAATATATATATATTTTTATCCGATTATTGATTATTGTATTTTTTAAAGCAAAACACAGACAATTAAAAGAATTCAGGATAATTTCTAAGAAATATAGACGATTGATATTTGTGTCTCGTATAAATTTCTTATGAAATAATAATCCCTGATATATTGGAGGCAACTGCCGAGGTAGGTCCAGTAAGTCCAATATAGACATATTGGAGGCTTGGCTGATAAATCCAATATATATAAACGTGTTGTATTCACGTGCAGAGATTATATCCGACAATATTTTGGTTTGAAGTCTTTTAGATTTTAGTTTAGATGCTAATAAGCGACCAGCCTTATTGCCCTGAGTATAATGAGTGTAGTTTAAGCGTCTTATGGCCCGTTCAGAGGATTGTAAAGTCAAGTGAATTAAATCCCGTCGGAGGGTTGTTAAACGAGACAAGAGGTCAGGTGTAGGACTTGTTTTATGTTGGGACTCCAAGTCAGAGATTTGCTGCCGTATCGAGATCGTCTGGGCACCAAGTGCCTTTTTCCGTTTAGCCCCTCTTTGAATCAAATGGCCCCTCACCACTGCTTTATGCGCCAACCAAGCTGATGAAATGGCCACCTCTCCTGTCTCATTTAGTGCAAAATATTCCTGTAATACCGCCGAGGTATCAGAGACATCAGTGCCACTTACAATAAGGGAGTCATTTAGTCGCCAAGTCCCCATTCCCCTAGCCGGGTAGTCCGCCTCGAAATCAATCGTAAGAGGGGCGTGGTCAGACCATGTTATAGAGCCGATACTGGCGGCTAGGAGGCGGGGAACGGAAGAGCCATGTATCAGACATAAGTCAATGCGACTGTAGGACGAGTGAACTGGGGAGAAGAAGGTAAAATCCCTGGTTAAGGGGTTGATAATTCTCCATACATCATATAAATCAGAGGAACGTAAAAAATCATTTAGTTGGCGGCTAGAGGGGGGCTGTTTACGAGGCTGCGCGCGGGTCTGGCCCGGTCATGTATCCATAGCCAAGTCAGGCACACAATTAAAATCTCCACACATGAAAAGGGAACCCTCCATCATATTCTTAATTTTCCTATAAGCTTTTTTAAGAAAACATACCGGATTAACATTAGGCAAATACAAATTAGCAACAGTTATTGGTAGTTCATTCATGGTGCCCACCAAAATCAAAAGGCGACCCATCGGATCTGCGTATTGGTTCGAGCATTTAAAGACCCAGTCTTTATGGAAAAGAATTGAGACGCCTTTGGACTTCGTCTGGGCAGTAGAATGGTAAGAAACAGAATACATAGCAGATTTTAAGTGTGGGGTACGCAGAGCACTAAAATGTGTCTCCTGCACACAGACTATCGCCGGCTTATTTTTATGTAAATCACGAAACAGAGCATGACGTTTAAACGGAACATTCAGCCCCCTAACATTCATTGAGAAAATTCGGAACTGAGGTTTACTCATGAGTAAGTATCCCGGACAATATAATATGCATGGTAGGACTAAAAACAACAGAGGAGAGGCATGGGGAGTATGAAAGCCATGACCATGAGAGCATATCAACAAATAAAGTGGGAAAGAAAAATAAAATGAAAAGGACGAAAAATAAAAAAACACAGAACAAACAGCGCTGCATCGCGAAGATACAGCAAAAATGAGTCATTCCAGGTGGCAAGAAAAAAATGCAAAGAATATCTGCTAAGGAGACTCAAACGGGTGGCGCGTGAACGCTCGCTACCCAGAACTCAGCGCAAGTACCAAGCGCTGTATCTATAAGCATAGGATCCCGAGGCGATCAAGTGGAGGAACCACTCCCTCCATGGGGTTAACTGTCCAGAAACCCGGACATTTTAGGAGTAACACAGGAAAGGAGACACCCATCATTTAGGCCGGACTCTGTGCCATTCTGGGGAGACTTTGATCGGCGACGAAGAAGGCTCGCGTGGAGGTGAGAAATCGGCCAGAATATTCCACTCTTTCAAAAACTGTAACCCAGTGGCAACGTCGGGAACAACATGTAGGGTTCCATCCTTCCAGATCAAGAGCTTCGTAGGGAACCCCCATCTGTACGCCAACTTGTGAGTACGAAGAAGCTTGGCGAGAGAGGAGAACTCACGGCGTTTGGACATGGTTGAAGCCGACAAGTCGGCGAAGAAGGAGATATCAGCATAAGGGGCAAGCAGAGGCAAAGACTTCTGTGATGCAGACATTAAAGCCTCTTTAATATGAAAAAAGTGCACCTGTATAATAACATCACGGGCCACCGACGTAGGCAGGTTTTTCGCTCGTAGTAGACGGTGCGCTCGATCCAGTAATAGGTCTTGCGGCGTAGCCTCAGGCAGCAACGTTTGAAACAACTCCAGGAGGTAGTGATGTAAGTCCGCTAGGTTGACTGCCTCTGCGATGCCCCTGACTCTAATATTATTACGCCGTGAGCGATCTTCGATGTCAGCCATTTTAAGTGCTAAGGAGTCATGTGCCGCTTGTAAGGCCTGATGCCTGTCTACCAGATCATTGTGGGTCAAACATAAGTCATCCGCTTTGGTTTCCAACGCGTCAGTGCGCTCACCTAAGTCCAGAACGTCCCGGCTCAGCTCCTGCAGCGCTCCTTTGATATCTGCCTGTATAGTTGTTCGCAGCTCCTGCAGCATTGCATGTAATCTGCTCTCTGAGGGTGGCAAAGAGTCAGAAAGGCCGAGCGCTGCTGATGCGTCTGGGTCATGGGCCAGCTCGTGCTGCGGGGATCCGCCATCTTGGGCCTCCTTACTGCGGTCTTTCCGGGCCGATTTTGGGGGATCCAGCACTCGTTGTGCCTTGGGAGGTGCCATCAGAGGTGCAGGGTAAGTTCCCCCACCTTGTGCTGCCAGAAATTTGCCTCGGGTTGCCCCTTGAAAGTCGCGGGATTGAAAAAATCAGCGCTGGCCGCTGGAGCTATTCAGCCATGCGACCACACGCTGTAACGTCCGGACACGCCCCTTATTTAATTTTTTTAACTCTTCTTTTACTTTTACCATGGTCATGTTTGATATCATTGGAAAGGCCATGCTCTGGCCTTTCCAGCAATATCACACATGACCCCCTAGCTGCCACCAATCAGGAGATAAAGCCCCCTATCTCCTCTATGGGATTTCCATAGAAAATCCCTTTGCAGCTAGGGGATTCCCCGGTTATCTGACCGCATGGCACGATGAGTCAGTTGACGCGGGGGGACCCAGAGGTGGGGGCTGCCATCCAAGATGCCGGCCCCCACCGGAAAAAGGCCACGGTCTTGCACCAATTGGTGCCAGGCCGCGACCTGGCAACTAAGGGGTTAACCCCCTACATCGCTGGAAAGGTCCGGCTGTGACCCTTCCAGCGATGCTGGCCACAGCGTCCTGGTCCCTGGCAATGGGGAGATAGAGGGATCCAAAAGATTCCCCCCTCCCCTTCAGGCGCTTCCCCTGCTCCGGCGGGGGGGGGACGCCTGAAACTGACGGGAGGCGCAATGACGTCAGTGCGCCAGAGGAGGAAACCCTGCCGATCTGACTCCGTGGGACTCAGGAGCCGCCGGAGGAAGCGAGTATCTGTCGGGGGGGCTGCAAACGCCGAGGACGTACAATTACGTCCTGCGGCGTCAAAGCCCGCCTAATGCAGGACGTAATCGTACGTCCTGCGGCGTTAAGGGGTTAAACCAATAAACATTTATTTTACAACTTCCAATGGAGTTTTGCGTTTTTTTTTTGTAGCTCCTAGTCTGCCTGCTATTCTCATGGAGGCAGCCATGTTTTTTGCTTCTTCTCTTTCGTGACAGGGAATAAACCTCTAAGCTGTGTGATTGATAGCTCAGCCTAGGATAGCTCAGAGGGGTGAGGCGGTTTCAGATAGCAAGGATGTTTCTAATATTTACAGGGTTATTCAGAGAGCATGAAAATCAGGAGAATGACAGGAGAATAACGGGAGAATGAAAAATTCTAGGTCAAAATATCCAAACCAGAAAAATTCTCCCTTTCTTCTCACTTTCCAAAATCGGCTATTTTGACCTAGAATTTTTCATTCTCCAGCCATTCTCCACTCTCCAGTCATTCTCCTGCTTTTCACGCTCTCTGAATAACCCTGATAGTCTAAAAGTCTCAAAGTTTTTCCACCATTCTACTGCTTAGCTGCACTGCAAACATTCGCACTCAGATTTTGTTACATCTCACTTGTGGGGTTGTGGTTGCAAACCCAGTGTGTGGTTACACAAATGGGGAGAGAGGCAGGAAGGTGAGGTTTAACCAGAAATATAGGTTTATTAAATAAACAGAAGTAAACCAAGAAGGGGAATCTGGATAAATAATAACAGATATAGGAGCTGGTTGGGAAGGATACTGTATACAGAGGACAGGGTACACTTAGCAGAAGGGATAGGAAGGGGTGGACAGGACAGGACACTGAAAAGCGCAGTAGGGCTAACAGGACAGGTACTGGACTGAACACTGGATGAGGAATAAACACAAGGGTGGACAGGACAGATACTGGACTGAAAACTGAATAAAGAATAACACAATCAGACTGAACAGAAATGGAAACAGATATACTAAAGAACACACTTACTGGATACACAGAGGGTGGAGGACAGAAGACACAGAGGGCAAAAGGCACAATAAGATCAGGCGCGTTATCAGAAGGGTATATCTGGAGAATGGTCAAATCAAGCTTAGGTCGGTTTCAGGCAGCTGGCAAAGGGATAGTCAAAGTCCAGATCAGATGTCATACACGGGTAGGTCAATCTATAGCAGGATCATGGGATTTGCAAGGAGTCCAGAAATGGGGAATGCAAGGAGTCTCCAGGAAGGAGGGTTACAGAGATGAGGGGGTCCTTTGCAGGAGACAGCGATGAGGGGGTTCTCAGGAGACAGCGATGAGGGGGTTCTCAGGAGACAGCAATGAGGGGGTTCTCAGGAGGCAGCAATGAGGGGGTTCTCAGGAGGCAGCAATGAGGGGGTTCTCAGGAGGTAGCGATGAGGGGGTTCTCAGGAGACAGCGATGAGGGGGTTCTCAGGAGGCAGCGATGAGGGGGTTCTCAGGAGACAGCGATGAGGGGGTTCTCAGGAGGCATCGATGAGGCAGGTTATGTGCATAGCACGCAAGTCAGGCTTGCAAATGAGATTTCATAGGAAGAATGATGCAGAAGCATTGTTTGAGAGGTGAGGCTTGATTATATGGGCATTGCAGGCCCAGCCCACACCTGAGGCTGGAGAGATTAGGGGAAATCAGGAACGGATCCCTGAGGGCTTTACCTCAAATAAGTCCACTGGTGTTTGATCCCAGAGCTTGGCTAGAAGCTCCAACACATGTGAGTTCAATCTCTATAGATATACTTCCAACAGACCTGCACAAGGAAGTCTCTCTTTTGTTGCATGTCCCTCCATGTATTGAGATCGGAAGAGGATTTCCATCTCTGAAGGTTGTGGGTCGCCTCCTTCAATACAGAAACAAAGGACCCAATGTGCTGACCCGCTCAGAGCCAGTGTTGGGGCTATTTTCTTGTGAGTAGGAGCAGTATTACGTGCACACAAAATTGATAATTTGTATTCGCTCTGCACTATTGTATTTCTCTATTGTTTTACATGACACATGTGGACTGTACTTCATAAGAGAACCATCATACGATCCAAGAGCGACTGCCATCGCGCCACCAGATACGTATTTGTGGATCCCTGAGTGCCTGGACACTAGGGATGAGCCGAACACCCCCGTGTTCGGTTCCACTTCGAACTCAAACAATTTTAAAAAGTTCGAGTTCGAACTCGAACACGATCCTTATTATTATTATTCTTTATTTATAAAGCGCCAGCATATTCCGCAGCGCTGTACAATAGGCACAGTATAGACAGTGTTACAATACATTGAACAACATTTGACAAACAGTACAGGAGGAGATGAGGGCCCTATTCCCGTAGGAACTCACAATCTAGGAGGGTTGGGGTTGGAAACAGGAGGAGAGGACTGTAAGGTGAGAGTGATTGATGGTTGCGTCAGTGAGTTGGGTGGTAGGCTTCCCTAAATAGGAATGTTTTAAGGGAGGGTTTGAAGGAAGAGAAGTTACGGGAAAGTCTGACAGTACGAGGGAGAGCGTTCCAAGGAGAGTGGGGGCTGCGCATGAGAAATCCTACAGTCTATCATGGGAAGAGGTGATGCGGGGAGAAGCTAGGCGCAGGTCACTGTTGGACCATAGGGAGCGGGCTGGGGTGTATTTGGTGATTAGTGAGGACAGGTAGTGGGGAGCTGAGTTAGTGAGGGTTTTCTAGGTAAGGATAAGGATTTTGAACTTAATTCTGCAGTGGATGGGGAGCCAGTGAAGGGACTCGCAGAGGGGAGCGACAGAGCGGCGGGTGAGGTGAATTAACCTGGCGGACCCGAACGTTCGATTTTTATAGTGCCCTCCAGGAGGGCATATATACTATATATTTGCCATAAAAGGTGTATGGGGGTTCGGGTAGTGCCCTGGGGGACAGGAAACAAGGACAAAAAGTTCAAAAAAACCTGTTTTAAAGGAACAGTGAGTTTTCCATGAAATAAAGGTTAAGAATAAAAACGAAAAAATTCCTTCAAATATCGTGCCTAGGAGGTCCCCATAACCTGCCCGTGAAGTGGCGGATTTGTAGGATGAATAGAAAAATTTAAAAACAAAAAAATGACATTTCAAAAGGCAGTAAATGGTTTTCCTTTAATTTACTCATAAACAACTGCTTGGGGCGGCAGCCGGTATGAAAAGAGGAGACATTTTAGGACACGCAGAACAAGTTTAGTGATTTTTTTGGCTAAAATATGGTGAAACTTATGCAGGCTTTGGATGAAAGTAACAATAGGTGCTTAAAAATTGGGCCTTTAGTGTCGGCAACGGTGCTGTCACACCGTAACCCCTCTGTGGTATTGTGGAAGAGTGCAGGGTTGGACCCTGCGGTCAGATATCAAAATTATATGAATCTGGTATAGGCGTCAGTGGCAGTGCACCCAAATATTTTACCTTTGGTTGCAGCAAGTGCCTTCACACCATATCCCCTCTGTGGTATTGTGGAAGAGTGCAGTGGTGGACCCTGCGGTCCAATATTAAAATGATATGAATCTGGTATAGGCATCAGTGGCAGTGCACCCAAATATTTTACCTTTGGTGGCAGCAAGTGCCTTCACACTGTAACCCCTTTGTGGTATTGTGGAAGAGTGCATTGGTGGAGGTTTTGGGAATGCAGAAGACAGATTCTAATTTGCTGAACTGTGGTATAACTCTCTGATACACACTGATAACAGGCTGTGCCAAGACAGATTCTAATTTGCTGAACTGTGGTATAACTCACCGATACAGATAACAGGCTGTGCAAAGAAAGATTCTAATTTGCTGAACTGTGGTAGAACTCACTGATACACACTGTCCCTGATAGCCTAGCAGTGCCAAGACAGATTCAAATTCCCAGAAATCTCCTACAACTCACTGAAACACACTGTCCCTGATAGCCTGGCAGTGCCAACACAGATTCTAATTCCTAGAAATCTCCTACAACGTCACTGATACACCCTGACAGAACAATCTCCTCTCCTCTCTGATTCACTCCTGCAAATACACGCGCTGGGGCTACAGGCAGGGAAGCCTTATATAGTGTGCTGCGGGACTTAGCTCTGTGAGCCCATGATTGGGCAAAATTTGTCCAATCAGGACTCTGAGCCGTGATTAGCATAGTCTTGCACCTGACCTTGCAAATGCTGTCTATGGACGTTTAGTTCAAACTGCAGGCCACAGCTTTGGTGTTCTCCTTCAGTCTGCAGAATCATAAATCTCTCCCCATGAAAACACAGCATGCCACAGCACTCAGAGCAAACAGGAAGCTCAGGGAGATTTCTTTACTAGGGTTTCTTGAAAGGACTATCCATTTGTCAGCAGTTTGACTAACACAATGTGTAGGCAGATTTGGGAAAACTTTCAAATGAGTTACAGATGTTTTGGGCAAAATTGGTGTTCTTTAACCCCTTAGGGACCGCTGACATACTATGTACGTCCTGCCCATGGGTCTCCCTTAGACCCGCGAACATACATAGTACGCCAGCGGATTCTAACCACCCTCCCGCCCAATACTTACCTCCCTCGCTGGATCCTTCGCAGATCTGGCAGGGAGGAAGCCTGCCCCCGTGATTTACAAGGGTCGGGCGACCTCGATGACGTCACCACGCTGCGCCCCCATTGAAATCAATGGAGGGGAGGGCGGCTCATTCGGAGCCTTCTATCTCCCCAACCATTGAAGGTAGAGTGATGCACGTTGCACCACTGGAAAGGGGAGAGTCTCCCCTTTTCAGCGGTGTGCAGCATTAACCATTTCGCTGCCGGATTGCGATTCGGCACAAATTTGCTCCAAATCGCGATTCAAACCTGGAGAGGGCTGACATCATGGATGTCAGCCAGGTCACCCCCCCACCCACTGATATCCCCACCATATGTGTGAATATGTCAGTGGGCCAGTTAACCCCCTAGCTGCCAAGGAGAGATAGGGGATCCTTTGGATCCCGTTATCTCCCGATCCGAGAGGGCCTCTCCAATGATACCACACATGACTAGGTTCAGTGTAAAAAACAGCTAAAAATAAATAAATAAAATTTTTATTTTTTTTTCTTAACAAAAAATGTTTGTCTGGGGGGGTTAATTAAATAGGACCTAGGCTGTCATCTAAAAATAATGAGCATAAAACAGTCAGAATGAGCTCAGCGCACGTAGGTTGACTGGCTCAGCAGTGAAGGGGTTAAAAATAAAAAACATGTAAAAATTGGGTATTGCTATTCACGGGACAAAATCCTGAAACTGTTTAGCTGGGGTCTTTTTTGGTGGTTGTAGATTTTTTTACTTAAAGGTGTGTTTTTACCATTTTTTCATCATATTTCATATTTTTGTTTATAGTAAATTATGGGATATGATGGAAATAATGGTATTTTTAGAAAGTCCATTTACTGGCGGGAAAAACGGTGTATAATATGTGTGGGTTGCATAAATGAGTAAGAGGAAAATTTGACCTAAACACGAACAACGCAGAAACGTAAAAACAGCAGCGGTCACTAAAGGACAGATTTGTGTAAAACCGTCCAGTCCCTAAGGGGTTAATGATTTGTCTATATTATTCACTACTTTATATCTCTAATCAAAATGGTAATTATTACGGAACATGAAAGAAAAAAATTAACACGTGAGCACGATGTGTTTGGTCATGGGGATGATCTACTAAATCATGCCCATGTGTTAATTTTTTTCCCCATTAGTGTACCTAGTTACCCATTCCGTGCGCATGCAACACACACACACAGAGTCCCTTCCCAAACACTCCTATCTCAGGGCAGGGCTGCAGCTGTTTGGTTAAAGCAGAGATCCCTCAGTAGACAGATTTGTGCCAGGACTTCCAAATGGGTGCTGTGGCTCAGTTGGTTAAAGCACCTGTGAAGTAAACAGCAGATCCTTAGTCTTAATCTCTGCAGGGCCTGTGTTTTATTTTTTTAAACATCCACTACTGCCTTATATATTATTTTATAATAATAATGCTGCTATTATTATTATTGAATTGTATTATGAATAATAGTAGCATTCTAACACTATTATTAATAATTTTATCAGGGCTCAAAATTTCCACTCGCCTACTTGCATTTGGAGGGTGGAAATTAAGTGAGGGTGAGTGGAAATGCACACACAGGCAGCACAATAAATTATTTTATGCTGCGTATTCCAGCGGTGCCACCGTGCACGGTGCCAGCGGTGCCCCCTTCCCCAGGCTACATGGTGGCAGGGATCAGCTGCCTAACCTGACCAAGCTCGTCTCTGTCACTTGCAGGGGGTGGAGCGGAGCTTCCTTGCCTCCTCACTCTGCTCACACTGGGGTCTGATGACTGGGTATACATGTATCTGGGGTCTGATGTCTGGGTAATAATGTTATTTTTGAAACTTTATTCTAAATAAAACCTTTAACAGTGTAATTTCATAAGATAATTAAGGGTGTGTGTTTAGGGGCAGAGATAAGGGCTGGGTAGGGGTTAGGCGGAGCAACTAGTGGCGAGTAACTCTTTTGGCCTGGTTAGTAGCTTGGGAATTTAAATTTTGAGCCCTGTTATTATTAAATTAATAAAACAAAACCTTTATGTTATTTATTTAATAATAATACTAATAATATGATACTATTATTCATAATACAAAATAATAATAACAGAATTATTATTGTAATAATATATAAGGCACAGGTAGATGTGTAAAAAAAAACACAGGTCCTGCTGAGATTTGAACTCTGTAGCTCCTGCTTATTAGTAAGGTGTATTAACCAACTGAACCACAGCACCGATTCAAAGAGCCTAGCACCAATTCAGAGTCTGGCACAATTCTGCCTAGTGAAGGATCTCTGCTTCAACCAAACGTCTGTGCCCACACAGGTAGGGCTGCGTGAGGCTGTCCTGATGTAGGAGGGCTAAGGGAGGGGACTCTCTGTTTCTCTTTTGCCTACACATGGAATGACTAACTCATACGCATGCAAATGAAAAAAAGTTAACATGTTAGTAGATCGTTCCCACAACCACATTGTGCCCACGTTTTAATTTTCTTCTTTTCACCATGACACCGTAAGTTATAAGTCGGGGTAGGGGTTACATGCAAGGTTATCGGACATTTTCTTTAAAAACTAGAAAAAATCATATAACATGGTTCCCATAGTTCCCATTCCCAACATAGTGTCCCATTTAAATGGTCTGATACCCTAGACAGAATTATTATCCCTAATGTGCAAAATAAAAAGGCATTTTTCCCGCTAGAGTTCAGGCCATCACGCTGCAGAGAATGACGCGCTCTGGTGGGCAGGCCTGTTCCGGCCCATAGACACTAGATGTTCAGTCCCACCTGCCACAGGGACAGCATAGTACACCCCGCGCTGGTAACAGGTTACGGGAAAAAAAGGAGGGTCTCATGTTTAGATAGAGCATCCCTTAAATTTACAGTAGGCTGGTGTTAATTCCGAACCACAAGCTTAGTGTGTGGCAAGGTCAGAATAGTTATGTATAATGTAACAAACATCATATAATCAGAAACACAAAGTTTCAACAAAAGAGTTAATAACAATTTTGTGCCATGGCCCCATTGTGTTGTTTTCTTAAATTTACTTTGGAAGTGACGAATGACGATTGACTAAAAATGTTTGGACAACTACCTTTATAAAAACAGAATCTGATGATTAATCGAGCCTGGTGTGTCCTTTTCATAAGTCCCGCCACAATACTACTCAAATGAAGGGGCATCTTCATTATTATTGTTCTACTCATAAAAAGTAGTAATACTGAGCTGGATTTGTATTTCAAGCTACAAGAAATTAGGGATGGGCTGCCGGTTCAATTTGAACATGAGTTTGAATCGATCAACGGCCGTTCGACAGTTCGGCGAACTTTGAACTTTTATCGATGTTCCTGCAAAGTTCGACCGTTAGTGAAACGTTGTTTGCAAAAAAAATACTGAACGAAAATGTCTGGAATTTGCACATAACATCCAATGAATGAATGATAATAAAAAGGGCTGTTACAAGAAAATGAAAAAATGATTTAAAAAAAAAAACAGAAAAAGAATTTGCAAATAACATTCCAAAAAATGCTTAAAAGATCCTAAAAAATCTAAAGATAAAGAGACTTTTTACTGCAGAATAGGGATGAGCGGTTCGGGTTCGGACAGTTCGGAGTTCGGCCCGAACTTAGCCTGTTCGGGTAGATCGCGATCTCCGAACATTTCCGGGTGTTCGGCGCATGTTCGAGTCGCCAATGCATCACAATGGCCCACAATGCATTTTCACACTGGCCTGAAGCTTGCAATTGGCTACAGCCTTGCACCTGACCACAGTTCTGGTGCAAGACAGGTTCAACAGTATGCCAATCACCGCTCAGAATCCTGATTGGGCAAATTTTGCCCAATCATGGGCTCACAGAGCTAAGTCCCGCAGCACACTATATAACGTTTCCACACGCCGATTCTGCACGCATTTCAGAGGAAATTTCAGAGGAGATTTCAGAGGAGATTGTTGTGTGTTGTTACTGCCGGTCTGCCACACTACTGGGGGGGTCTGGGGGGGTCTCATTTCTACAAAATATCAGGGAATTGATATGTGTGTCTTGTCACTGTGCCAGCAAGTTTTTTTGGGGTCACTAATTTCTTTAAAACATTTGTGAATTGAGGTGATCTTCTGTGTCTTGTCATACAGCTAGAAATTTTTTTTTCGGGGCTCACTAATTTCTTTAAAACATTTGTGAATTGAGGTGATCTTCTGTGTCTTGTCACACAGCCAGTACCACGCAGTATTTTGGGGCTCACTAATTTCTTTAAAACATTTGTGAATTGAGGTGATCTGTGTCTTGTCACACAGCCAGTACCACGCAGTATTTTGGGGCTCACTAATTTCTTTAAAACATTTGTGAATTGAGGTGATCTTCTGTGTCTTGTCACACAGCCAGTACAACGCAGTATTTTGGGGCTCACTAATTTCTTTAAAACATTTGTGAAATGAGGTGATCTTCTGTGTCTTGTCACACAGCCAGTACCACGCAGTATTTTGGGGCTCACTAATTTCTTTAAAACATTTGTGAATTGAGGTGATCTTCTGTGTCTTGTCACACAGCCAGTACCACGCAGTATTTTGGGGTCACTAATTCCTACAAAATATTTGGGAATTGTTATAATCCGTGTGTTCTCACTGGCTGCCACCTTCAAGGGGTCTCACTGATTTATAAAAGGTTTCACTGCCACACATCAAAGGGTCTCACTGATTTATAGGAGGTTTCACTGCCACCCATCAAAGGGTCTCACTGATTTATAAGAGGTTTCACTGCCACCCATCAAAGGGTCTCACTGATTTATAGGAGGTTTCACTGCCACCCATCAAGGGGTCTCACTGATTTATAAGAGGTTTCACTGCCACCCATCAAAGGGTCTCACTGATTTATAGGAGGTTTCACTGCCACCCATGAAAGGGTCTCACTGATTTATATGAGGTTTCACTGCCACCCATCAAAGGGTCTCACTGATTTATAGGAGGTTTCACTGTCACCCATCAAAGGGTCTCACTGATTTATAAGAGGTTTCACTGCCACCCATCATAGGGTCTCACTGATTTATAGGAGGTTTCACTGCCACCCATCAAAGGGTCTCACTGATTTATAGGAAGTTTCACTGCTGCCCATCAAGGGGTCTCACTGCATTTTAGGAGGTTTCTGCGAATTGTAATCTGTGTCTTGTCACTTTTGCCAGCTATCAGGGGGTCCTATCAGGGGGTCTCACTGACTTGTAGCAGATTTCTGCGAATCGTAGTTTGTGTCTTGTCACTGGCACCCATCAGGGGGTCTCAATGATTTATAGGAGGTTTCTGCAAATTGTAATCTGTGTCTTGTCACTGGCTGCCAGCTATCAGGGTGTCTCACTGAGTTATACCAGAGTTCTGTAAATCTTTAATCTTTATACCAGAGTTGAATCAGAGTTCTGTATATATTTAATCTATATATCACTCACCATGTCTGAAAGAACAAAAAGGACAGGCAGATGCTCCCAGACACAGATAAGAGGGCAAGCAGCCCCTGTGTCGGGAGGCTGTGCCTCTGGTCGTGGTGGACGTGGTGCATCCTCTGCAGGGGCACGCTTGTCCTTTATAACGGGTGCTAGCCGTCTTCTTAACCTGCAGCAACATACAGAGGATTTGGTGGATTGGCTAGCCAGGCCATCCTCATCCTCCGAGTCCTCTGCCAGCCAGGCTTCTAGTGCTTTACATTCCACCTCAGCTGCCAAAGCATCTAATGCAGCCTCCATGTCCACAGCTACTCCTGCCGTAGCCTCGCTATCACACACGGAGGAGTCAGCTGAATTGTTTGACTACAATAACAGTGACGTGCTGCTTGAGGATGCGCAGCAACTACAGTGCTCTGATTCAATCTCTGAGGTTGAGCAAGGGAGTATAATCAACCTAGAGGAAGGGGGTGCCAGTGATGACACACAAATAACTGGCACTCATGTTGCCCCAGCAGCTGCAGCATACTGCCAAGTTGGCTCCAGTGACGAGGAGATAGGGGGTGAAGATGACATTGATGATGAGGTCATTGACTCCACCTGGGTGCCAGATCGAACTGAGGAATCAAGTGAGGAGGAGGAGGCACAGCAAACACGAGGCACAACATCCTCTGTGACCAACCGTAGCACTAGCCAGTCCAAGGCATCAGATGTCAGAGCTGCTCCGGTGCAGAGCGCTGTTGTCTCAAAGAACACATGCAGGAACTCTGCTGTCTGGGAGTTCTTTAAGAAATGTGCAGCAGACCCCACCGTTGCTATTTGTAAACTATGTCAGAGGAGGCTGAAGCGTGGGATAAACACCGGACACTTGGGTACCACGTGCTTGAGGCTACATATGACCACCCGCCACTCATCCCATTGGCACAAAACTTTGCGTAGGTCCTCCTCCTCCTCATCTGTCTCTACCCCCCCTGTATGTCCTGCCATGTCATTGCCTACAACCTCCACTGACAGGGATGATGCTACAGTAATGGATGTACCAGGTCCTTCCTCACAATGTGACATCCTCCCAGCAGCTGAAGATTTACGCAGTCAGATTACGTTGCCACAGCTGCTGCAGCGTAAGAAAAACTATAGTCCCAACCATCCCCAAGCGTCTAAATGCCAGCTTAGCAAAATTACTCGCATTGCAGCTGCTGCCTTTCTAGCTGGTGGACTCTGCTCCCTTCCGTGAATTTTGTGAATGTGCTGTACCACAGTGGCAGGTACCAAAACGCCATTACTTTTCACGCAAGGCCATTCCAGCACTATACCAGCACGTGGAAGACAATGTTATCCAGTCATTGGGAAAGGCAGTCAGCAACAAGGTGCATGTGACTTTAGACACGTGGTCCAGCAAGCATGGACAGGGTCGTTATTTCCTTCACGGCACACTGGGTAACTCTGATTGCAGCTGGGAGGGATCCAAGATGGGGCTCTGTGCTGGAGCTTGTTCATCCACCACGCCTCCAGAAAGCTGCTTGTATGAGGTCTGTCTGCTCAACCACCACCTCTCCCTCTTCCTCCTCCTCCTCCTCCTCCTCCTCCTTCTCTGTCTCTGGCGACGTGGCAGTTAAACCGATGCCTGACAGGGTCTAAGCAATGGCTCAAGCAAAAAGAAGCCATACTGTGCTTGAGCTGGTTTGTTTAGGGGACAGGAGCCACACCGGGCCAGAAATTCTGTCAGCTCTGCAGGGCCAGGTGCAGAGATGGTTAACACCACGCCAGCTTGAGCTGGGAATGATCATCTGTGATAATGGCAGCAACCTTCTCTCCGCCCTACGCAAGGGTAAATTGACACATGTACCATGCCTAGCACACGTCCTAAATCTAGTGGTACAGCGTTTCCTAACCAAGTACCCAGGGCTGCCAGAGCTTCTCAGCCAGGCCAGAAAAGTCTGCAGCCACTTCAGATGGTCATTCCCAGCAAGCGTTTGCCTGGCAGAAATTCAAAGAGAATTCCACCTTCCCACAAACCGTCTGATCTGTGACATGCCCACCAGGTGGAACTCGACATTAGCAATGCTGCAGCGTCTGCACAAGCAGCAGAGGGCCATCAACGAGTAGCTGTGTGAGTATGCACAAGGACAGGTTCAGGTCAACTTGGTTTTTTTTCCCCCCGCAGTGACTGATGATCAAGGATGCATGCACTGTACTGTCACCATTTGAGGAGGCAACGAGGATGGTGAGCAGGGACAGTGCATGCATCAGTGACACAATTCCTTTAGTGTTCCTGCTGGAGCACACTCTGCAGGGAATTATAGATGTGGCTCTAGAGGCAGAGCAGCGGGAGGAAGAGGAGGCCTTCCCTAGCTCTCAAGGCCCCAGTCTTTCTGCAGACTGCATTCCAGCGGGTCCTACTCAGATCAGACAGGAGGAGGAAGAGGAGGAATATTTAAGTAGTGGGGGCATTGAAGGTGGGGATTCCTCAAGAAAGGGTTTTGTGTGCCCAGAAACAGAAGGGCTAGTGCGTGGCTGGGAGGAGGAAGTGCATGATGCGGTCATCCTCATTGACCAGGAAGACTCGGAAGCTAATGCCACCTCCAACCTACGCTGCATGGGCTCCCTAATAATGCAAAGCCTGCTAAAGGACCCCAGGATTTGTGCTATCAAGGAGAGGGATCATTACTGGTTGGCAGCCCTTCTTGATCCACAAACAAAGGGTAAAGTTGCAGAGCTCATCCTGCCCGCACAGAGGGAGCACAGGATGAAAAAACTTGAGGACGCTCTAAAGCGACACTTGTGTAACACCTTTCCAGGCACTGGTAGATTACCAAGTGCTGACACAAGTGCTTCTGAGGTTGCGGATGATCAGAGGAATAGTGGTGAAGGCCAGGGCCGCTTGACTGATGCATTTTTAAATTTTTTTAGTCCACGACGCCCAGGGACGTCAAATGTAGGCACCCATTGCCAGCGTCTTCACCATATGGTGCAGGACTACCTGGGGCAAGGGCAGACCTGGATACCTTTCCAGCAGATGATCCACTGGCTTACTGGGTGTTGAGATTGGGTCACTGGCTAGAACTTAGCCAAAATGCTATGCAGCTACTAGGTTGCCCTTCATCTAGCGTGCTTTCTGAAAGGACGTCAGTGCCGCTGGAGGTTTTGTCACAGACAAAAGAGTGCGTCTGTCCACCGACTCTGTAGACCGGCTAACATTTATAAAAATGAATCAGTCCTGGATCAGCAGCTATCAACCCCCTGATGCTGACGTAACGGAATAGATCGGGGATGTTTTCTGCATTCACAAAACCTCCAGCACTGAACTCTTCCAGAATACCACAAAAGGGTTACGGTATGAATTCACTTGCTGCCATGAAAGGCACAATATTCGGCTGCACTGACGCCTGTGCCAGATTTTTATCAGTTTAATTTTTTGAACCGCAGGGTCCAACCCTGCACTCTTCCACAATACCACAAAAGGGTTACGGTGTGAAGGCACTAGCTGCCATGAAAGGCAGAATATCTGGGTGCACTGACGCCTTGACCAGAATCATATCTTTTTATTATAGGACCACATGGTCCACCCCTGCATTCTTCCACAATACCACAGAGGGGTTACTGTATGATGATACTTGCTGGCCTGGCAGTCTTGCACCAAAGGCAGAATGTCTGGGTGCACTGATGCCTTGACCAGAATCATATCTTTTCAATATAGGACCACATAGTCCACCCCTGCACTCTTCCACAATACTACAGAGGGGTTACTGTATGATGATACTTGCTGGCCTGGCAGTCTTGCACCAAAGGCACAATATCTGGGTGCACTGACACCTTGACCAGAATCATATCTTTTTAATATAGGACCGCAAGTTTTACCCCTGCATTCTTCAACAATACTACAGAGGGGTTACTGTATGGTGATACTTGCTGGCCTGGCAGTCTTGCACCAAAGGCAGAATGTCTGGGTGCACTGACGCCTTGACCAGAATCATATCTTTTCAATATAGGACCACATGGTCCACCCCTGCACTCTTCCACAATACTACAGAGGGGTTACTGTATGATGATACTTGCTGGCCTGGCAGTCTTGCACCAAAGGCACAATATCTGGGTGCACTGACGCCTTGACCAGAATCATATCTTTTTAATATAGGACCGCAAGGTTCACCCCTGCATTCTTCCACAATACTACAGAGGGGTTACTGTATGATGATACTTGCTGGCCTGGCACCAAAGGCACAATATCTGGGTGCACTGACGCCCATTACCAGATAAAAAACTTTTCAATATAGGACCACATAGTCCACCCCTGCATTCTTTCACAATACTACAGAGGGGTTACTGTTTGATGATACTTGCTGGCCTGGCAGTCTTGCACCAAAGGCAGAATATCTGGGTGCACTGACGCCTTTACCAGATGCATATCTTTTTAATATAGGACCGCAAGGTTCACCCCTGCATTCTTCCACAATACCACAGAGGGGTTACTGTATGATAGTACTTGCAGGCCTGGCACCAAAAGCACAATATTTGGGTGCACTGCCACTGACGCCTGTATCAGATTCATATCCTCAGAGGGGTTACGGTGTGACGGCACTGTTGGGGACGCTAAAGGACCAATTTTGAAGCACCTATTGTTACTTTCATCCAAAGCCTGCATAAGTTTCACAATAATTTAGCCCAAAAAATCAGTAAACTTTTTCTGCGTGTCCGAAAATGTCTCCTCTTTTCATACAGACTGCCGCCCCAAGCAGTTGTTTATGGATAGATCAAAGGAAAAAGCATTTACCGTCATTTGAAACGTCATTTTTTTTTGTTTTTAGTGTTTCTATACATCCTACAAATCCGCCACTTCACGGGCAGGTTATGGGGACCTCCTAGGCACGATAGTTGAAGGAATATTTCATTTTTATTTTTAACCCTTATTTCATGGAAAACTCACTGTCCCTTTAAAAACGTATTTTTTTAAACTTTTTGTCCTTGTTTCCTGTCCCCCAGGGCACTACCCGGACCCCCATGCATCTTTTATGGCAAATATGTAGCATATACAGTATGCCCTCTTGGAGGGCACGCTAAAAAATTAATTTTCAGCCCCATTGACTTGCATGGGGTTTGGGTTCGGGCCCGAACATTTGGAAAAATTCAGTTTCGGGCCCGAACCGAACTCGGGGGGTGTTCGGCTCATCCCTACTGCAGAATATAATAATAAAGGGTTTATTAGATATTGAATTAAAACGGGAATATTTTTAACATTGAAGCCTATGGGGATTTCACTGCCCTCGACCAGGCACCGACCAGGCACCGTATGTGCAGGCAATTCACCAACATTTGGCCAACTGCCTGCTCTCTGAATAGCCGAATGACCAGGAAAGGTAACCGTACTCTGAATTTCAGTGTTTGGTTACCTTTCGGCCACAATTTGGATCTCTTTGAATAACCCTGTTAGATTCTCGGTGTCGTGCACCACTGACAAAGACATAATTTTTTGGCACTTGAATGTGACAGGTGCATATCATTTCAATATTTGACCGCAGGGTCCATCCCTGCACTCTTCCACAATACTTTAGAAGGGTTACGGTGTGAAGGCACTAGCTGGCACCAAAGGCCCAATATTTGGGTTCACTGACCTGTGTACCAGATGCATACAGGGCAGCCATCAGAAATGATGGGGCCCCTTACTGAGCCTCACGATGGGGCCCCCCTGTAAACTTCCTCAACCCGTAACAGATTTTTGCCCCCTTCCAAAAAAAAAGGACATAACACAGTTCCACAGCAATAAAACTCACCGTAAGGTGTGGTGTGTATGAGCGTATCTGTCACGTCTGGGGCTCAGAGGCGGCCCCCGGGACCCGGCACCCGGTGGTTCCATCGACCAGCAAGGTGCCAGGAGTTGTGCTGGCTTCCAGAGCTCGCAGGACTGGTCAGGAGATGGGGAGTGGCATGATGATGCATGCACGCCGGGTTTAAATACAGACAGCGCGATCTGGCTCATCGCCCTGTCGTGTAGTTTGCTTCCCTCAGTGCTGAGTGTCTCCTGGCGATTCACTACTTGGTTGATTTCTTCAGTCTTCGTTGTTACCTGGCTTGTATAAGAACCACCCCCGTGTACAGGGCTGGCACTGCCGCCAGGCGGCCGCCTAGAGCACAGCACCGCCTAGGGCGCAGCCGAGCTCTACAGGAGTTACTTAGGTGTCCACACGCTCTCGGACACCAGTGCCTGTGAGCCGCGGCCCGTCGCCGGAATGCTCGTTTCCAGCCTGGACTGAGGGGCTGCCAGCCACAGCCTCCTCCAGATTCGTCCTTGATGCCAGCGGCTGTCGTGGACACAGCGCGCTGGCGCGTGTGAAGTCAGTCGTTGGCAGTCATTCTCGTGTGAAGGAGCAGCTTGGACACCGACGTGAGCCGAAGCTGGAGCCGCGTCCTTGGTAATATAAATAATTAATTGCTCATTTAACAATACATAATAACACTCTCATTAAATCAAACACAACGCTCTAATTTTCAGTTCCCAGTCTATAACGTTGTTATTTTCAGTGCCCAGTCTATAACGCTTTCATTTTCAGTCCCCAGTCTATAACGCTCTCATTTTCAGTGCCCAGTCTATAATGCTCTCATTTTCAGTCCACAGTCTATAACGCTCTCATTTTCAGTCCCCAGTCTATAATGCTGATTCGTCCATACAACTCGGACTGCAGAACTCAGCAGCCGTCCCTCTGGGTGCCTATCAGGAAGCTTTTTCATTTGTGTTGCTTTCATTTTTTGGGGGGGCTCAAGTAACTGGTCTGGCCTAGGGCGCAAAATAGCCTATCACCGGCCCTGCCTGTATACCAATCCTTGGCTATTCCTTGACCACTCTAACTCTGATCGATTTTTGGCTGATATGATAGATACCCCTTGTGTACCGTTTTGGCTATCCCTGACCACACTAACACTGATCGATTTGGGCTTGTGTTAGAATGTGTCCTTGTATACCATCTGGCCTATTTCAGGTATACCCTGTCCTGTGTGTTGGTCAAACTTTTCCCACTCCTTATTGGTCAAACATTTCCCACTTCCCAATCGCGTTTAAACATGAGCAAAAGTGGTAAAAATTAGCTCAGCGCACAGTGGTGAAATGGCTCAGCACTCAGCAATTAAAGGATTAAAACATTTTTTTTTCATTGTTTCCCGTCCCCCAGGGCAGTACCCGGACCCCCATACACCTTTTATGGCCAATATCTTGCATATATGCCCTCTTGGAGGGCACTTTCATTTTCGGAAGTTCGACCCCGATTGACTTGCATTACGTTCGAGTTCGAATTTGAACTTTTCGGCCGTTCGGGTGTTCGAGTTCGAACCGAACACAGGGCTGTTCAGCCCATCCCTACAAGAAATGGCAGCAGACAATATGAGCTAGAGGGACATTCAGTCAGACATACAGTTACATGCAGGATAGTATAACAACTTGTTAATTCTACATATATGTCAGTGTCAAATGAGATACTAATACTGATGCTTAGCTGCTACGAAATGGAACAGTTTTCCCCTTAAGGCTTGTTAAAGTGTTAGACAGGGGAAAACTGTTCTTAGAATATTACCCAAGGACTCGGCGCTCAGTTCAGGAACACTCAATTAAATGGGTACTTTATCTTCTTGGGAATATTGATAAATTCTCTACTGAATGTATCTGTTCTATTAAAAAACAGAGGAAAGCAGTTAAAACAACCCCCTTCCCTAACCATATTTTATATCATAAGTGGTAGATCATATAAACAAGAGGTCTAACATCATCCACCTATAAGTGTAAATGATGATGGCTTTTTTTAAACTTATTTTGTGTCAAAGGTAAGAACACTGATATTTAATTTTATATTTAATAAAATTAATTTAATGTACATAATTAAATGCATTGCGTTTTTCAATGCACTTTTAAGAATAAAATTTTCCATCCCAAAAATGTCAGGCAATGCAGTTACTTTGGTTTTTCAATTAACCTCAAGTGGTAAGCATACCAAATTAAATATCTAACTTTAAACAGAAATTTTACAGCAATTTGTAAAAAAATGCATCACCATATACTATGCAATATTTTCTTTTACAAATACAGTAGAACTGCTATGAAAATCACAGTTCAGAGACAAAACGTTAACCTACTCACTACCAAGAACGTTTGTTAGCATTTGGTGTTAGGATAACTTTTATTTTCAAAAAAGGATATGTAGTTAACCCACTAAGGCCAGGGTCAGACTACCGCATTTCTGATGTCTACCGTCAAAAAGTGCATTGATGCGTGCAAACGCATTTTTTTAAGGAATACGCAAAACCGGTCAGACAATGCGCAATTCTGGACGTATTTTTTGACGGAGCTGTGAAAAAAGACAGAAATCTGATGAATCTAATTAATTGATGAATGAAAAAATAAGGGGAAGGGGTATAAAAAGCCATTTTGTGTATGGTGGCGTTTTTCAAAGATGGATGCAGTACAAGTGTTTCTGTTTGCTGCAATGGGGTACCTGTACCTTAAGAAGAAGGGAAAGCGGCAAACCTGGGTGCATCAAATTAACGCTGCCAGACCCACGCATGGACACTTTGTGACGCTGTACAGGCCACTGCGAGAGAGAGACCCCGTGAAGTTCTTCAATTACATGCGGATGTCCATCCCCTCCTTTGATGAACTGTTGTCGCGGGTACGTGAGCCGCTGACCAAGAGGGACACCTACATGAGGGCTGCCATACCACCAGAGGAGATGCTGGTCATCACTTTGCGGTACGTACTATCACACACCTGCATACATGACATCGCTGCCAGTCACCTGACACGAGTGCATCATGTCTGTAGTCAGATGCCCACTGGCACATGCATACACACACACACACGGGTATCACATCACATCACACGTACATAATCATAAATGACTCCGACAACAATGTAGACCAAACAAATTATATTATATTAAACATATGAAAGAAAATAACAATAATATATTCTGGACATATATTATATCTTGTCAACTGAAGGTCAGGATATATTAAACGTCAAACCATACAACACATGATTACAAACAAACTAAATATATAATTATGACATGTATTACAGATCATGATACCGACGAGCATCTGGGTCATGAGGGCCGGTGGTGTGGCTAGAGCAGGACTCAGACTCTGTGGGTGGCCTACCTACAGGGGGCATGGGTGGGTGGACAGCACCTGACTGAGAAGGGAAGATCCACTGGCATTGGCGGATTGTGGCACAGCACGGTAATAAACGGCTGCCTGTTGGGGACGGGAAAGGATGTCTTCAAATACTGCCAGGGATCTGCGGCGGTACTCCACCTTCTGAGCCGGGGTCTTCTGGTTGAGGAGGGACAGACAAGAATTAAAAAATGACATGTCCTCGGAGTCGGCAAGTATGCAGCGTTGATGTGGATGGTCAGTTTGAGCCTCCATGAAGGTAACCATGGCCTGCTCCAGGTCTGTAGCTGGTGCCCTTCTCCTCTGTGCAAGTCTGGTGCTGACTGTTGGTGCTGTACCTTGCACCTGTCCTGTCTCCACATCCTCCTCCAGCTGCGACTCTGCACCACCCCGGTTGACCTCCTCCTGGCAGCTGGCAGAACCTCCTGGTGGGCAGGTTTTGGAGAAAAGAGAACCTATGGGATTCTCCTGTTTAAACCTGCCGAGCTGAAGCACAGAAAATCATGGCATGTCACTGACAAAGCGGTGGTGTTCGATGTTCTCTGAATAGATTAATCATTACTTCTCTTTGGGGAATTTCACTGGGGCCACAGTTGTATCCTGATTCCTCCATTTTATCTACAGTATCTGTATCAAGACCCTCTGCTTGCCTAAGACCATCTGCTCCTGTGAACCTCTGCTCCTGTGAACCTCTGTTCCTGTGACCCTCTGTTCCTATCCTGAGACCATCTGCTACTGAGATCCTCTGCTTGCCAAAGATCCTCTGCTCCTGTGATCCTCTGCTCTTGAGACCACCTGCTCCTGAGACCCTCTACCTGCTAAAGATCCTCTGCTCCTGAGACCCTCTGCTCTTGAGACCCTCTGCCTGCTAAAGATCCCTTTACTCTGAGACCCTCTGCTTCAAGACCCTCTGCCTACTAAAGATCCCTTGCCTCCGAGACCCTCTGCTCCAAGATCCTCTGCCTACTAAAGATCCCTTGCCTCCGTGACCCTCTGATCCAAGATCCTCTGCTCCAAGAGACCATTGCCTTCCAAGGACCCTCTGCCTGCAAAGACTCTCTGCTCCTGAATATAGTTTATTTCCAAAGACCTCCTTCAGCCTATATATATATATATATCGTCTCTCTTTATCATAGTTTAGTATTGTTCTCTTTGTCTATTTCTCTCTTCTTGCCTTCAGTTAATGTTATTTACTGTTTATTGCTTATTCAGTGTGCTCCCTTCCCCTCAGTTTTACCAGCCTTCTTATATTTATCTATTGCCTTTATGTTCTATTTTGACTTCCTAATAAACCCTCTCTTTGTTTATATAGACAATTCTCAGCAATATCATTGCATATTGGGCTCAAACCTACCGCCCCGGTATTGGTTGTTAGTAAAACAATAACAATGCATTATTTTTTTCATATATAATATGTATAGTATGTATATGTGAAACATTATATTTTCACTACAACTATGTGAAGAATTTGGAAATATTCATGTTTTCATGTTTTTTCAAATAAATAGTTTTCGTCAAATGAAATTAGACAGTATTATCCAGATTGTATGTGTAATGTTTGAAATCAAAGGTTCAAGCAAGAAATGTTATGGCAGGCCACCAGATTTTGATGATTGAAAAAATATCATTACTCACCCACAGGCATTTTAGCTTCAATATCAAACCATCAAATCAAAACTTGTCGGTGTCAGAAATGATATGCCAAGAGCATGTGTACGTAGTGTCAGTATTTGCACTGTCATGTCAAGGAAATTGATTTTAAATTGTTCTTTAGACTGGCCCATTTAGTTTGTGACTTTTTAAATTGGAACATGTTTGTCTCTATGTTTATTGCTGAATACATAAAGCTTATATTTTAAGTGATTGATTTACTTATGTCCTTATTTTTTTAGATAACATCCCACATCGTATTTGTTTTAATGAAAAATCAGATTGACAAGACATTTCCATTGATTCAAACCTTGTACTCAGGGGGAATCATTGTGATTTTACAATCTCTTATTCAAGGAATAGAAAGCAACTGAGAAAAAGTACTTTGCAAGGCAAAATAACTTGATTGAATTACATCAGTGATAATGTTTATTTTGAGATGAATGATATCAAGCAACCACTTTAATAATACAGCTTATTTCACTGTTGCATTTTTTTTAACAAAATGGGTCTGACTGACTTCAATCAGGTTTTTCATTCATGGATAAAAGCATGAAAAACCCAATACAAAAAGCGTCATATGTATGTATGACGTAGTCTAGCAGAATATCTTATGTTTATTGCGATATGGTAACTTCCCATCAGATAGAGGTGGTGAAATTCCATATTGAAAATGCAGTCCCTCAGTCATTATCATTTTTACAATACTGAAGTCCTCTATTTTGTGGAGACATCTTAGTTTTGTATCGGGATCAAAAATGGTAAGATGTAGTTGGGGTGCATGTACAATATATTACTTTCTATAGAGGTTTGGTTTTTTTTGTCAGTGATTGGAACCTCGGAGTCTGGATGGATAAGGACCATATTAGTGTATTATAAATAGGTTTAGGTGTTATTGGTTTTGACTTTTATTACTGTATTTGAATGTATACAATGCATTATTGGACCACCCCTACACCTTTGTGCTAAATCAAATTTAAAGAGACCTAAATTTCCAGTTGTAAAAATAATTTATTCTCCAATTGGAAGATATGGTACATATCATATTTAAACTGTCTAGCATTATTTTATTTGTTTAGGGGTATTCTGACACTTGAGTGTATATTTGTATTTTATAAAGTTTCATTTATATAATGTTTTTTTTGTACTTTATTAATCATAGGCAGCATCTCCTGCATTCGAAAAAAATATATACCCAGCTCTACTGGAGATGGTAGGTTGGTGACATTATCACAACCCCTATAGAGTACAGTCTATTTCACTAGGGGTAGTATTCGGTGAATGGCATAGAAAGGTTAAAGGTAGGTGATTTAGCAGAAGATGGTATGATGCCAATGTCAAATTCTACATTGAAAGTAGCCAAAGTCATCATGACTTTCTCTTCTATTTTTTTTATAATAATTAAAACACAAGACTGTCGTCCTTAGAATAAAGAGCCGAGCTAAGTATGGGCCCTATTCCAAGGTTATTGTTAACTTAACCAAAAGTGTTGTAAATGTAACAAATCCAGGCTATATTCTCGAAAAAAAAATAGCTCGAACAGAGCTTGCGGCTGGGGGGCACGACGCTCCATGAAGTCCTAAGGACCACGATACTCGTGGTGGTGCTGGTATCTGCCAGCTTTGTGCTTTATTCTGGGGCAAGGCACTAATAAAGCACCTACTACGGAATATGACAGTAAAATGGAGTCGGTAAGGAAAATCTGCAATCACCATTTTACCGTAATTTGACGGAATAGGGCCCTTCCTAGACTATAATGGCTCTGGTAAGTTTATGATAATTTTTTCTCCTGAGGAAGTCCCAGTTGGGGTGAAACACGTTAAGCATTGGACGTTTTTGCCCATTTGGATTCCAGCTGTTTAACGATTCTGATGAGTGAGTTAATAAATACCTCTTTATTGCACATATTTGACAATCTGCACCATTATTTGTCATATGTCATTTATTTTATGGTCCTGAGATCCTCTACAATCAGACCAGAAGATCTTCAGCTACTATGAATCACAAGAGGATGATGTGCTTTCTTACCATGGTGCTCATGTGAGTGCACAATTGTATTTGCACATTAATTGGTCTATGTGGGATATTACCCTAGGTTTTTTGCTTACTGTCTGGTAAGTTTACAACAGTTCTGGTTAAGGTAACACCAACTTTGGAACAGGGCCCTATAATTCCAATGACACATGTTCTGGGTTTCTTGGACTTATGGAAGTGGAGATACTGGAGTCTGCACTACTCCATATCCTTCTCAGTCCTGCTGGGTTTAAGGGTTTTGGCAACAACAGTGTATAGTTAAACAATGATGTTATTAGTTATACGGCATTGCCTTTGTGAAACTGACCATTTACAGTATGTTTCTCCAGGGGAGAAGATGATGCTCATCGTGGGATTTGAAAGGTAAGTAAATGTGGTGGAGGATGTATGGTGAAAATAATCCACATTCCAGAGTGAATAAGCATATTGTCTCCACTTAAGTGGTTATTATAGCCCAAATAACATTTTTGGAAATGTTTCTGATATTTATTTATTTATTTATAAAGGATTTTACCAGGAAAGATACAATGAGATTTCTCTCGATTTCAAGTATGTCCTGGGTTCTAGAACATTGAGTGGTTACCTTTCGGTAGCTTTCAAAAAGAGAGTGTTTGTGGCTTTTTTGCATTAAAATCACAGAGAAACAGGGAGTCTAAATGGTCTGCAACTTCACTGTAGAGTCAACAATACGGCTTTTATCTGTTAGAAAACACAACGCACAAATATGCACTATGTCATCTCCTCCTCACTTCCTCCCAAATAAAAAGGTAGGTTATACCAGTGGAATTTTTCATTTCTAGGTGGAAAGTAGACAATTTCATTTTTTTATTTTTACAATGTACACAGTCATGCTTGATATCTGACAAATAGCACCTTTCTTGCAATACCACAATACAAAAAGAAAGTGGCACGATCATCATTTTCCTACAGAGCACTAGTGATGAGCCGAACACCACCATGTTCGGTTTGCATTCGAACTCGACCCGAACTCAATGCAAGTCAATGGGACTCGAAAGTTCGATTTTTAGAGTGCCCTCCAAGAGGGCATATATGCAAGATATTTGCCATAAAAGGTGTATGGGGGTCCAGGTAGTGCCCTGGGGGACAGGAAACAAGGACAAAAAGTAAAAAAAAAAACGTTTTTAAACAAACAGTGAGTTTTCCATGAAATAAAGGTTAAGAATAAAAACAACAAATTCCTTCAAATATCGTGCCTAGGAGGTCCCCATAACCTGCCCGTGAAGTGGCGGATTTGTAGGATGTATAGAAACATTTAAAAACAAAAAAATGACATTTCAAGTGACGGTAAATGGTTTTCCTTTAATCTATTCATAAACAACTGCTTGGGGCGGCAGCCTGTTTGAAAAGAGGAGACATTTTAGGACATGCAGAACAAGTTTAGTGATTTTTTGGCTAAATTATGGTGAAACTTATGCAGGCTTTGGATGAAAGTAACAATAGGTGCTTTAAAAGTGGGCCTTTACACCGTCACACCGTAACCCCTCTGTGGTATTGTGGAAGAGTGCAGGGTTGGACCCTGCGGTCCAATATTAAAATGATATGAATCTGGTATAGGCGTCAGTGGCAGTGCACCCAAATATTGTGCTTTTGGTGCAGCAAGTGCCTTCACACCGTAACCCCTTTGTGGTATTGTGGAAGAGTGCAGTGGTGGAGGTTTTGGGAATGCAGAAGAGATCCCCAATCTATTCAGTTATGTCAGCATCAGGGGATTGATAGCTGCTGATCCAGGACTGGTTCATTTTCAAAAATGTCAGCCGGTCTACAGAGTCGGTGGACAGGCGCACTCTTTTGTCTGTGACAAAACCTCCAGCAGCACTGAACGTCCTTTAAGAAAGCACGCTGGATGAAGGGCAACCTAGTAGCTGAATAGCATTTTGGCTAAGTTCTTGCCAGTGATCCAATCTCAACACCCAGTAAGCCAGTGGAACATCTGCTGGAAAGTTATCCAGGTCTGCCCTTGCCCCTAGGTAGTCCTGCACCATATGGTGAAGACGCTGGCAATGGGTGCCTACATTTGACGTTCCTGGGCGTCGTGGACTAAAAAAATTTAAAGAGGCATCAGTCAAGTGGCCGCGGCCTTCACCGCTCTTCCTCTGATCATCCGCAGCCTCAGAAGCACCTGTGTCATCACTTGGTAACATACCAGTGCGTGGAAAGGTGTTACACAAGTGTCGCTTTAGATCGTACTCAAGTTTTTTCATCCGGTCCTCCCTCTGTGCGGGCAGGATGAGCTCTGCAACTTTACCCTTGTATCGTGGATCAAGATGGCTTGCCAACCAATAATGATCCCTCTCCTTGATAGCACAAATCCTGGGGTCCTTTAGCAGGCTTTGTAGGATAAGGGAGCCCATGCAGCATAGGTTGGAGGTGGCATTAGCTTCCGAGTCTTCCTGGTCAATGAGTATGACCCCATCGTGCACTTCCTCCTCCTAGCCACGTACTAGTCCTTGGGTTTCTGGGCACACAAAACCCTCCCTTGAGGAATCACCACCTTCAATGCCCCCATTACTTAAATATTCCTCCTCCTCCTCCTCCTGTCTGATCTGAGGACCCACAGGAATGCTGTCTGCATAAAGACTGGGGCCTTGAGAGCTAGGGAAGACCTCCTCTTCCTCCCGCTGCTCTGCCTCTAGTGCCACATCTATAATTCCCCGCAGAGTGTGCTCCAGCAGGAACACTAAAGGAATTGTGTCACTGATGCATGCACTGTCCCTGCTCACCATCCTCGTTTCCTCCTCAAATGGTGACAGTACAGTGCATGCATCCTTGATCATCAGCCACTGCGAGGGGGAAAAAAAAACAAGTTGACCTGAACCTGTCCTTGTGCCATACTCACACAGGTACTCATTGATGGCCCTCTGCTGCTTGTGCAGATGCTGCAGCATTGCTAATGTTGAGTTCCACCTGGTGGGCATGTCACAGATCAGACGGATTGTGGGAAGGTGGAATTCTCTTTGAATTTCTGCCAGGCGAACACTTGCTGGGAATGACCGTCTGAAGTGTCTGCAGACTTTTCTGGCCTGGCTGAGAAGCTCTGCCAGCCCTGGGTACCTGGTTAGGAAATGCTGTACCACCAGATTTAGGACGTGTGCTAGGCATGGTACATGCATCAACTTACCCTTGCGTAGGGCGGAGAGAAGGTTGCTACCGTTATCACAGACAACCATTCCAAGCTGAAGCTGGCATGGTGTTAACCATCTCTGCACCTGCCCCTGCAGAGCTGACAGAATTTCTGGCACGGTGTGGCTCCTGTCCCCTAAACAAACCAGCTCAAGCACAGTATGGAATCTTTTTGCTTGAGCCATCGCGTAACCCCTGCCACGCGTCGGTTTAACTGCCACTTCGCCAGAGACAGAGAAGGAGGAGGAGGAAGAGGTGGTGGAGCAGACAGACCTCATACAACCTGCTTTCTGGAGGCGTGTTGGATGAACAAGCTCCAGCACAGAGCCCCATCCTGGATCCCTCCCAGCTGCAAGCAGAGTTACCCAGTGTGCCGTGAAGGAAATGTAACGGCCCTGTCCATGCTTGCTTGACCACGTGTCTAAAGTCATGTGCACCTTGCTGCTGACTGCCTTTCCCAATGACTCCATAACATTGTCTTCCACATGCTGGTATAGTGCTGGAATGGCCTTCCGTGAAAAGAAATGGCATTTTTGAACCTGCCACTGTGGTACAGCACATTCAGCAAATTCACGGAAGGAAGCCGAGTCCACCAGCTGGAAAGGCAGCAGCTGTAATGCAAGTAATTTTGCTAAGATGGCATTTAGACGCTGTGCTTGGGGATGGTTGGGACTATATTTTTTCTTACAATGCAGCAGCTGGGGCAACGTAATCTGACTGCGTAAATCTTCAGCTGATGGGATGCTGTCACAGTCTGAGGAAGGACCTAGTATACCCATTACTGTAGCATCAGCCCTGTCAGTGGAGGTTGTAGGCAATGACATGGCAGGATATATAGTGGGGGTAGAGACAGATGAGGAGGAGGAGGACCTATGCAAAGTGTTGTGCCATCGGAATGCGTGGCAGGTGGTCATATGTCGCCTCAAGCACGTGGTACCCAAGCGTGGGATGTCTTTCCCACGCTTGATCCTCATCTGACATAGATTACAAATAGCAACGCTGCGGTCTGCTGCACATTTCTTAAAGAACTCCCAGACAGCAGACTTCCTGTACATGTGCTTTGAGACAACAGCGCTCTGCACCTGAGCAGCTTTGACTTCTGATGCCTTGGACTGGCTACGGTTGGTCATAGAGGACGTTCTGCCTCGTTTTTGTTGTGCCTCCTCCCTCGACTCCTCTGTTCGATCAGGCACCCAGGTAGAGTCAGTGACCTCATCATCGTCATCACCCCCTATCTCCTCGTCACTGGAGCCAACTTGGCAGTATGCTGCAGCTGCTGGGGCAAAATGAGTGTCAGTTATTTGTGTGTCACTGGCACCCCCTTCCTCTAGGTTGATTATACTTCCTTCCTCAACCTCAGAGTTTGAATCAGAGCACTGTAGTTGATGCGCATCCTCAAGCAGCATGTCAGTGTCATTGTAGTCAAACAATTCAGCTCACTCCTCCGTGTGTGATAGTGAGGCTACGCAGGAGTAGCTGTGGACATGGAGGCTGAATTAGATGTTTTGGCAGCTGAGGTGGACTGTAAACCACTACAAGCCTGGCTGGCAGAGGACTCGGAGGATGAGGATGGCCTGGTTAGCCAATCAACCAAATCCTCTGCATGTTGCTGCTTAAGAGGGCCAGCACCAGTTAGAAAGGACAAGGGAGGGGGCGTGGCCGACCGCCGAAGGGAGAAGAAGTGCCTTGTTAGAGCTCCGTGGCGCCTAGCTCTACCTGGGGCATTTTTACAGATTTTTTCCGCTGAGACCCCCTACATGAGGCTCCTGAGTGGTTGGCTAACGGGATTGTGTTGACCGGAGCCCATTCCACCCCCCTCCGGTCCAGAGACTCGCCTGCAGGCTGACATCTCCGGCTGGAGTGTGCGGCCGGCTGCCATTTTGCAGCCCGCTTTCCTGCGCTCGTTGCTTCCTGACTGTTCTGCCTTGAGTGTTTTGCTCCCGCTGTGGATCATGATGAGGACTGCGGAAACGGAGGGCCCACGTCTCCCGGATGTATTTGAGGCACTTCTGCAGTTACTGGAAGATGATGAGCGCCCCATGACAAGAGGTGACATGCGCCGCGTCATGGCCGTGCTGCGCACCGGCCGGGCAGCCGAAGATATACGTGAAGATGTGTCTGGTGAAGGATCGCTGGATATTGTCCTGTGCGGATGTGAGGTTTCTGAAGGGATGGAGGCCGGAGTCCTGTGAGACGGAGCTGGGGCACCGAATTACAGCATTCCGCTGATTAATGCGCCAACGGAGGAGCTGTCCACGTGGCAAGACCCAGATTGTCCGACGCCTGCTGGTGCTGAACGGTGCATGATGGTGGCAGAGTTCCCCCTTGGATCTGAGTTCCCAGAGATGACGTTTGGACCCCTACTGCCGTCTCCCGTTGCAGCGCCACTTATGGTCTTACCCCGGGAGGATGATGGAGGGTACTGTGACGCAGGGGGGGACCCGCTTGCCCTGTCAGCCTTGTTCCTTGCTAACCTGCCTGGCCCTATCGGCGTCACCCTGCATGCCTTATGTCTGCTACCTTTCCGGGACACCGGCTGAGCATACCTTTTATTTTTATTTATTTATTTTTTTCTCTCTATCTGCTGGCTTATGTAGATATTCCCTGGCTGGGGAAAACCTGTATTCATTTGCACCCATTGTGATTTTCTCTCCCCCCGCATTCAGAGACGCTTTTTTGAGATTTTCTGATCCTGCTGAGACTCCCCCCATTTTATTTACGTGTATTTTTCTGAAGAATTCTTGCTGTTTACCCCCCCCCCAAGTTTTTGGACATTCTGCAACTTTTTTCTGGATCCCCTCCCCCTTTGTTTATTTTATGAGTTTATTATCTGGCCCTGCGAGGCCAACATAGCAGGTCGGTATGTGACCATATCGTATTTTGCAAACTAAAAATTCTTGACTGTTTTTCCTGCCCTGACTTGGGCACTTTCCTGCTGCAGCGGCCTCCCTCGTGGAGTTTCCCCTCTCCTTTCCCCATTGATGAGTATCTCTACTTTGAGTACCCTTTTCCACTCTCCTGACCTCATTGCTGAGTTTGTGCTATGTTTTATTTTGAGGTGTCTGAGACTTTTTTGGCCACATGCAGTTGACTCTTCCTTTTTTTTTTTTTTCTTTTCCCCGCTCTCCCCATACTGAGACTTTTTTGAGACCCCCCATTCGGGGATGTTGCCCCCACCCCCTTTTTTTTGTGACCCCCCCCATTTTGTTTTGGCTTCACTGGGATGTCCTCGGGGAAGAGTCATAGGCTGGAACCCAGCTTTTCCCTGGGTGCCCAGGCCTGGTGCCATTAACCCCCATGGCCTTTTCCCGCAGTTTTTAACCGGTTGGGAATGTGCCAGAGGTAGCACTAATATGGCCTTTGCCATCTTTCCCTCACCTCCCCCACTTTTTTTTTCTCTCCTTTTTATAATTATATTTGATGACTTTCGCTGTTTATATTGCTATCTATACGCCTCGTAGTTTCGATGCATATGATTCCTGATGATCTTTTCCTATGCTATGCTGTTTTTCTTTATTTTCTTTACGCTGAGTTATTACAGACGACTATATGCGGCCCTGCGAGGCCCTCACTTTACGTTTTACTTGTATGATGACTTATTTCAAAATAAAAATTTTGAATACAAAAAAAAATAAAAAATAGAAAGGACAAGGGTTGCCCTGGAGAGGATGCACCACGTCCACGTCGACCAGAGGCACAGCCTCCCGACACAGGGGCTGCTTGCCCTCTTATCTGTGTCTGGGAGCGTCTGCCTGTCCTTTTTGGTCTTTCGGACATGATGAGTAATATATACTATAAAGATATACAGAACTCTGATTCAACTCTGTTATAAAAATTGGAGATATGCAGAACTCTGATTCAACTGTGTTATCTAGATTAAAGATTTCCAGAACTCTGGTAGTACTCAGTGAGACCCCCTGATGGGTGGCAGTGACAAGACACAGGTTATAATTCCCAGATATCTGCTACAAGTCTGTGAGACCCCCTGATGGGTGGCAGTGACAAGACACAGATTTAAATTCCCAGGAACCTCCTATAAATCAGTGAGACCCCCTGATGGGTGGCAGTGACAAGACACAAATTACAATTCCCAGGAACCTCCTTTAAATCAGTGAGACCCCCTGATGGGTGGCAGTGACAAGACACAAATTACAATTCCCAGGAACCTCCTATAAATCAGTGAGACCCCCTGATGGGTGGCAGTGACAAAACACAAATTACAATTCCCAGGAACCTCCTATAAATCAGTGAGACCCCCTGATGGGTGACAAGACACAGATTACAATTCCCAGATATCTGCTAGAAGTGAGACCCCCCAATAGCTGCTGGCAGTGAGAACACAGATTATAACAATTCACAGATATCTTGTAGAAGTCAGACCCCCCCAATAGCTGCTGGCACTGAGAAGACACACTAACAGAACAATCTCTTCTCCAAAAACACATGCTGGGGCTGTGTGAAGCCTTATATAGTGTGCTGCGGGACTTAGTTCTGTGAGCCCATGATTGGCAAAATTTGCCCAATCAGGACTCTGAGCCGTGATTGGTATAGTCTTGCACAGATTACAACAATTCCCAGATATCTTGTAGAAGTAAGACCCCCACAATAGCTGCTGGCAGTGAGAACACACAGATTACAACAATTCCCAGATATCTTGTAGAAGTGAGACCCCCACAATAGCTGCTGGCAGTGAGAACACACAGATTACAACAATTCCCAGATATCTTGTAGACGTGAGACCCCCACAATAGCTGCTGGCAGTGAGAACACACAGATTACAACAATTCCCAGATATTTTGTAGAAGTGAGACCCCCACAATAGCTGCTGGCAGTGAGAACACACAGATTACAACAATTCCCAGATATCTTGTAGAAGTGAGGCCCCCCCAATAGCTGCTGGCAGTGAGAACACACGCTAACAGAACAATCTCCTCTCAAAAAACACATGCTGGGGCTGCGAGGGAGGCTTTATATAGTGTGCTGCGGGACTTAGCTCTGTGAGCCCACGATTGGGCAAAATTTGCCCAATCAGGACTCTGAGCTGTGATTGGCATAGTCTTGCACCTGTCTTGCACCTGACCTGTGGTTAGGTGCAAGGCTGTAGCCAATTACAAGTTCAGGCCAGTGGAAAAGTGCATTGTGGTCCATTGTGGTACATTGTGGGCGAACTCAAACCGAACACGCGGAAATGTTCGGAGTTCGGCGAACAGCCGAACGGCTGATGTTCGATGCAAACTCCGAACAGATCGAACCAAACAGCTCATCCCTACAGAGCACCCCATTTATAGAATAACCTGCCAGACGCTATCAAATCTTCCCCCAGTCTAAAGTCCCTTAAGAGATTTCGATTAACATACCTCGATACAGAATGCACCTGTAACATAGGGAATATATTTCCTACATATTTATTTTCTGTTAATCTGAATATTTGTGTTGTTTTTTAAGATCTTGTATTTTATTACTTTGAATTTCTGTACCTACTGTAACAATTCAATATCCTTGAGCCCAGGACATGCTTGAAAATTAGAGAAATATCAATGTATCCTTCCTGGTAAAATACTTTACATATCAATAAATACCTTTCTAATGATAACTCATTTGACCTTCTAGGACTAATGAAATTGGAAATACTGGTGTCCAAAGACCCCATCTTAGTATATTTCGTATAGTTCTAATTCAGTGGTTCCGGAGGAATGAAATAAATTGAGCCAGAAAAGATAGATTGTGTAATAATTGTCATCTTTGTCTTGGGTTCAAAAGGTGACTTTTTTTCTCTTTCTTTGACCCTAGTCTCTTCGACCCTTCAAGATATGGAGGAATACATTTTAGCACCCTCCCACATTGTGTTAGGTTTTATGACAACAGATCAATAAAATGTCCTTTTCTTTTATTTTTTTACAACACAAGCATTATGATTTTTTTGCGGAAAGGAAATTGTTGATATTTGAAGATCAAATGCCAAAATAGTTGAGCTGTAAATTAGTAGAGTGAAATACTTTTTTTCAGCTATCATCATTTTAAATGTTGCATATATATAAATCATCTTGTTTTATTTAGATTGGACATAATTCATTGATCCATTCCTTATAGAAAAATGCCCTTTCACAATTGGTCTTGGTATTTTTCCCATTAGCATTCAATGAAATAATTCTCAAAATAACCTGGAGCAGAATTGTCACACTAATTCACATTTTTAAATAAATTAGCATTTCTAGAATTCACAGGAATAATATAGAGAGTACAGTTCTTCTTTGCACCCCACACCCCTCCTTTTCTTTTGGATGCAGCATTATAAAAAAGCACTATAATAAATTGATTTGGGCAATCAAAATACACTTTCCACAGTATGGTGTTGTGTGCATGGGATTGTAATGTTAGAGTTTTCCCCTGGGCTAAAGATAAAACTAAGTCCCCGGTGTTTCAACATTCCAACTTATAGTGTGACGCTCCACTGGATAACACTTGGTTAGCTCAACATATTCCTTTAGAAATATATTCCATTCCCCCGGGCTTTACCATTTTCACCCTATCTTAAATCTTCTTCACTTTTCCCTCAACCTCCGCAGGTTTTGTCTTCGCCTCAGTTTCCTATTATTATTTTTACAAACCCTTAACATCAACATTCCTTGCAAAACAAGCCAAGCAATGACATATTGAACTTAAAAGGAACTGGTGTTATTCATCATGTTTACAATAATCTGGTTTTCACACCTTTCGTGCTGTGCACATTCCCTTTTTATTTATTTTTTTACGTTAAAAGAAAATGTCAGTGATAAATCGTGTATGCAAAAGACAAATCATGTTTGCTGCTTAATAATATTCATGTAGGCATTTAACCATAAAAAGTATGCTGGGAAAAAACATATTGTCTAGACATGTATATGTTAATGAATATTAATTTATAATAGTTTCATGTGACATAAAACGTCCCATACAATATAAAGGGATCATTTGTGTCACTAAAGTAATACACTTTAACATATAAAAATAATAAAAAATAATAATGTGTCTATTTTGCATACAGCGCAAGAAACAATTGTAAGGTGTCCTTTTTTAAAAAAAAATATGTGCAAAACGTTTATAAAAAGACTTTATAATAATGGAGGCATCAATTCATCCAAATAAACCATAAACACATTTATAATTTGTGATGTCATTATAAATGTAAATGAACTTGTTAACTCCATCACTGGATATATCTATATATATATATATATCTTTTTTGTGATTTATCAGTGCATGAAAAACTATTTGTGTCTCATTTGTTGGTCAAAAGAATGTAAAAACTCAAAATAAAATACATATATATATATATATATAACAAACCAAGAAGAGAGCACTCCAAACAACATGCACAAACAGTACAGAAGAAACCACAACAGCAGCTAAATTCATTTAAAAACAGGAGATTTAACCAGGTTTAACCCTTTAAATGCCTACAAACAATTCTTATTCCCTTCAAATGCACTATAGATCTTAACCCTTTGATGTTGAGCTGTGTTGAAAATGGTGGAAGTTTAGTTTGCAATGGATGGCCATGGATTGCGTAAGCCTGCCAACAGCGACAATGTATTCCACCCTTGGCAGGTCCTATCATACTAACCTAATGACTGCTCTTATGGGATAAACTTACTTGTTGAGGACCCAGTCCTTTCTGAAGCTCCCTGCAGATCAAGGTTAAATAGAACCTGCGGGTGGAGCACCTGTGACAGGGAGGGGTGCTTGCCCAAGGGTTGTCAGCCCTTTTCATACAAAATACACAAGATCTGCAGGGAGCTTCAGAAAGGACTGGGTCCTCAACAAGTAAGTTTATCCCATAAGAGCAGTCATTAGGTTAGTATGATAGGACCTGCCAAGGGTGGAATACATTGTCGCTGTTGGCAGGCTTACGCAATCCATGGCCATCCATTGCAAACTAAACTTCCACCATTTTCAACACAGCTCAACATCAAAGGGTTAAGATCTATAGTGCATTTGAAGGGAATAAGAATTGTTTGTAGGCATTTAAAGGGTTAAACCTGGTTAAATCTCCTGTTTTTAAATGAATTTAGCTGCTGTTGTGTTTCTTCTGTACTGTTTGTGCATGTTGTTTGGAGTGCTCTCTTCTTGGTTTGTTGTATTATACTGTCTGAGATGCACCCGCACTGAAAGCGTAGTTAAGGTTGAGTGCTGCCCTTCTTGTGTATTTTGTATGAAAAGGGCTGACAACCCTTGGGCAAGCACCCTCCCTGTCACAGGTGCTCCACCCGCAGGTTCTATTTAACCTTGATCTGCAGGGAGCTTCAGAAAGGACTGGGTCCTCAACAAGTAAGTTTATCCCATAAGAGCAGTCATTAGGTTAGTATGATAGGACCTGCCAAGGGTGGAATACATTGTCGCTGTTGGCAGGCTTACGCAATCCATGGCCATCCATTGCAAACTAAACTTCCACCATTTTCAACACAGCTCAACATCAAAGGGTTAAGATCTATAGTGCATTTGAAGGGAATAAGAATTGTTTGTAGGCATTTAAAGGGTTAAACCTGGTTAAATCTCCTGTTTTTAAATGAATTTAGCTGCTGTTGTGGTTTCTTCTGTACTGTTTGTGCATGTTGTTTGGAGTGCTCTCTTCTTGGTTTGTTGTATTATACTGTCTTGAGATGCACCCGCACTGAAAGCGTAGTTAAGGTTGAGTGCTGCCCTTCTTGTGTATTTTATATATATATATATATTTTGGACAGAGAGAGTTAGGAATTTTCTGAAATAAGATCATCTATAAATTGGCATATTGCCAGAAATATAAGTTGCAGTTATGCTATACTGTTATTTTTCTGTACAGGCTATCACAGACAGCTGTTGTTATTTCCATGGAAATTCTAAACATTATACATAACAGGTATATACTGCAGATCAGAGGCAAGATGTAACATATGTAGAACATAGAAAATGTAAAGCAAGGGTTTGATAGTGGGCCAGTCTGCTAAAAGTTTTAAGCAGTTAATAAGACCATTTTAACTCGGTGTGCTGAGCTCATAGTGACAGTTTTGTGCTCATCGCATTTAAATGCCATTTGAAGTCACGTTTTATTAACCAACCCCTTCCCGACCGCTGGCGCTAACGTACCATGTACGTCATGGCCACGGGTCACACTTAGACCCGCGGACGTACACGGTACATCAGTGGTCTCCTAGCCTCCTTCCCGCCCATACTTACCTTCCTCACCGGCTCCCACTGCGTGTATGGCAGGCTGGAAGCCTGCCCCGCCATTTCCTCGGGGCCAGCAGACGTGATGATGTCATCACACTGCGTGATGATGTCATCGGCAGGCACCCACCGGCAGTAAAATTCATGAAGGAATGGGGGGGCTTCTTTGGAGCGCTCTATCTCCCCCACTGTGTAAATTAGAAACAAACAAATGACACCGCTGGAAAGGGGAGAGTCTCTCGCATTAACTGTTTCGCTGCCGGATCGTGATTTGGAGCCAATCGGCACTGATTCGTGATTCAAACCTGCAGGTGGCTGACATCTTGGATGTCAGGCAAGCCTCCGGTCACTCCCCACCCACCATATGTGTGAGGATGTCAGTGGGCTAGTTAACCCCCCTAGCTGCCAAGTGGAGATAGGGGAATCCTTTGGATCCCTTTATCTCCTGATCTGTGGCAGCCAGAGGGTCATGTTTGACATCACTGGAAAGGCCTGATCATGACCAGGTTTGGTGTAAAAAAAATAATTAATAATAATAAAAAATAATAGTAAAAAAAAAATGCCTGGATGCCTGGGGGGTTTAATTAAATAGGACATAGGCTATCACCTAAAAATTATGAGCATAAAATGGTCATAATGAGCTCAGCGCACATAGGTAAACTTGTGTATCGTTTCTCATAGATAGAAGGAAGTGAAAATACCTCCAATACCGCTTGGAGGTATTTGTTTAAAACTCTCACTTCCTTCTAGCTATGAGAAATGATACACTGCCATTTGTATTTGCACCATATGACACGTTATTTGATTTTCTGCATTTTTATTTGATATTTACATAAAGTTTGTTGTATATACACAGTTCACCTGTTCAAGATTTTGATGTGGTTTTAACACTTTTACTGATGGCACAACGGAATTCGCACTTTATTTGGTATTTATATAAGGTCACATACAGCTCTGTTATTGCACTGGCACTTGAGTGAAATCGATCTGCCCAGCAATATATTATCACATTCGTGTATATGCACTAAATGCACTCAGCGACCACACCTCCAGCCGTGTAGCGCCAGACAGAGTTGCACTTCACTACCACATCTACAGCGTGTGAAGTAGGGATGAGCTGTTCAGTTCGATCGGTTCGGAGTTCGATTCGAACATCGCCTGTTCGCATGTTTGCAAACTACGAACATTTCCGCGTGTTCGCCGCATGTTCGCCCACAATGGACCACAATGCACTTTTACACTGGCCTGAAGCTTGTAATTGGCTACAGCCTTGCACCTGACCACAGGCTCAGAGTCCTGATTGGGCAAATTTTGCCCAATCGTGGGCTCACAGAGCTAAGTCCCGCAGCACACTATATAAGGCGTCCCTCGCAGCCCCAGCATGTGTTTGAGAGGAGATTTGAGAGGAGATTGTTCTTGTGTTAGTGTGTGTTCTCACTGCCAGTCTGCCACCAGCTACTGGGGAGGTCTCATCTACTGGGGGGTCTCATTTCTACCAAATATCTGGGAATTGTTGTAATCTTTGTGTTCTCACTCCCAGCAACTATTTTGGGGGCTCAGTAATTTCTACAAAAAATCTGGTAATTGTTCTAATCTGTGTGTTCTCACTCCCAGCAACTATTATGGGGGTCAGTAATCTCTAAAAATATTTGGGAATTGTTATAATCTGTGTGTTCTCACTGGCTGCCACCAAGTATTTTGGGGGTCAGTAATTTCTACAAAATATTTGGGAATTTTTATAATCCGTGTGTTCTCACTGACACCAAGTATTTTGGGGGTCAGTAATTTCTACAAAATATTTGGGAATTGTTCTAATTCGTGTGTTCTCACTGACACCAAGTATTTTGGGGGTCAGTAATTTCTACAAAATATTTGGGAATTGTTCTAATTCGTGTGTTCTCACTGACACCAAGTATTTTGGGGGTCAGTAATTTCTACAAAATATTTGGGAATTGTTCTAATTCGTGTGTTCTCACTGACACCAAGTATTTTGGGGGGTTAGTAATTTCTACAAAATATTTGGGAATTGTTATAATCCGTGTGTACTCACTGGCTGCCACCAAGTATTTTGGGGGGTCAGTAATTTCTACAAAATATTTGGGAATTGTTCTAATCCATGTGTTCTCACTGACACCAAGTATTTTGGGGGGGTCAGTAATTTCTACAAAATATTTGGGAATTGTTCTAATCCCTGTGTTCTCACTGACACCAAGTATTTTGGGGGTCAGTAATTTCTACAAAATATTTGGGAATTGAGGTAATCTGTGTCTTGTCACTGCCACCCATCAGGGGGTCTCACTGATTTATAGGAGGTTTCTGGGAATTGAAATCTGTGTCTTGTCACTGGCTGCCAGCTATCAGGGTGTCTCACTGAGTTATACCAGAGTTCTGGAAATCTTTAATCTTTATACCAGAGTTGAATCAGAGTTCTGCAGCATATCTCCAATTTTTATAACAGAGTTGAATCAGAGTTCTGTATATATTTAATCTATATATCACTCACCATGTCAGAAAGACCAAAAACAACAGGCAGACGCTCCCAGGCACAGATAAGAGGGCAAGCAGTCCTCCGAGTCCTCTGCCAGCCAGGCTTGTAGTGCTTTACTGTCCACCTCAACTGACAAATCATCTACAACTGACAAATCATGTCCACAGCTACTCCTGCCATAGCCTCACTATCACACACGGCAGAGTCAGCTGAATTGTTTGACTACAATGACAGTGACATGCTGCTTGAGGATGCGCATTAACTACAGTGCTCTGATTCAAACTCTGAGGTTGAGGAAGGAAGTATAATCAACCTAGAGGAAGGGGGTGCCAGTGACACACAAATAACTGGCACTCATGTTGCCCCAGCAGCTGCAGCATACTGCCAAGTTGGCTCCAGTGACGAGGAGATAGGGGGTGATGACAATGATGATGAGGTCACTGACTCCACCTGGATGCCTGATCGAACAGAGGAGTCAAGTGAGGTGGAGGTGGAGGCACAACAAAAACGAGGCACAATGTCCTCTATGATCAACCGTAGCACTAGACAGTCCAAGGCATCAGATGTCAGAGCTGCTCAGGTGCAGAGCGCTGTTGTCTCAAAGCACACATCCAGGAAGTCTGCTGTCTCGGGGTTCTTTAAGAAATGTGCAGCAGACCCCACCGTTGCTATTTGTAATCTATGTCAGATGACGTTGGTGCAAAACTTTGCGTAGGTCCTCCTCTCCTGTCTCTACCCCCACTAGATGTCCTGCCATGTCATTGACTCCAACCTCCACTGACAGGGATGATGCTACAGTAATGGATGTACCAGGCCCTTCCTCACAATGTGACAGCATCCCATCAGCTGAAGATTTACGCAGTCAGATTACGTTGCCCCAGCTGCTGCAGCGTAAGAAAAAATATAGTCCCAACCATCCCCAAGCACAGCGTCTAAATGCCAGCTTAGCAAAATTACTCGCATTGAAGCTGCTGCCTTTCCAGCTGGTGGACTCTGCTCCCTTCCGTGAATTTGCTGAATGTGCTGTACCACAGTGGCATGTTCCAAAACGCGTTTACTTTTCACGGAAGGCCATTCCAGCACTATACCAGCATGTGGAATACAAGGTTATCGAGTCATTGGGAAAGGTGCATGTGACTTTAGACACGTGGTCCAGCAAGCATGGACAGGGCCGTTACATTTCCTTCACGGTACACTGGGTAACTCTGATTGCAGCTGGGAGGGATCCAAGACGGGGCTCTGTGCTGGAGCTTGTTCATCCACCACGCCTCCAGAAAGCTGCTTGTATGAGGTCTGTCTGCTCCACCAACACCTCTCCCTCTTCCTCCTTCTCCTCCTCCTCCTTCTCTGTCTCTGGCGAAGTGGCAGTTAAACCGAGTTTAAGTGGCAGGGGCTACGCAATGGCTCATGCAAAAAGATGTCATACTGTGCTAAAGCTGGTTTGTTTAGGGGACAGGAGCCACACCGGGCCAGAAATTCTGTCAGTTCTGCAGGGACAGGTGCAGAGATGGTTAACACCACGCCAGCTTCAGCTGGGAATGGTCGTCTGTGATAATGGCAGCAACCTTCTCTCCGCCCTATGCCTCAGTAAGTTGACGCATGTACCATGCGTAGCACATGTCCTAAATCTGGTGGTACAGTATTTCCTAACCAGGTACCCAGGGCTGGCAGAGCTTCTCAGCCAGGCCAGAAAAGTCTGCAGCCACTTCAGACAGTCATTTCCAGCAAGTGTTCGCCTGGCAGAAATTCAAAGAGAATTCCACCTTCCACACAAACCGTCTGATCTGTGACATGCCCACCAGGTGGAACTTGACATTAGCAATGCTGCAGTGTCTGCACAAGCAGCAGAGGGCCATCAACGAGTACCTGTGTGAGTATGGCACAAGGACAGGTTCAGGTCAACTTGTTTCCCCCCCTGCAGTGGCTGATGATCAAGGATGCATGTACTGTCACCATTTGAGGAGGCAACGAGGATGGTGATCAGGGACAGAGCATGCATCAGTGACACAATTCCTTTAGTGTTCCTGCTGGAGCACACTCTGCAGGGAATTATAGATGTGGCTCTAGAGGCAGAGCAGCGGGAGGAAGAGGAGGCCTTCCCTAGCTCTCAAGGCCCCAGTTTTCTGCAGACAGCTTTCCAGCGGGTCCTCCTCAGATCAGACAGGAGGAGGATGAGGAGGCGGAATATTTAAGTAGTGGGACATTGAAGATGGGGATTCCTCAAGGGAGGGTTTTGTGTGCCCAGAAACACAAGGACTAGTACGTGGCTGGGAGGAGGAAGTGCATGATGGGGTCATCCTCCTCATTGACCAGAAAGACTCGGAAGCTAATGCCACCTCCAACCTACGGTACATGGGCTCCCTTATCCTGCAAAGCATGGTAAAGGACCCCAGGATTCATGCTATCAAGGAGAGGGATCATTACTGGTTGGCAAGCCTTCTTGATCCACAATACAAGGGTAAAGTTGCAGAGCTCATCCTGCCCGCACAGAGGGAGGACAGGATGAAAAACTTGAGGACGCTCAGAAGCACCTGTGTCATCACTTGGTAACCTACCAGTGCCTAGAAAGGTGTTACACAAGTGTTGTTTTAGAGGCTGCGGATGATCAGAGGAATAGAGGTGAAGGTTTGTCTGCTCCACCGACACCTCTCCCTCTTCCTCCTTCTCCTCCTCCTCCTTCTCTGTCTCTGGCGAAGTGGCAGTTAAACCGAGTTTAAGTGGCAGGGGCTACGCAATGGCTCAAGCAAAAAGATGTCATACTGTGCTTGAGCTGGTTTGTTTAGGGGACAGGAGCCACACTGGGCCAGAAATTCTGTCAGTTCTGCAGGGGCAGGTGCAGAGATGGTTAACACCACGCCAGCTTCAGCTGGGAATGGTCATCTGTGATAATGGCAGCAACCTTCTCTCCGCCCTACGCCTCGGTAAGTTGACGCAAGTACCATGCCTAGCACACGTCCTAAATCTGGTGGTACAGTATTTCCTAACCAGGTACCCAGGGCTGGCAGAGCTTCTCAGCCAGGTCAGAAAAGTCTGCAGCCACTTCAGACGTTCATTTCCAGCAAGTGTTCGCCTGGTAGAAATTCAAAGAGAATTCCACCTTCCCACAAACCGTCTGATCTGTGACATGCCCACCAGGTGGAACTCGACATTAGCAATGCTGCAGCATCTGCACAAGCAGCAGAGGGCCATCAACGAGTACCTGTGTGAGTATGGCACAAGGACAGGTTCAGGTCAACTTGTTTCCCCCCCTGCAGTGACTGATGATCAAGGATGCATGTACTGTCACCATTTGAGGAGGCAACGAGGATGGTGATCAGGGACAGAGCATGCATCAGTGACACAATTCCTTAAGTGTTCCTGCTGGAGCACACTCTGCAGGAAATTATAGATGTGGCTCTAGAGGCAGAGTAGCGGGAGGAAGAGGAGGCCTTCCCTAGCTCTCAAGGCCCCAGTCTTTCCGCAGACAGCATTCCAGCGGGTCCTCCTCAGATCAGACAGGAGGAGGATGAGGAGGAGGAATATTTAAGTAGTGGGGCATTGAAGATGGGGATTCCTCAAGGGAGGGTTTTGTGTGCCCAGAAACACAAGGACTAGTACGTGGCTGGGAGGAGAAAGTGCATGATGGGGTCATCCTCCTCATTGACCAGAAAGACTCGGAAGCTAATGCCACTTCCAACCTATGCTACATGGGCTCCCTTATCATGCAAAGCATGGTAAAGGACCCCAGGATTCATGCTATCAAGGAGAGGGATCATTACTGGTTGGCAAGCCTTCTTGATCCACGATACAAGGGTAAAGTTGCAGAGCTCATCCTGCCCACACAGAGGGAGGACAGGATGAAAAACTTGAGGATGCTCAGAAGCACCTGTGTCATCACTTGGTAACCTGCCAGTGCCTGGAAAGGTGTTACACAAGTGTCGCTTTAGAGGCTGCGGATGATCAGAGGAATAGAGGTGAAGGCCGGGGCTGCTTGACTGATGCCTTTTTAATTTTTTTTAGTCCACGACGCCCAGGGACTTCAAATGTAGGCACCCATTGCCAGTGTCTTCACCTTATGGTGCAGGACTACCTAGGGGCAAGGGCAGACCTGGATACCTTTATAGCAGATGATCCACTGGCTTACTGGGTGTTGAGATTGGATCACTGGCCAGAACTTAGCCAATATGCTATGCAGCTACTAGGTTGTCCTTCATCCAGCGTGCTTCCTGAAAGGACGTTCAGTGCCGCTGGAGGTTTTGTCACAGACAAAAGAGTGAGTCTGTCCACCGACTCTGTAGACCGGCTGACATTTATAAAAATGAATCAGTCCTGGATAAGCAGCTATCAATCCCCTTATGTTGACGTAACGGAATAGATCGGGGATTACTTCTGCATTCACAAAACCTCCACCACTGAACTCCTACACAATACCACAAAGGGGTTACGGTGTGAAGGCACTTGCTGCCACCAAAGGCAAAATATTTGGGTGCACTGACACCATTACCAGATTTATATCATTTTAATTTTTTGAACCGCAGGGTCCAACCCTGCACTCTTCCACAATACCACAAAAGGTTTACGGTGTGAAGGCACTTGCTGTCATGAAAGGCACATTATTTGGGTGCACTGACGTCTGTACCAGATTCATATCATTTTAATTTAGGACCGCATGGTCCAACCCTGCACTGTGCCACAATTCCACAAAAGGGTTACGGTGTGAAGGCACTTGCTGCCATGAAAGGCACATTATTTGGGTGCACTGACGCCTGTATCAGATTCATATCATTTTAATATAGGACCGCATGGTCCACCCCTGCACTCTTCCACAATACCACAGAGGGGTTACTGTATGATGGCACTTGCTGGCCTGGCACCAAAGGCACAGTATTTGGGTGCACTGACGCCTTTACCAGATTCATATCTTTTTTATATAGGATCACAGGGTCCAACCCTGTACTCTTTCACAATACCACAAAAGGGTTACGGTGTGAAGGCACTTGCTGCCATGAAAGGCACATTATTTGGGTGCACTGCCACTGACGCCTATATTACCAGATTTCTATCATTTTCATTTTTTGGTCCAACCCTGCACTCTTCCACAATACCACAGAGGGGTTACAGTGTTCCGACACTAAAGGCCCAATTGTAAAGCACCTATTGTTACTTTCATCCAAAGCCTGCATAAGTTTCACCATAATTTAGCCAAAAAATCAGTAAACTTGTCCTGCGCGTCCTAAAATGTCTCCTCTTTTCATACAGACTGCCGCCCCAAGCAGTTGTTTATGAATAGATTAAAGGAAAACCGTTTACCGTCATTTGAAGTGTCATTTTTTTTGTTTTAAATGTCTCAATACATCCTACAAATCCACCACTTCACGGGCAGGTTATGGGGACAGCAACATCTAGTGTCTGATCGCGAGACACTGAAAAATGTGAGTCAATTCTCCCTAAAGGGGTTTATTCATATATCTACTTCACATACTGCGCAATATATTTGTTTCTGTTTTATTTGAGGGCTGGACCCCATCTAAATAGAGGGAACATCTTAAAGAACACCCCCACTGGCTGGAAGAAGCGCCTGTCCCACCACACTGTTTTTTTGAAGGGTTAAAACTTGGTAAAATCTTTAATGTGTCAAAGTATAAGTTGCTGTTGAAGTCTTTGAATGTGTCAATTAGAGTGCTCTCTTCTTGGTTAGTTATGTATATATATTTATATATTTAAAGATATAAATAGCAAATGGGTAATTACAAAAACAAGTATGAATCTATGTAAATATGTTATCTGATTGCCATCAACGGTTTCAAGGTCTTCTTTGCTGAGCATCCTTGCATAGCATATACCTACAGATTAAGATAAAGTTATAACCATAATCACAATTATTAATATTGATACAGATGAATGTTGTAGCGATAAAGACCATTAACTTTGTGAAACAGCTTCCAGATGGTTCTCAATACAGATATGCATCATTAGTTAAAAAACATAATTACCATCTTTTGCAGAAATGTTTGCATCACTATATTAAACTGCACAGGTTATATTTGTTACCTTACAATATTCATATAACTGAATAGTTGGGGAAATAGTGTGCATTCTTTCTGCAGAATAAACCAATCTCCAATTTAGAATAGAGATGCTCAATGGCTCCTTTGTTAGGCAAACCTTCAATATGAAATAGATAATGAGTCATAAAAGCATTTAAATCTTGAGATTTGAAAGTGGCTACCATTAACTTTAGCAAGGCCTTGAGACAAATTTGTGCCTTCCTATCCTGTTCCATATACTCTCCACTGTCCAGAGGAACAAAAAAAGGATCAATCAGCGCTGTTTGGCAATGGTGCACAAGTGCCACCACATTTATTGTGAAAGAGAACACAAGTACAAACGTTTCAGGGATACAACCCTTTCCTCAGTGCATAGTGCCCTAATACAAACAATCCAGATAGTCCCCTTATATACATAACATACATAGGGTAGGCGGTACAGAGATTCAGTGCACACATGGAAGGAATAAAGAATTAAAATGCTCGTTCACATAATCATACCGTTTATAGAAAACACACAGCTTGCGTTGGTCCATATTGCAGCGAGGTGCGCCAGCCGGCGTTACCATCTGGATAATAGACTCAGGGAGCATGCGCAGGATAGGAGCCACCCCAAGGAACAGGGGGATCCAAACTGCGCATGCGCTGGGTCCAGCAATAGACACATGCATATTTGAACCAATCTATCAATCTGGTAGTGTATATACTCAGCAAAAGACGTTTTTTAGAGTGATTAACCTTAAAATCTTTTTTTCAGACAAACAACGCCAGCAGCCAAGTCGACAGCAAAGAACAGACGATGACCCTACTGCAGATGCCTCAGTATCAGAATCAGATAATCAGTCGTTTGAGGTTTGTAGGCCCAGGAGCTGTTTTTTCCCTATGGTACTTAATCTTTCATCTATCACATTTATGAATGTTGTTAAACAAGCTAAAGATGGATTATCTTGGAAAAAGTTCCCTAATAAGAATAACTTGTCCACTAGGGAGAGACGTGCCCTCAAAGAACTAAGTAACAATAAAAAAATCACCATCAAGCCAGCTGATAAAGGCGGCTTGGTGGTGGTTCAAAATACTGACAACTATCATGCAGAGGTTACTAGACAACTCTTTGACAGGACGAATTATAAAGTACTTAAATCGAACCCTACCTCTCAGGTTATTAACCTTATCAGAGATACTGTACAGGCAGCCCTCGATGAGGGGATTATCTCGGAGAAGATTAGCCAATTCCTCTGTACGAAATTTCCTACTATACCTGTCTTCTATTCTCTACCCAAAGTACACAAAGGGATATCCCCACCACCGGGACGTCCCATTGTGGCAGGCACGGATTCTGTCTTTCAACCTTTAGCCATTTTTGTTGACCAGTATCTATAACCTCTGGTACAAAAAATTTAATCGTACATCAAGGAAACTAAAGATTTTTTATTGAAATTGCGTGATCTGATGTTATCACCAGGAGCTATTCTTGTGACACTGGACGTGAATAGCTTATACACATCCATCCCACATAATGAAGGCCTTAGGGCTAAAAGCCAACACCTTGTTGAATTAGCCATTTCAGCTAAACTATTGGATTTTGGGCTGAATTTACTTGAGATAGTTTTGAAGAAAAACTATTTCAGGTGTGGTACTATTTTTTTATGAACAGTGTAAGGGGAATGCCATGGGCGCCAATATGGCACCAGCATATGCCAATTTATATATGTCTTCTTTTGAGAATACTCACATCTGGTCTCACAATCCTTTTTTGGACAAGATATCTACCTGGTTTAGATACATTGACGATTGTTTCCTCATTTGGAATGGTAATGAACAGGAGTTGCAGCAATTTGGTAGGTTCCTTAATTCCAGGAACCCGAATATGACTTTCACTATGGAATACAATCTAGAAAGTATACATTTCTTGGATGTACTGGTCTATTTGACACTATTGACACAGCCCATCCAGCTTCAGGTGTTTACCTTCTAACTGCCTGAATGCAATCAGTCCGCCCTATATAACCACTAACACTGGCTCTAGTGAGCCTTGGCTCTTGTGACATCCCCAAGTGGCATCCCTAAGTGGACGTTCAGAGTTGATTCCTGGAGTTGCGGGACTGGAGGAAGGAACTGCAAGGCCTACTTTTTACTCCGGGTAAACACACGTCTATATCATGCTTTCTCTCACGCTTCTACTCTTTACTTCTACCTTTCTCCTTAAATGGAACTCCTGCCCCTCTACCACCGACCCCTACACTATCTGCATCTCCCCCTCACTCCTCTCGTCCCACATGATGGCCTCACATGAGCTCCTCTGTTTCCTCAGAACATGGTCTCCCTCTAACTCTCGTGCTGCCAATCACTCCCACAAATCCCATTCCCACCTTCTCTTTCTCACCCTCCTGCTGTTATATTCCCTTTGTGTGTATTGGAACAAAACAAAAAAAGGAAGGAAAAAAAGCAAATTGGACATAATGTCACACAAAACTCCAAAAATGGGCTGGACAAAATTCTTGGCACCCTTTCAAAATTGTGTATAAATAAGATTGTTTCAAGGATGTGATGCTCCTGTAAACTCACCTGGAGCAAGTAACAGGTGTGGGCAATATAAAAATCACACCTGAAAGCAGATAAAAAGGAGAGAAGTTCACTTAGTCTTTGCATTGTGTGTCTGTGTGTGCCACACTAAGCATGGACAACAGAAAGAGGAGAAGAGAATTGTCTGAGGACTTGAGAACCAAAATTGTGGAAAAATATCAACAATCTCAGGGTTACAAGTCTATCTCCAAAGATCTAGATTTGCATTTGTCCAAAGTGCGCAACATTATCAAGAAGTTTGCAACTCATGGCACTGTAGCTAATCTCTCTGTAGGTGGACGGAAGAGAAAAATTGATGAAAGGTTGCAACGCAGGATAGTCCGGTTGGTGGATAAGCAGCCCCAAACAAGTTCCAAAGAAATTCAAGCTGTCCTGCAGGTTCAGGGAGCATCAGTGTCAGCGCGAACTATCCGTCGACATTTAAATTAAATGAAACGCTATGGCAGGAGACCCAGGAGGACCCCACTGCTGACACAGAGACATAAAAACGCAAGACTACAGTTTGCCAAAATGTACTTGAGTAAGCCAAAATCCTTCTGGGAAAACGTCTTGTGGACAGATGAGACCAAGATAGAGCTTTTAGTAAAGCAATTCATTCTACTGTTTACCGAAAATGGAATGAGGCCTACAAAGAAAAGAACACAGTACCTACAGTGAAATATGGTGGAGATTCAATGATGTTTTGGGGTTGTTTTGAAGCCTCTGGCACTGGGTGCCTTGAATGTGTGCAAGGCATCATGAAATCTGAGGATTACCAAAGGATTTTGGGTCGCACTGTAGAGCCCAGTGTCAGAAAGCTGGGTTAGCGTCCGAGATCTTGGGTCTTCCAGCAGGAAAATGACCCCAAACATACGTCAAAAAGCACCCGGAAATGGATGGCAACAAAGCGCTGGAGAGTTCTGAAGTGGCCAGCAATGAGTCCAGATCTAAATCCCATTGAACACCTGTGGAGAGATCTTAAAATTGCTGTTGGGAAAAGGCACCCTTCCAATAAGAGAGACCTGGAGCAGTTTGCAAAGAAAGAGTGGTCCAAAATTCCAGGTGAGAAGTGTAAGAAGCTTATTGATGGTTATAGGAAGCGACTGATTTCAGTTATTTTTTTCCAAAGTGTGTGCAACAAAATATTAAGTTAAGGGTGCCAAGAATTTTGTCCAGCTCATTTTTGGAGTTTTGTGTGACATTATGTCCAATTTGCTTTTTTTCCTCCTTTTTTTGTTTTGTCCCAATACACACAAAGGGAATAAACATGTGTATAGCAAAACATGTGTTACTGCAATACTTTTATGTGAGAAATACTTGTTTTTCTGGAAAAATGTCTGGGGTGCCAAGAATTTCGGCCATGACTGTATTTGCCCCAGCTCATATGGATATATTTGCCCCAGCTCATATGAACATATTTGCCCCCAGCTCATATGGATATATTTGCCCCCAGCTCATATGGATATATTTGCCCACAGTTCATATGGATATATTTGCCCACAGCTCATATGGATATATTTGCTGATATAATTGCCCCAGGCCAGCTCAAATGGATATAATTGCCCCCAGCTCACAAATGGATATATTTGCCCCAGGCCAGCTCATATGGATATATTTGCCACAGCTCACACATGGATATATTTACCCCAGGTCAGCTCAAATGGATATAATTGTCCCCAGCTCACATGGATATATTTGCCCCAGCTCATATGGATATATTTGCCAATATAATTGCCCCAGGCCAGCTCAAATGGATATAATTGCCCCCAGCTCACACATGGATATATTTGCCCCAGGCCAGCCCATATGGATATATTTTCCCCAGCTCACACATGAATATATTTACCCCAGGCCAGCTCAGATGGATATATTTGCCCCCAGCTCACACATGGATATATTTGCCCCCAGCTCACACGTGAATATAATTGCCCCAGGTCAGCTCAAATGGATATAATTGCCTCCAGCTCACATGGATATATTTGCCCCAGCTCACATGGATATATTTGCCCCAGCTCATATGGATATATTTGCCAAAGCTCATATGGATATATTTGCCGCAGCTCATATGGATATATTTACCCCCAGCTTATATGGATATATTTGCCCCCAGCTCACACATGGATATATTTGCCCCAGCTCACACATGAATATAATTGCCCCAGGTCAGCTCAATTGGATGTAATTGCCCCCAACTCATATGGATATATTTGCCACAGCTCATATGGATATATTTTCCCCCAGCTCATATGGATATATTTGCCCCCAGCTCACACGTGGATATAATTGCCCCAGATCAGCTCAAATGGATGTAATTTCCCCAGCTCATATGGGTATATTTGCCTCAGGTCAGCTAAAATGGATGTAATTGCCCCCAGCTCATTTGGGTATATTTGCCCCAGCTCATATGGGTATATTTGCCCCAAGCTCATATGGGTATATTTGCCCCAAGCTCATATGGATATATTTTTCCCCAACTCATATGGATATATTTGCCCCCCAGCTCACACATGGATATAATTGCCTCAGGTCAGCTCAAATGGATTTAATTGCCCCAGCTCATACGGGTATATTTGCCCCAGGTCAGCTCAAATGGATGTAATTGCCCCAGCTCATATGGATATATTTGTCCCCAGCTCATATGGATATATTTGCCCCAGCTCACACATGAATATAATTGCCCCAGGTCAGCTCAAATGGATGTAATTGCCCCAGCTCATATGGGTATATTTGCCCCAGGTAAGCTCAAATGGATGTAATTGCCCCAGCTCATATGGCTATATTTGCCCCCAGCTCATATGGATATATTTGCCCCAGCTCACACATGGATATAATTGCCCCAGGTCAGCTCAAATGGATGTAATTGCCCCCAGCTCATATGGGTATATTTGCCCCCGGTCAGCTCAAATAGATGTAATTGCCCCAGCTCATATGGATATATTTGCCACAGGTCAGCTCAAATGGATGTAATTGCCCCCAGCTCATATGGATATATTTTCCCAGGTCAGCTCAAATGGATATATTTGCCCCCCGCTCATATGGATATATTTGCCCCAGCTCACCTCTCTGCCTGGTGCCAGGCCCGAAAACAATTTAGCTGCTGGCCCGGCGGCCGCGTGTTCGTCCTTCGAGTGGCAGCTGGAATGAAGTGCGGCCGCTCGCCTGTGATCTATCCAACAGACAGCCGTAATCTCGCGAGATCGTGGAGTTCGTGAACTCCGCGATCTCGCGGCTGTCTGTTGGATAGCTCGCAGGCGAGCGGCCACACTTCATTCCAGCTGCCGCTTGGAGGACGAACACGTGGCCACCGGGCTGGCAGCTAAATTGTTTCAGGCTCTGGCCACAGCAGGAACCTGCGTTCCCGCTGTGGGAGAACTGCGGGAACACCGTTCCCGCGCGTTCCCTCAGGACTCGATCCCTGTATATAATAGGAGGATGTAGGTGCACATATAGGTATATAATAGGGGTGTGTGGAGGTGCGCTCATGCGTCTCTGATTTTTACACCACCCAAGGTCACGTGAGGTGTGGCTGGAACGGTAGAGTCTGGCCTTTCCAACGATACCAAATATAACCACGTAATGTGTTTTTCTTCTGTTCTAAAGCAGTAGCATTATGTACTTTTACTTGTAAAACAAACAAAATCACTACACTAACTCACCTCCCATTTCCAACAACAGGAGCAAATGTGGAGGTGATGGCGCAATGCATTATTACGCATTCGTCCATCTAAAACACAAGCTGCCGCACCACTGCGAGGAGCGCAGAGGTGCTCTGGACCCATGCATCTCCATTCTTTACACCCCACAAGTTCAAGTTAGGTGTCATTGCACAAGTCACAGTCTGGCCTCTCCGATGATACCAAATATGACCATTGTAAGATCTAAATAAAATAAAAAAATCAGAAACAAAATATTTGTTTTATTTTGTGTGAGGGGGCTGTGTTTGGTATGATGGGGTGGAGAGCAAAATTGCATGGGGTTCTGCTCTTTTTAAACAAAATAGCAACAAATGGTGCAAAACCTACTATCATTAGTTTTTGTTTGCTCGTATAATTATCTTGTAAGGTAAACATCTAAGAATTTACTGTACACACAAATGTAGTGTGGTATTTAATAAGATTATTCTAGACATTATTTAATTCATTAAACATATAACAATAAAATGCAAATTTAAAATGTATTGTTATATAATTCTATTTTAATACAAGAATTAAAGGTTGGTATAAATGATTTAAGATATTATAATCTAAACTTAAATTCATTTGAAGACGGAGTTCATTTGTGAATTAGAGCACATACTGTCCTGGAACAATGTTGCTGAATTCATTTGTGAATTAGAGCGCATATTGGTACAATGAACAGAATTCTTGAGAACATTTACTTTTCTGTGAAATGACTTAAAAGTAGATTATTAAACAAAGAATTACATCATAGGAACTGCATTTAAATGGCATTCTCTTGTTATTTTACGACATTATATTTAAAAATGATAACTGTGAAACAAGGGTATCCTGTATGCAGCCAAGCCATTCACATAATACTTTTAACAATTATTTTTAACTCATTCACTACCAACAACATCTACAGTTGTGTTCAAAATTATTCAACCCTCACTGAAATTGAGTGTTTTGGCCAGTTTGACATTGATTTTGATCTTTCAGTCATCTTGCTTACAATTAAATCAAAGAGGCACGTGTAGGTCAGACAAATATAACATAACATTTATAATGAAATAACCACAAATGTCTTTTCTGTGCTCACATCATTATCAGTTTTATTCAACCCCCAAGTGACATTCAATCTTAATACTTAGTACAACATCCTTTTACAGTTATAACAGCTTTTAAACGTGAAGCATAGCTTGACACAAGTGTCTTGCAGCGATCTACGGGTATCTTTGCCCATTCGTCATGGGCAAAAGCCTCCAGTTCAGTCACATTCTTAGGCTTGCGCATTGCAACTGCTTTCTTTAAGTCCCACCAGAGGTTCTCAATCGGATTTAAGTCAGGTGACTGCGATGGCCACTCCAAAATGTTCCAGCCTTTAATCTGCAAACATGCTCTAGTGGACTTGGAGGTTTGCTTGGGATCATTGTCCTGTTGAAAGGTCCAACGTCTCCCAAGCCTCAGGTTAGTGACGGACTGCATCACATTGTCATCCAATATCTCCTGGTACTGAAGAGAATTCATGGTACCTTGCACACGCTGAAGCTTCCCTGTACCTGCAGAAGCAAAACAGCCCCAAAGCATGATTGACCCCCCGCCATGCTTCACAGTAGGCAAGGTGTTCTTTTCTTCATAGGCCTTGTTCTTCCTCCTCCAAACATAGCGTTGATCCATGGGCCCAAACAGTTCTAATTTTGTGTCATCAGTCCACAGAACACTATCCCAAAACTTCTGTGGTTTGTCCACATGACTTTTGGCATACTGCAGTCGACTCTTCTTATTCTTTGGAGACAGCAAGGGGGTGCGCCTGGGAGTTCTGGCATGGAGGCCTTCATTACGCAGTGTGCGCCGTATTGTCTGAGCTGAAACTTCAGTACCCACATCTGACAAATCTTTTCTCAGTTCCTCAGCAGTCACACGGGGACTTTTCTCCACTCTACGCTTCAGGTAGCGCACAGCAGTCGAAGTCAGCATCTTCTTTCTGCCACGACCAGGTAGCGTTTCATCAGTGCCCTTTGCCTTGAATTTGCAAATGATGCTTCCTATGGTCTCTCTTGGTATGTTTAACATCTTTTCAATCTTTTTATAGCCATTGCCCTTCCTGTGAAGAGTAATCACCTCTTCTCTTGTCTTCCTGGACCATTCTCTTGACTTCACCATGTTTGTAAACACACCAGTAAATGTCTAGAAGGAGCTGAGTATCACAGTCATTTTAAAGCTGCCTAATTGGTGCTTATTATGGTTTATTGCTGCTCCGTGACATCCACAGGTGTTTTCAATACCTGATTGAAAACACTTGAATGAACCTTTGTTCTTCAGAGTGGTAATCTTTAAGGGGTTGAATAATTGTGTCAATGAATAATTCACAAAAGAAACATTTACTACTGTATTACAAAACCAATTGATGTCATTTTAGTTGCATATGGTTCTTTAAAAAGTCCTTGTAGGATTTCATTCTGAATACAATTACAAGTGTACACTAAATTCCCTAAAACCCTTTACAGCATTGGGGGTTGAATAATTTTGAACACAACTGTAAACTCGAAGTCAGTTTGTAATGCATTGAAAATCAATAATTAGCACATAAAACCACTTTGCATACATTTTTAATACAAGATAAGTGTGCTCCCTGGGGAGAAACAAAATTCACTGAGAATTGTTACACAACATTACTGTAATAGAGCAACCCCCACTGTCATTGTAACAAAGTTCAAAAACTTAACTGCTGCATTACAACAGCCATGGAGAGGGCAGATTACAGGAAGAGCTCTGGGGTCACTCAACAATGTACAGGAATAAGATTTAGTTGTAATTGCTGAAAATCTCTAAACAGTACAGATACAATGGGTTACTGCAATGTCAACTACAGCTATTATTTTTATATTCTATTGGTATTTTGCAGGATCTGAATTTCTAATAATCTCATTATGATCACTACAAATCCCCATAAGCTTGAGATCTGGCCCCTTATGAAATTGAGTAAGACAAAAGACATCATCTAGAGTTCAGAATCTTTATTTCTATCAATGTTTCTGTAAAGCATAAACAATATACATGAAAAATTAAAAATGAGCAAATTTACATTATTTTAATATTTTAACAATCGTGGGACTACAATCTCTGTGTAGAATTACTATTTTTTCCCTACACATACAATATCTCATACATATTTTTTTTATAAGAAAAGCCCTTGGTAGTGAAGGGATTAAATAGCATTTTCAAATTTTCTCACTGAGAAAAAAAAAATCACTTTTTATAATTGTAAAGCTTATTTTGCAGTGCATAGATGAATGATGTGGCAAAAAATTCAAACATCATTATAATAATGTAGCATGATGCTTATTAAAAAGTAAAATCCTGAAGAAGATTAGTGATAATTCCCATTATGCTCTTGTAATGTAAAATTACAGATACAGTGTACTGACCAACTGTGAAAACATTGCAATTGTTCTTCAATAAATAATTCAGTAGCTCTGGCCAAACCGGCTCATTGGCAGTAAAACTCTGTAAAAATCAACAGCAGTTTAAGGTCGATTTACACTAGCAGCTATTTGTAAGTCATTATTGATCACTTCTACACTACCAAGCATTTTTTGTTGAAAAAAGTTTATCATGATATTTATCATTTATCATTTTGGAGAGAAACTGTTATTCTGAGATAGATAAAAAAATGTAAAAATGCAAATGTGCTTATTTTTAATTTCTTCATTAGGGTCATATTAACTTCTTTACTATAAGTGATTTTCCAAAAAAAAACAAAAAAACATTGTCAGAAACCAATGTTTTTTTGAAAAAACATTTTAATTAATTATACAGTAATATATATTTGGGAATATTCCTAGTGTATTTCTTACTGTAATAACCTATTTGGCAGGCAGATGGTGCCATCTGCTGGCCATATGGAGTTATAGCAAATAGAGTAGCAGCTCCTGGTTCCCTGCATCAGCTGCTCAAAGCCCATAAGTCAGGGCATTCTTCAACCTATTTTAAACAGTTTAAGTACATCGGGCATTATACAGGGAGAAAACGTTCGAGGCACCTTCTGTAGCCCAAAAGCGCATTAAACTTAATTTGCTTTCGTCCTTCAGAGATACAGATCGAGATAAATCGATATGGGACCTGATGGTGCCTTTGCAGTCCCAAGTTATCTTGATTTCGGTAGTGAAGTGGTTAAGCCTGCTTTAAAAGATATGCAAATGGTGTTTTGATACGATAGTGACAGCTTTCAATTTATTACAATGTCAAGTTGAGATTTTGGCCTTGAAGGGATTAATAGAAAAATTGTAAACATCAGAATGTCATTTTGATCTTTTAAAAATAACTAATCAAAGATGTCTATTTTTGCTGTTTTTCTTCTCTCCTCTGTACTGTATCACTGTATAGGATTATGCTATTCAAATCTACAATCTCTAACAGACTGTGGGAAGAAATCATTAACCCTGCACTACAAAGTCATTTTTTATAAACCAACTGGCAGTAACTAGTGGATTTTTTTTTGAAAATCACTTTTCATTAACTATTCGGTAAACAAATCATTATGAATATTAAAAGTATATGGCCCCTATTACACGCTCGCGCAGCGATCCGAGCGCAGTTTTTCAGCCTTCAACTTTTTACGAGAGCAAATCCAACGCTCAAAGCCGTGCACAAATGACAGTTGCGTGCAGAAATCAGTGGGCAGACAGTTTTTTCATGGGATTCAGCCTATCAGAATTAAGAACCACCATTTGCTAGGTTTCGGTTGTTGCGCTGTCAAAGTCAATCTGCGCATATGTGCTGCAACAAAAAAAATAATTAAACAATTTATAAATTTTATTATTTGGGTATGTGTAGAATGTGTAACTGTACCGTGCTGTGTATTTTTTTTTGTGCAGGTTCATTTCGTTTCGGCCAGAACGTTCAGATTGTAAGTTAACACCAGGTTTTCAAAGACGTTACGATACTTCGCGCAAACGTCGCTCGTACGACGTTGCGCGAAGTAGGGATGTGCGTTTCGGGTTTCGGAATTTCGGAATTTTCACGAAATTTCCCGATTCGTGTTTTCGGATGCGGCCGAATTTCCGAAACTTTTTAGATCCGAAAATGTCAGATCCGAAACGTTTTCCGAGCTGAAACGAAATATTTTCGGATTTTTCGAATGGACTTGAAATGTGTCAAACGAGGAGAACAGACGTTCCGAAAAAACGAAAATTTTCCGAAAAACGAAAATTTTCCGAAAAACGAAAATTTTATGAAAAACAAAAATTTTCTGAAAACGAAAATTTGTCGAAAAAACGAAAAGTCGATATAAAAAACGAGCAAAGTGACACGAGAAATACGAAAAATGGTCGATATTCCGAAAAATGTACAATTCCGAAAAACGAAAATTTCCGAAATCACGAAAAGTCGATACAAAAACCGAGCACAGTGACCCGAAAATACGAAAAATGGTCGATATTCCGAAAAATAAATGTACCCAAAAAACGAACCGAACCAAACCGAATCGAAACAGAAAGCGGTCGAAACGAGCCGAATCGAAAAGTTTAAAAATTCGAAAAATCGAATCGAACCGAAAAAAAAATCGCTGCACATCCCTAGCGCGAAGATCGTAATACCATCCGCTCCAATGCATTCGCGCTGACAATGGTAAGTATGGGATGCGTGAACGCACTTGCGCTTGCGCTGGGTTCGCGCAGGGTCAATCGCAGTAGACATACCGCGCATCGTTTGCGCGAACGTCGTAATACGACGATCCGCGCAAATGGTTTTGGCCTCGCGCAAAAGCACATTTGCGCGCACGCAAATGAGCTTCGCGAAGCGTGTAATAGGGGCCTATGTTTTTTACTTTAGAAGCCTTATTTAACATGTAGATTGCAACATAGGTTATAATGTACTAACCTGCGCCTTCACAAATTCCAGGGGTCTTCGGACGAAAAACTATTTATTAGTAACCGTAAAATATACACATGTACAATTGATAAAAATGTACATAAAACCCTTCCAAATGCATTTCACCCTCTGCTGGCTTCCTCAGTGGCGATAAAAGTCATGTTCTGAATGTGTGCACGACTATACAATATATACCTTTGAATAGTCCCCACTTCAGAGGTTAAAAGGCAAAACCACAACTTTATTTCTCCACTTAGTCATTCCAGTGTAAGTCTGTCTCGGCTTCTGGTGATCACATTATCGCGACCAATGACACATAACAGCTCCTGCTCATCATGCTTGTAAAGTCTTGAATTTTGCTCTGGTTTGCATTCCACCATAAACATTAGAACCAAAGGTGAAAAAAACATTAGACCTTAGAGTCTAATGTTTATCTGTTTATAGGTATTTTTAGGGAACACTTTAAAAGAGTGTTTCTGAGCACCTATTTATATATATTTCTTGTTTGTACAGTTGAGCGCGGTGTATTACGGGTCTTTGTTACCCACATTTACCTTGCATTCCACCATAGGCCACATGTTGGAACTGGCTCATCAGCAAGTCTTAGGATGTCCAATCTTCCTGTGGCCAACCCTGAACCAAAATAAGGTAAACAAAATAATAGAATTATACTTAATATGAATCCATGTTACATACACCTGGTCCTACAATTTACCCATGTCTGCCTAACCGACACTATCAGGGTTATTCAGATAAAGGTGAAAATCAGGAGAACTGGCAGGAGAAGAGAAGAATCTAAACCAAATAGCCGATTTGGAAAGTGAAATAAATGGGAGAATTTTCCTGGTTTGGCTATTTTGACCTAGAATTTTCACTTCTCCAGTCATTCTCCTGAGTTTCACCTTTCTCTGAATAGACTTATATGTAAACATAAAGGTGGGGGATCACTATCTAAAAAGCAAATGGGGGCCCCTGTCAGAATAAGATACACATAATAACCATAATCCATTAGGACAGGGCTCAAAATTTCCACTCGCCTACTAGCATTTGGCGAGTGGAAATTAAGTGAGGGCGAGTGGAAATGCACACACAGGCAGCACAATAAATTATTTTGCACCTCCCTTCCCCAGGCTGCATGGTGGCTGGGATCAGCTGCCTAACCTGACCAAGCTCGTCTCTGTCACTGGCAGGGGGGTGGAGAGGAGCTCTGCTCACACTGCAGTCTGATTACTGGGTATACATGTATCTGGGGTCTGATGTCTGGGTATTAATGTTATTTTTGTAACTTTATTCTAAATAAAACCTTTAACAGTCTAATTTCAAAAGATAATTTAAGGGTGTGTGTCTAGGGGCAGAGTTAAGGGCTAGGGTTAGGTGGAGCAACTGGTGGCGAGTAATTCTTATGGCCTGGTTAGTAGCTTGGGACTTGAAATTTTGAGCCCTGCATTAGGATATTGATAGCCTTAAATGAGACTTGATCTGACCTAACCTTTATAAAATGCACTGATAAACCTGAGAGGGACAATCTCTAAAAACCGACAATATTAGGGATAAAGTATCAATAAATATCAACATCATTACCCTTTGGTTTAATTTTTTTGCATAAAATCCTCTCCTTTCCAGTCCTTATTAATTTTAAATGTATATGTCCTACCTAGCAGAAAAGCTTTCTATATATATAGCCTTCTCATTTTTGTATTTTTGCAGGCTGTACATTGACCGCATCTAAAAACATCATCCTTCAGCTGCTACATACTTTGGGGAACTTCATTTCTATAACTGTGGACTAGAGTCTGTTTTTTAAGTTGACAATTTTTATTGTGCATACAAGGAATACAATGATATGGCAACACAATACAAAGAATATAAAATTCAGGTAAAGCAAAACAGTTGAGTGCCCTTGATAGCTGACACATACAAAAGGAGTTATTCACTAGGGATGAGCTGTTCGGTTCGATCTGTTCGGAGTTCGCATCTAACATCGGCCATTCGAAAGTTCGTGAACTTCGAACTTTTTGGGACGTTCGCCAAAAGTTCGATTTTTTTTTTTTTTTAAAAAAAGTATAAAAAATGCTTAAAAAAATCTAGAAATAAAGAGACTCTTTACTGCAGAATATTATAAGCAACAGTTTATTAGATATTGAATTAAAACGGGAATATTTTTAACATTGAAGACTATGGAATAAAACATTCTTGTTACTAAAACATCAGGCAGACACAGCACTCTAATCAGGCACTGTAGAGGGCAGCCTGCAGGGGCCTCCCAAGGATCCCCTTGAGGAGCATGCGATGACAGAGCTGCGACTGTGCAGGCTAGTCGCCCGGGTGCATGTGGCAGAGACAGGCAGCGCAGGGAGGGAACCACTGCACCTGCGGCCACGGCAGACCCCCCCACAACCAGGATCAAGGGAGCCCCCACTGACCACCAGGCTAAGGTAAGGCGACACATTTCTAAAAAAAATTAAATCCGAGGACATTTTTAATTGTCCCCGGGAACATAAAATAAAACTTTTTTTTCTTTCTCTACCTGTCTGAATGTATTTAATTATATATATTAGATACATTCAGCCAGCTAGAGGGGGTGGCATGTGGGCTGCGCGGGGTCTCAGGCAGTGGTTTGTTTTTATTGTGTGCATATTTTTAGCAAATTTATAGGGGAAGGTAAGGGCAGGTATGATATATATATATAGATAAGATATATATCTATATTCTTATAAATATATATATCCAGACTTGTATTACACTGCTGCTGATGTAACTGAATAGATCGGGGATCTCTTCTGCATTACCAAAACCTCCACCACTGCACTCTTCCACAATATTTACGGTGTGAAGGCACTTGCTGCCACCAAAGGCACAATATTTGGGTGTACTGCCACTGACGCCTATATTACCAGATTCATATCCTTTTAATATTGGACCGCAGGGTCCAACCCTGCACTCTTCCACAATACCACAGAGGGGTTACAGTGTGACGGCACTGTTGCCGACACTAAAGGCCCAATTTTAAAGCACCTATTGTTACTTTCATCCAAAGCCTGCATAAATTTCACCATAATTTAGCCAAAAAATCACTAAAATTGTTCTGCGTGTCCAAAAATGTCTCCTCTTTTCATACAGACTGCCGCCCCAAGCAGTTGTTTATGAATAGGTTATGGGGACCTCCTAGGCACGATATTTGAAGGAATTTTTCGTTTTATTTTTAACCCTAATTTCATGGAAAACTCACTGTTCCTTTAAAAACTTTTTTTAAAACCTTTTTTTCCTTTTTCCTGTCCCCCAGGGCACTACCCGGACCCCCATACACCTTTTATGGCAAATATCTTGCATATATGCCCTCTTGGAGGGCACTCTACCATTGACTTGCATTTAGTTCGGTTCGTGTTCACGTTCAAACTCGAACTTTTGAAATTTGTTCGAGTTCGAATGTGAGGCCGAACACGGGGGTGACTGTTCGTCTCATCCCTATTATTCACAGCATACACCTATTTTTCCATTGTATTAGAAGAACAAAAAAAAAAATTAAACAACATATCTAAACCAAATGAACTAAAACAAAGAGAATAGAATACAAATTAAAATGAAAGAAATTGCCCAGACAGGCCAAACTCTGGAAGGATTGTGAAGGACACAAAACATGAATGAATAGACTATCAGGGTTATTCAAAGAGTGGAATTTTGGTGCTCTTTCGTTCCCTGCACTTCGGGGAATCAAATTCCCTGTCCCTGCAGTGAATTCAGGATTCAACGCAGGGTCCCCGAAGTGCAGGTAAAATACGCCGAATGCATCTGAGAAATCACCACATCGATCAAAAAAACTGTTGCAAAACCGCCGGAAAAAATCAGAGTGACCTGAAAAAATGCCCAAAAAGAAGTCAAACACACCAGAGGATCTGCCACAAAACCGCCTTACGCATCCAAAACAAGCTGACGATCTGCCGAACAGAGTGCCAACCAGCCGCTGGAAATAACTAACAAGCCAACGAATGGGGTAAAAAAAAAAAATCAACGCAACTTTTGAAAGCTGTTTGCAAAAAAACACACAAAACAGTAGGAGAGAGGATCCTACTCCAGAGCTTACAAACTAAGATGACAGGGGTGACACACTAGGCAAGGGTAATAGCAGAGTATGATAAGTAATGGGGTGCATGTGGGCTGTGCGGGAAGATAGAGCAAGAAATGTACAGTGGGGGATTATGGAGTGAGCCGATAGGCTTCCCTAAAGTAATATGTTTTCAGAGAATTCTTGAAGGACTGGAGAGATGGAGGGAGTCTAATATTGCAGGGGAGAGAGTTCATAAAAAGGGGGCAGCTCAGGAGAAGTCCTGAAGGCAAGAGTTGGGGGTTTGAGGGAGATGATAACATCAGATTATTTATTTCTTTATTTATAAAGTATTTTACCAGGAAGGATACATTGAGATCATTGGCAGAACGAAGTGGATTAGATGGGATATACCTGCTAATAAGGGAGGACATGAAGGCGGGGCACGATTATGGAGAGCTTTGTATGTGAACACCATTATTTTGAATTGGTTTCTCGAGGAAACAGGGAACCAGTGAAGAGATTGCCAAAACGGCGAGGTGTGAGTGATGCAGGATGTAAGGTAGATGAGCATGTCACATGAGCTCAATACAGAATGCAGAGGGAGAATCTGAGATCTCTTTTGTGAGTGGAGAAATATACAAATTAGCTTGTTATTATTGACTTACTGCACCATAAATTGTCTTAATTATATCTATTAACCCTTTCACTGCTGAGGCATTTCCCGCCTGTGTGCTGAGGTCATTTTTACAGGTTTTGCTCATCATGTTTAACCGCGTTTTGAAGCCTTATTTTATTATATGACCCAGGCAGATTATATATCGTTCTTTCCGGCAGACTCGGCAGATTCATAATATATCATTATTATATGTATACGTTATGTCCTGTCTGTATATTATAACAAAATATGCAATAAAATTTGAATTTTCAATAATTTACAACGTGTAAAGTGTTTTTTTTCACATTTTAACATGCGATCGTTTGCGGTTATATTTTCTATGGGATGCGCTTGTTAAATAAATTAGAAATGGGGTCTTGTTACATTTGTTTTGAAGAAAACTTATGCGATTTTTAACAAACGCACCCCATGCAAAAATTGTTATTGCAGCATAATTGTTCACATTATAAATTAAATGGGAACAATATTGGTGCATTAACAAAACAAATAAAAAAAACAACTTGTTTATTTTTTTAAATGTTTTTATTTTAATTTTTTATTTAAATTTTTTTTTAAAAACTTTTTACATGGTCATGTTTGGTATCGTTGGAAAGACCATGCTCTGGCTGAATCAACGATATCAAACATTAACCCCTAGCTGCCACAGATCAGGAGATAGGGGGTTCATTGGAACCCCCTATCACCACCAATGGTGGCAGCAAGCGGTTAATTCCAAGACTGACGTCATTGCACTATGCACGATGACAACAGTCATAAGGGGGAGTTCCCGGAAGCTTGACCGACATCCAAGATGTTGGCCAGCCCCGGGAGAAGATTACGATCTGGCGCTTTTCGGCGCCGAATCGTGATCCGGCCTCCAAGGGGTTAATGCCAGGTACCGTTTGTAAGGGCAGACTGTGTCCTTCCAAACGGTGCCTGACATTAAGCTCAGGCTCCCGGCGATCGGGAGGGAGAGAGGTCCGAAGGACCTCCCCCTCCCTTTCAGGCACCTCCTCCGCACTTGCGGGGGAGCGCCTGAAATAGATGTCATCGCGCCGCCGCAATGACATCTATTGTGCCCGCGGCGGTCCCAGAGTGCCAGGCTGACATCAAGGATGTCAGCCCACACCGGGGGGGCACAGCGATCGGCAGGAAGGGAGCAGCCAACCCTCCGCAGCGCGTCCTCCACAGCGAAGTGGTTAAATATCTACTGGAAACTGTGAGAGACATCGGGAAACCCCCACGAGCAGTCTCTGTGCCTACCAGTTATGAGCTGGGGCAAATATATCCATTTGAGCTGGGGGCAAATATATCCATGTGAGCTGGGGGCAAATATATCCATGTGAGCTGGGGGCAAATATATCCATGTGAGCTGGGGCAAATATATCCATGTGAGCTGGGAGAAAATATATCCATGTGAGCTGCCTAGGGGGAAAATATATCCATGTGTTTGGTGTATTGTGCATCTAGACTTAACAAAGACCTGCGTGTCGAAATGTCTTTTATTGCTCACTGAGGATTAAATCCTTTCTAATTGACCACATTCAGGAGTCGGTAATTATTCTTTGGAGTTTTTGGGATTGGATGTGTGTCCTTCCAGACTGGTGGTTCCTTGCTGGTTGCAACATACATTCGTGCAGTGTATTTATTAGGATACGAAAAATAGTCAAACTCATGATCAGTTTTTCCCTGGGTGTGAGAGTACCCCCACCTATTTTTCCAGAAAAAAAGCACTGGGTAGAAGTAATAGGGGCACCATTCTCCTGAAGGGACATGGGTGCAGGAATGTTAGCTTTAGAGGGAGGGAAGACGAGAAGTTCAGGTTTAGAGAGGATGAGCTTTAGGAAACGTGAAGTCATCCAGTCGGAGACAGCTGATAGGCAGGCAGTAACACCGTCCAACACAGGAGGAGAGAGACTGGGAGAGGAAAGGTAGATTTGGGTGTCCTCAGCATAGAGGGGATATTGGAATTGATAGGAAGAGATGAGATGGCCAAGAGAGGTAGTATAAATTGAAAAGAGTAGGGGACCCATAACAGAGCAAACACATATCGATTGCAATAAACAAAACTCCTTTGCGTTGTTCCTGAGGAACACCATATAAACAAAACTCGATATTGCCTTGCGACTGCCTTGCAGATCGTGTATAGTCAATTTTCTAGTGAAAGGGTTAACAATTTACATTTTATATAACAATACAATACCACACAATGCAACAGAACATATTTTCTCATTTTATTAATTTGTATTTTTTTCTTCTAATTTTCTAGTGACTACAAGTTAGTATTTTTTTGTTCCACAATTAATGAACAGTTTGGTTCTTTGTTGACCTGAAACATCTTATGAACCGATTGACACATTTGTTAATTGACCTCCCTTCAAAATTATGTTGACAAATAAGATGTTAATGCTTCTTCATTTGCAATCTTATCGTAGTGCCTTAGTAACGAAAAGCATTAAATCGAAAGACAATCTCATTAAGATTAACCTAAACAAACAGTTACTATCATTATAATAAATATGCCAGTTACCAGTTGTTCACACCAACATGGTTTGAAAACAGAGGTTTTAAAATAATTATAACAGATACATACAAGAAGAATCAATTAAAAGCAGAACATTAAATGTGGCTGTCAACTACATATATTTAATAACTACGCAAATCCCGTTGGCATTTAAATAAAATAGTTTTAATTTGACACATGGACCCTACTGTAATTAACAAATCCTGAATGCACCTTTGAAGTGCATTTCTTTCAGTAGATAATAGGATATAGATAATTATAATTCGGCACCAGGAAAGGCATAATTCATCAGTCTAGTTGATCACTGCATGATGTACTTATGTTACACTACAACTGCTCAGAAACAACAACCACTTGATCTCCAATGAAAATTGATTGCAAATCGTTCTATGAATTTCACTGTATTCTACTGAACTTTTAAGAATCAACGTAAATGGTACACATTTGCTTCTTTAGAATAATTCTATTAATTATTTTTTAAAATTTACAATTTATTAATTGATCTCTAAGTATCTCAAAATCAAAACTGTATAGTTTAATAATATTTTCAGAGCTCCTTGCACCTCTAATGCTAGTCTTGTTTTGCAGTACTAGCCATCCATTGTCCTCATATATCAGATCATACAATTTGTTTTGAACAAAAAAAAATTAAATGTGTTTTTGTTTTTTAAACCTTACTTTATAAAACAAATAATTAAAGTGAATATGTGTATTGTATACATGGAAGTCTAATATTGAAGGTTTATACATATTAAGCCAGGTCTGTCAAACTCTGGCCCCCCAGATGTTTCTGAACTAAAACTCCCATGATTCCCTAACCATCTACTGCATTCAATGAATTCTGGGAGTTGCAGGCCTCAACATCTGGGGGCAGGGATTAGAGTTTAACAGCCCTGTATTATGTGATCTTTCACTGAAAGGTGCATTGTATACACATAATCAATATTTATTGATAAACATCGACAGCTGTATTGTTTGTAAGTCTTTAACCCTTTCACTGCTGAGGCATTTCACCACTGTGTGCAAAGCTCATTTTTACCCCTTTCGCTCATCATGTTTAAACACGATTTGAAGCCACATTTTATTATATGGCCCAGACATATTATATATCGTTCTTTCCGGCAGACTCGGCAGATTCATAATATATCATTTTTATATGTATACATCATGTACTGCCTGTATATTATAACAAACAAAGCAATAAAATTAGAATTTTTAATCATCTGCAGCGTGTAAAGTGTTTTTTTTTTCCACCTTTTATCACATGAACATTGGCGGTTATATTTTATATGGGGTGCGCTTGTACAAAAATTAAAAATGGGCACTCATTACATTTTTTGGGGGGAATTACGTGATTTTTAGCAAACGCACCCCATAGAAAAAAATCATTAGTGCAGCATCATTGTTCACATTATAACTGAAATGGGAACAATATTGGTGCATTAACAAAACAAAAAAAAATACATGTTTTTTTTTATTTTTATTATTTTTTTTATTATTTTTATTTTGTTTTTACTTTATACCTGGCCATGCTCAGGCCTTTCGTATGACACCCTCCATGACCCCCTAGCTGCCACAGTTCCGGAGATATCGGGGTTCAAAGGAACCCCCTATCTCCACCAGGGGATTTCCTTGGGAAATCCCTGGGCAGCTAGGGGTTTCCCGGCTATCTGACATCATCACGCTATGTGTCAGGCAGGCAGAGAAGGGGGACCCAGGGGTGGAGCCGCCATCCGTGATGGCGGCCCCAATCGGAGCTAAGCTGCACTTTGGCGCCGCAAGGCGCTGAAGTGCGACCTGGTGCCTAAGGGGTTAAAGCCAGGCACCACTTAAAAGGGGAGACTCTCCCCTTTTAAGAGGTGCTTGGCTTTTCTTTGTGGGACCTCCCGATCGGGAGGGAGAGGGATCCGAACGAATCCCCCCTCCCTTCCAGGCGATCTCTGGCATTCCCGGGGGGTTGCCTGGAAATGATGTCATCGTGCATGGCGCGATGACGTTATTGACGTCGGGAGGGTCTTAACTTCAGCGTCTGTGGACGCTGAAGTCAGACCGCTGCGGGACCCCGGACAGAGAGGTGAGTATCTCCGCCGGGGGTCCCGCAAAGCTGATGACGTGTGGGACACGTCCTCCACATACAGTGGGCGTAACTGAGGACGTGTCCCACACGTCGTCAGCAGTGAAGGTGTTAAAATAAATGTGAACTTCATAAATATATGCAAATTTGTGACAGTTGGATAATTTATAACAGACTGATCATTTTCATAAAATGACAAAGATAAAAACTGTCAAATAACTGTAACTCAACAATGGAACATTTTTGTGTGTTTTTCTGATACAACCCATAATACTTTATTTATCTTGAGTTTTATGTCATGTTCCAATTACTAGAAAAGCAGAAGACAATCTGTCTGAAGCTTGACTGTGCATATGTGAATACAAATTAAATGTGAGAAAATGAACATGCTGCATGTAAGTCATGGTATTTAACAGACGAAAAACAGCCCTTCTACACTATTGCCCACTTTGCTGGAGATGATGTGCTTAACATGTCCTCCAGGTTCCCCCTTCTGCACAGAGGATGTGCTCAGCCTGTCCTCAAAGTGCCACAAGCATCTTGGATGTCTGTGAGACTTATTATTGTTTGATTTGTTGTTGTTTTTTTCACATAAATGGCAGCCTACATAAATAGGACACTGCAATTAATAAAGGTCACTTTTCAATTTCAATTCAAGTACTGGCTGGGTGGAGTAGAGATAACATCACTGCTCTATAACCGCGGAGACACAGGTTTGAATCCTGGCAAGAGCACCTCTCCAGTGTCCTTAGGCAAAACACTTAAAAGTACATACTCACCACCCAGGACATACTTCCCAACCTTGACACTGATCCACATCTTCCCTACAACCTTTGCTTCAAATTTAAATTAACATAATCTAGATAGACAGATTAGTGAATAGAGGAAATAATATATAAATAAATAAAATTTGATAAAAAGGACTAGCAAAGATAAATAGAATTTGGCTGGGAGAACTCTTGGTAGTTGACAATCAGATCACAGATAAAGTACCTAGAGAACTAAACAGTTTAGGGTTTAAAACATGTATTTCACCATTGTAAGATGCTTATTCTTTAATGCCGAGAGGAAAAGAATAATTTCACTATGACCAGGACTTGGGAATTACAATTTGTACTTAACCCCCTTCAATACCAAGTGATTTCCATAAAGCCACTGGCAGGACACAATGCTTTAATGGAAAATCACTTTCTATTACCCAGATAGTAAATATACATAGAAGTGTCCCACTGTATATTTTCACTGAACGTAAGCCCTCTCTGACAGGCAGAGGGCTCCCACTGTGGCCAAACAGGGCTGCTATACTTTCATTATTGCATGGGCTCTATTTCCATGAAGGAAAAGCAGACCTGAAATCTTTCATAATTTTTTTTTAAAAAAATTAGCTGCCATGTCTAATGTCATGGAATTTTAAGGGAATGTTCTGGAGTCTATTTACAAATTAATTATGTTTCAAAACAGCAAAAATAATTTTCATTGCTACTGAATCAGACCGGATTGATTATACTTGATCTTGGGACACCTGCAGGTGCTTTTGAAGATCAAGCATACCCGATCATGGAGGTGAAGGTGCTATCCACCAGTTATTATGCTTTACCCATAATATCCCACTACAGAAAGCAATGCATTTATTTATAGCATGATAGTAAATAGATTTTTCTTCTTTTGTTTACGCAAGTCATATTTACACAGTTTGTATTTTTGGAAAACACTGCTTAATCAATATCTTCAAGTAATTTAAATAGATTTACCATTGTAAAAATTTATTCTCCAGCTGCAAAGAACACTTTCCAATAAAAAAAAACTTAGCACAGATCCCTTTTCAAGAGAAAATGGATTATCATGAAAAACATCTTAGGTAGCGGTACCTATAGGTATTTAAATAAATTGCACTCAATTCCCCTGAAGTATATTTCCCTGTATAAATAACTGCAATTCAAATATGAATTGTAGAAGATTAATTGTCCTTTAAAAAATATCTGTGCTATACTTAACTATAATTCTCTAGTGTAATATTCTCCGCAGTGTGGAGTTCAACTTTCATGAGATGAATACGTTTCAACAAACAACTGAAGAACAAGTATTATAACAAAATTGTCATTTTTCAGAGGGCAGGGAAGATTTATTACACTCGAACATTTTTAGACACTTCAGAGGAACAAAGTTTTCTGTTAAAAGAAAAGTACTAAACAGAGTATTACATCACAGAAAATAATCACAGAAAATAATCTCTAACACATAAAATCTGAAATAGAGGTTAAAAGGCTGACCCTGACAAGACTGAGCAATTATGGCTAATGAGTAGGCCATTAACCCCTTCACTATAATGCATTTTTGTTGAAAAACATTTTATCATTTTGTCATTTGAAAAATGGGATGCAAAACTAACAAATATACAGAAAAATAGCAAATTTTCACAGAAATTCTCGCTATGAGAAAAATTAAAATAATGTAAATTAGCTTTTTTTATTTTTCATTGATTTGCCTACTTTTCACAGAAATATTAATGGAATGAAATATTACAAACTCTGGTTGAGATCTATAATCTTGCACAATTGCACACAGGGTCTGCATTAAAATCAAACAGACAGAAATGGTCTTTGTGCCAGATCCAGTAAATGTGACAAAGATAGATAATAAAATTGGTCAGATATCTTGCTTTTGAGAATTTCTAGTGATCATGTGAGATTATTACCAATGTTCTTTCAAAAAATACCCATAGAATGTAAAAATAATATCTGTGGCATAATGCCTGTGTATGACAATTACAGTAACACTTTATATCTGTACTATAGAGAGATTTTTTAGCACGTATAACCCACTGAACCTTATCCCTATATAGCAGTTAGTCACCCCAGAGCTCTCCATGCATTATGCTCTCTACCTGGCTGTTGTAATGCAGCAGCAAAGTTTCTGAACAACAGCTTTGAGAGCTGCACCTTGTAGTTTGTTTGCAGTAAGATAGGTTGAAAAGGAAAAACAGACAGTATATTTGTTTCTCCTCAGGGGGACACTAATCTTGCTTCATAAAAGTATGCAAATGGTGTTTGATATCCTAATGACTGCCTTTGAATGTATTGCAAAGCAAAATCAAGTTAAGTATAACAGTGCCACTCATAATGACTCACATCCTGCTATAACCAATATGTAGACTGCAAATTAGTGCTTCTTGTACTTTTTTACAGTTTTGCAGTAAGGTCCATATTCAACACGTCCTAGGGCCTAACCCATACCTCAATACTGAAATAATAATGGTGGAGTACTCTTGGTGACAAAAAGAATACCCTGCATGGTGTAACCAATGGATCTCAAAAAAATGAAAATAATAATACTTTATTAGCAAATATGGAAAGAAGAAAAACATATACAGGGTTATTCAGAAAGAGGTGAAAAGCAGGAGAATTGCCTGGAGAATGAACAATCTAGACCAAATAGCCAATTTGGAAAGTGAGTTAAATGCGAGAATTTTTCTGGTTTGGCTATTTTGACTTGAATTTTCACTTCTCCTAAAGTTCTCCAGTCATTCTCCTGGTTTTTATTTCGCTCTGAATAACCCTGATATAAAAATGTCAAACATACCAAACTAGTTAAAAAGGCTGCCAGTGCCCAACTGATACTAAACTCTACACCAGTATTAGTCCCCTAATGACCACTGTAGTACAGAGCACCCAGGACAGGTGGAGGGGGACAGGGATCACATTCCCTCGCAACTTTCTTATATAAACTTCCAGCAGGGGAGGAAAATCACTCTGATTCTGTCAACATATCCAGCTAGTGATTGCTACAGATATAAATCAGCCTATTTTCCATACATACCATGGGGGAAAAAAAAAGTGCCTCCAAACACGCTCTGGTCAAGGTCTACGTAGTGCTATCCCTGAAATTCGCCTTTCAATATCTTGTTATCTGCATACAGGGGAGATAAATTCCTTTAGTTCTAATATATAGTAGGCACTAAATACCGAGGTAAAGCTCAACCCAAACATCAGCTGGAAGGTGAGAGTGAGCAGTAAGGCTAGGGTCAAATGAACGCATTATTTGCAGCGACCGTCAAAAAGTGCGTCCGAACGCATTGACGTATTTTTTCACGGAATGCACGAAAACAGTCATACGATGCGCATTTTCGTGCGTGATTTGTTACGGATCCAAACCAGGAAAGTTTGGGTGTCTGGACGTTATGTTGGCCAGACATGAGCAGCGTCTGACGACTCCTAATCACGCATACACGCCGCTATGCCGCCGCAATGCACTCTGTACGTCAGTACTATCGGTTCTGCGTTCTCGAAAAATTGCATTAATTTTCCACTTGCGTTGCGCGGCCGGACTTTCGTGCGGCCGGATTTCGTATATTGGCCGTCATTTGCTGCTACTGCGACCGTGATTAAGTGCGCCTAAACGCACGTTAAAAATGCGCTAGTCTGACCCCAGCCTTAGCCACCTAGTGCTAAGCTAGCCTGAATAAAATACAAGCAAAGCTCAAAGCGTGACTCGTCATAACGATCTGTTGAAAATGCCATGGAGAGTCCAGCGTATATATAAACCCTACCTGTTACTGTCACCTCTGCTATGTTTTGATGGACTTGGGCAGTGGTTTAGCATATATTTTCTACATATGTCTTTAATGTTTTTCATATAATTAACACAATCAGAAATATTGGATGGAGTACCTTGATGGTTTAGCAGTAAAATAAATTTAAAATCTAAACTCTTTTTTTGGACATTTCTGAAAAACAAAAAAGTAGAATTTCCCATAATGGCTGGCGGCACACGAGCGTTTCTCAGAGAGAGGAAGGAACGTCTGTGACAGTGTACGTTCCTTCCACTCTGTTCGCTTAGCGTACAAAGCGCGATCCCCGTCAGCGTCTGTCTAGCTTTTTGACGGGGAGGGCTTTTTCACGTCCGGTGGTTGGCCCTACCCGTCAGAACGGCACAAAAACAGCACAGACGCAGGGAAGTGCAGGCGCACGAAAGCATAAGTGTGCTCGTGTGCCGCCAGCCTAATGCTCCACCCCTCCAAAACCGATAATCCACTTTCTTAACCCCGTCAATGCCAAGTGTTTTTCCAAAAAAACATTCTCAGAAACCAGTGTTTTTTTGTAAAATCATTTTTAATTACTTATACAGCATTTAATAGTTATTACTGTAAATAACTTATTTGGCCAGTAGATGGCACCATCTACTGCCAAACTGAGTTACAGAGGTTTGAGCTGTAGGTTGATTTTTTTTCCCCTGCATCGACTGCTGAAAGCCCGATATTTCAGAGCATTCAGCAGCCAATTTTACACTTTAAGCTTTTTGGGCATTATGCCCACAGGGCTAAAACTTTGGGGGCACCTTCTGCAGTCCAAAAGCAACAAAATTTGTTTGCAGAAAATTAATTTCAGTTGCTTTTGAACTTCAGATCAGCAGATTGAAATATCTCGATATTGGGGCACCAGATGGTGCCTTTGAAGCCTGAGATATCTCGATCTCAGTAGTGAAGGGGTTAACTAGCAATTCCTAGAAAAAAAATGTGGCTGTTGTTTATATAAGTCCACATCTGAGCATACTGTCCCTGATATTAAGGAAAAGTTGCCACAACCTTGTCCTAGATTTTTACTAAAAATTTGGTTAACTCACAGCAAAGTGTCACTGGTAAGCGTGTCTCCTTGCAGCAAAAGCTCTGGTTGACACTTTTTTTGCAGCAAATTTGGTTGACAAGTCTCTAATGAGAGGAGAGGAATGTGTGATGTTAAGGCAAGGCTATACCAAGAGCCCTGAATGTCTTTGCAAATTCTAATGTAAGGGAATAGCAAGGCCATTGAAAATCCCAGACAGGTCATTAGCGGTACACATCTGGCAAAGCTACAGCAACAGCACTGCATGTCTTTAAAATATCTACACCAAGATCTCTGGAAATGAATTGCAAATCTCTGACACATCTGCAGAATTTCTGTAAATCAACTGCAAATTCTTGGCAAGTCTGCTTCAGCTAACATCACTGTAGGTGTCAGTAATATGAAAATACCCAAACCACAAGATAAGTTTGAAATAATATATAAAATTCCTTACTTTTAATGATTTTAATATTTTAAAAATTGTCCTTCAGGTGAATTTAAAAAGAATCTGTTATCTGTAGCACAGCATCGAAAGAAATAATTTATCAAATTAAAAAGTTCACGAAATTTGAAAGAAAACACTATTATAGCTTCCAAATTTAAACATTTTCATTAGCATAAACATTGTCAAGGTATTAACTCTTTTTTAAAGATGAAATTGTAATTAAACAGAGATTGTTTTTTTTAATAATATGTGTACAACTAAGCAGTTATACATAAACACAATAATTACATTTTTTCTACTACAAAATATACAATCTTCTGAAGTCTGTTTGTGTAGTTTGATATTGCATTTGCTACCCATGTGTTAAGATAAAATACAGTTTTACTTGACGAACAGTGCTGTCACATATTTGACTTGTAAGGACTTGTTACAGCAAATAAGCAGGATCATATGCACTGATTGAACTAATTTTTTGGTTGGGATAGAGACAAATTGACAATTGAAATGCAAGTTTTAATTTTTTTTGTTTTAATTTGCTAATTTTATTGTGATGGAACCACAATTAACCCCTTCACTTCTGAGGTTGAGAGAACTCAGGCCTTCAAAAGCATAATCTGGTGGTCGATACCGAGTTACCTCGATCTGCCTGATGAGCAGGACAAAATCAAAACAAATTTGTTTGTTGCGAATGAATTTAATTTGGTTTTAGGGTTCAGAAGATGCCTGTAAACGTTTAGCACTGTGGGCGTTATGTCCAAGGTGCTACAACTGTCTAACCCCTTCACTACTAAAGGGGTTATTCAAAGGGCACCGAAATTGCTCTTTCATTTGGCGCAGTTCAGTGCGATTTGGCGAGTTCAATTCGCCAACCCTGAATTCAGAATTCACTGCAAGGTCTCCAAAGTGCGTCCAAAGATCCGCCGAACTAGGCCGATAAAGCTGCTGAATGCCACAAAATAAACCACCAAACGTAGCTGACGATCCGGTGAACAAACCGCTGAACGAAGTCACAAACCGCCAAATGCAGACTACAATCTGCCAAATGCCGCTGAACACACCGCCGAAGGCCGCCAACAGAACCCGACCAGCTGCCAAACGCTGCCAAAAGAAGCAGATCAGGGGTAAAAAAAAAGAGCATAAATGAACGCAATTTTTAAAAGGTGGTTTAAATAAAAATAATGCATGCAAATGCATGGAAATAATATATAAGGTACTATGAATAACAATAAAACGGACTATTACAGAATAAAAAAAAAAAATTTAGAAAAAATTGGAATCAAAAATTTCACAGTAAAAAATCCAGAAAATGCCTAAAAAATTCAAAAAATAAAATAAACTTTGTGCTGCAAATGAAAAGAATAAAAAAATAATAAAAATGGGAATTTTATTTTATATTGAAAGCTATGGGATTTGCGTGTTTAACAAAAGCATTGAAAATCTGGGTAGTTCGCAAACTTTGGGGGCTGTTTGGTGTTCTCTGAATAAAGTAACCATTACTTCTCTATGGGGAATTTCAATGTCGCCGAAGGATGCTGAATTGCACCATATTTCACTGACAATTTGCCAGTATTTGCCGAATTGCCATAGAATTGAGCCTTATGGTGAAATTCACAGTTCAGTGCAATTCAGTGGCAAATTCGGCGAATTTCCAAAATTTTCCACTGTCAGGAACTAGTGTTTCTTTGGAAAATAACTTTTAATTAATTATACAGTAAGAATTCTGTGGATATTCCCATTACACTCCTTACCGCAATAACCTTTTTGGCATGCAGATGTTGCTATCCGCTGACCAAATTGAGTTACTGCAAGTAGAACTGCAGCCCATGGCTTTGTGTCAGCACGATATCAGGACATTCCCATGCCGTTTTTAACCAGTTTTAGTTCCTTAGGCATTGTGCAACCAGGACTAAAACTTGGGGGGCACATTTTGCAGCCAAAAGCAAACACAATTAATTTGCAACAAACGGATTTCATTTGCAATCATACAGCAAAGCCCCCAGGGCTGGATTACCATAGGGGCTGATGGAGCAGCAGCTCCAGGCCCATGCCCCAGAATACGCCCAGTGAAAGGATAACTATGTTTGCATTGATGGGCATTTGGACCACTCTTTCTCCAACCCCATAGCAGCTACAGGGACATGTTAGGTATCAATGGAAAGGCCAGAGCATTACCTTTTCGATGATACCAAACATGACCAGATTTTATCTAACAATAAAAATAAAATAAATATTTCTTTCTAAGGCTGGTGTCAGATGAGCGTACAGTCCGTAGAAATCACGCTCGTCTGACCCTAGCCTTACACGGCAATATTTTTCACTTTTCAATTATAAAGTGAACAATGTTGCTGCAATAACCCACCATCTCATTTCTCATGTCACCAACAAGTGTGGAGGTGAAAGCACAGTCCGTTGTTACGAATTGTTACACCAAAAAACCTAAACCAACGCACTGCATCGAAGAGTACTTGGGGGGGGACTTTAGAATTGTGTGATTGTCCCCACTATGCTAACTTGTTAACAGAAGACCATAAATAGTGATAGTGCTAATGCAGGAAGCTAACACATAGATTCATGAGACTGATTATGTGAGCAATCAAATACCACAGCAGCTTTTATGGTGAAGGAGAATACTGCAAGCAATACTATTAAACTAATGATAAAATCGCAGTAGACTTGACGCAGATTCATAAAGTAGGGAGTTCTAGAATCTTTGAAAACAGATTTACAGTAAACGTTCATCAAATATATGACGCTTGGCAACTCTAGTAAGAGTTTAGCATTTACGTTGCCAGACTGCAGCAAAATCGCTTGTATTTATATTTATAAGCACTAATAAATATTATATTTATTTATTTATTTATTTTGTTTTTTATGTGATTACTTTGTTCACGTCACAACCTGAAATAAATATCTATTATTTATTATGCTCACTGCTGGATGGACACCTATTTTACCTTCGTATTTCTTATACTATTTGTTGAATTATTTGATGACTTTGTGAACACAATTTTATCATTATAATCGTTTTTATACGGTGTTGTTTAAACTATTCTGTGAGCATTGCCAATCTGTTTAAGCCATTAGAGAATTGATTAGATGTCTATTTATTTGTTTATTGTTTGACTTTTTATTTGTAAATCAAATTTGCTGATATCATAAAATGATATTTCTGTCTCTGTGCTAATATTTAACACAATGTTAAAATATGAAAAAGACCTGAGTTACTGTAAAGTATATGCAATTTTTCACGTTCTATCGAATTGTATTTAATATTTTGCAGAGTATCTATCTACATATAAAATAATTGTTTTTCTTTCTGTAGTTACATGTTTGCTAAGTAATACCGTGTGTAAAATAAATGTTCTGAGTTTTTTTTTAAACAAAAGGGGCTAGATTACATTTATGGCACAAAAATGGGGACGCTAACAGGGAAAACCTGTGCCTGCAGGTTTTCCCGTAGCATCCCCATTTTAGCACCATAAAACGGGGCAGAGACTCAGGGCTAAATTACAATCTTCACGCAAACATTTGCGCCGGCGCAAAAAAACATTAACGCGCGGGGTAAAACCATTTGCGCCTAATCGCGTCTTACATAGTCAACGCAACAACTGCGTGCAAACGTCTACCGCAGGTGAATCTGCGCGAACCCTACGCAAGCTTACTGTACTTCGCGCATCCTATACTTAACATTGTGAGCGCAAAAGCAAATGTGCGCTGGTACGAGGATGGTATTACAATCTATTCGTGGTAATTATCTCATAGCCTTTGCGCACATAATTTTAGCAACTGCAAAAAGCTGGTGCTAACGGCATAGCTGAACAACCTGGCAGAACCCAAAACAAAAACAACAGCACACAAAAAGGAATGCAGCAACAATATAATGGATGATTGCAGGTATGTGTGTATTATTACTGTAGCATATGTGCTCATTTTGCATCATAGACGCAGAACCCGTTTCCGATGCCTCTGGAAAATGCAATTCAGGTGTGTTTCTTAAATTTGATTGGCTGAATGGGTGCAAAAACTGTATGCGCAAAGAATTTTGCGCGAGACGGCACTGGGCCTGCATTTGTGCGCGTACTCTTTGCGCGCACAATTGATCGGCGGAAGAAAAAAACTGCAAGGATTGTAATTCCAGCGGTGATTTGCGCGCGCAAAAGTTTAACGCTTGAAGCAAAAAAGTTCGCTTTACGCAAAGGTTTTTGTGCAAAGTTTGTAATATAGCCCTCATTTAGCTTACAAGCCAACATTTATCACGTCCTGGAGTCCATTGTACTCCATTGAGGGATGTGCTGCCAGACCACGAGCCCTGCGTGATCTCGCTCTCTCGCGAGATTGTGCAGGGCCTCTGAGTGATTTACAGTGGGAGACTGGGGACTATTTGTCCCCAGTCTCACTCTGCTCCCAGCAGCCAGAAGCAGCGGACCGGGACACCATTCCCACCGCGGGATGAGAGGTGAGTATCTCATTTTTTGGGAGGGGTTTTAGCTGTTGCTAACTGATTCTGCAGAAGCGGAATCAGCACCAGCTTCTTGCTGTGGTTAACGTTTTCATTACCACATCGATATGGTAATTAGCGTTAGGACTTTGTAATCCTAAAGCTAATTACTGATTTCACTCCCCATGTTAGTTATGGGGAGCGCAAAGTACAGTAACCTCGCCAGGGCTGGATTAACATAGGGGCTGATGGAGCAGCAGCTCCAGGCTCATGCCCCAGAATAGGCCCAGAGAAAGGATAACTATGTTTTCATTCCATGGGTATTTGGACCCCTGTTTCTCCAACCTCATAGCAGCTACAGGGTCAAGTGACATGTCATTGGACAGGGCAGAGTCTGGCCTTTGCATTGATACCAAATGTGAGCATATAAAATCTAAAAGAAAAGAAAACAAAAAATACACTTCATTTATTTATTTTTACATCCAAAGCGATGGTATTGTCCATTTCTCGCATATAAAATGAGCAATACCACTGCCATTATTCACCTTCTCATTTCCCACGATGGGAGCAAGGTCAATGTTTTATACATAGTCAGATTATTCATAAAACACCATCCTCCAGAACACAAGGAAAATATGAAATTTTATTTTTTTTGGTTAGAATTGTATATTTTCTCAGAAAAATGCAGTAACAGGTTCCTCCCATTTCAATTTCTTAACAAGAATTCCCAATAGAATATATAACCACAAAGGTTTGGATGATAAAATGTTAAAAAATTATTTTACACGTAAATGAAATGGAAATTTACTCACACCGTATCTGCCTGGATAAATATACCCGTAGTCGCACTATTAAATAACCTAAAATATGTTTTCATTTCACTAAATTCCAAAAAAGCCCACCAAAATCTTCAGCTCCAGGCCCATAGAGATCTTAATCCGGCCCTGAACCTCACGCAAGCTAGCACAATCACCGATGCAGTAACGGATTTTTTAACTTATTAGCATTAGAGACGTAATATGGGGGGACATGAGTTAAAGACACTTAACCTAGTGCTCAGTTATATGAGCATTAACGCTAGTGCTAGCATTAAGATTGCAATAGGGCCCAAACCGTGTGGTTCTGAATGGGTTAATATAGTATTCAAATTTGGAAAAACTAAGCTTTATTAAAATCTAAAATATTGTCAATCTATGTGATCCAACATTGTGGCCCACAAGGCTGTTTTGCTTACGTGAAATATTTTCTTGGAAAATAGCAGCATATCCATAGGAGGTTTATAATCCCTTTTTAAAATCCTAAACTTTTGAAGTCGCCATTCTGTCTTTTGATTTTAAATTATCTTCTTCCAGTTTGATCAATAAAGGTTTATTAACGGAGCTATTCTTTCTCTGGGGAAGATACCTATTCCTGTAGATCTTCCAATCCCATGTTCTTTTTTTAAAAATTGCTCCTGGCGACAGGAAATAAATAAATAAATAAACAAACAAAAATACTTCTGGCCATACTTTTGTGTTGTGATGAAAGATTTATTCAAACCTAAGCAGAAAACTCCACAGAAAACACAGTTTCTCCATTGAATATATTCATATACAGCTGTAAAACAATTTATAGATATTTAAGTGAAATGAATCAAGCTACATCCACAGAGATATCTAGGAACACATTTAGAAATCTTGGCATACAGTCACGCCCCCTCATTTAACAGAGTAATCCATTCACAAACTATGTGTCAAATGTCAATAAAATAGTAAATAATATGAATTTGCTAACCCCTTCATTACCAATTGATTTTCCAAAAATCCACTGTCAGGAACCATTGAATTTTTTGGAAAAATCATTTTTAGTTAATTAAACAGTAAGAAATATTAGGGGATTTCCCAGTGTATTTCTTACTGTAAATAACCTATTTGGCAGGCAAATGTCACCATCTACTATCTGATTGGAGTTACTGCAGGTAGATCTGCAGTTCAAGGCTCTCTGCCTTGCCAGCTGGGAAACGTTGATAAGGACATCACTTAGCTGATTTTAACCAGCCTTTACACCTTGGGCATCATGCCCAGGGTGCTAAAATTTTAGGGGCACATTCTGGAGCCCAAAAGCAAACATAAGTCATTTGCCACAATGAATTTCATTAGCAATCATACAGCATAGTCCCAGTGTCAACCGCCAGCCAAATTATGAATATATTTGAAACTCTGCTTTCAGTACTTGAAGCATCATTTCAATGTATGTATTATGCAAATTTGTTTTCCATAAATCCACTCCCGGCAGTGGTTTAATGAAATACAACCTGGTACTGAATGGTTATTTCCTAAAATATGCACAAAGAGCAGTTTCGCACACTACTCCCTACCAGGGCAATTGCGTAAACCGCGAGTATCCAGCCCACTTCGAGCACTATCACCTGGTGTGAGCTAAAACGCCAACGCTACATGAAAAATCTAGCTTGAATCGCTGAAATGTAGCGCTGATGAACCACCAACAAATCGCCTTGTTCGCGGTTGTCAGTGTAAAAGATTCATTAGCGCACGCTAGGGAAACACTAAGACCGGACTGAGAACCAGCGCTAATGCGGTTGTGTGCAGGATAAATTTGTTTTTTTTCCAATGCAGAGTGCCGGGCAATACCTATCCTCTGCCCTCACAAGCTTGTATAAGTATGTGTTAAATTAAAATTCTATTATAATTACCTTATATGGATGCCATAAACCTTTTTCAAGTTTCTACTCATATAGCAGAAAGAAAGGGTGCACGCACGCCATGGCGGAGAGACCAAAATCAGCTACATACACGAAATAGCTTCATCAGGTCGTCTGAGTATTTTTTGTTACACAGACCAGTTTATTAGATTTCAAAGAACTTATAGCCAATCAGCATACAGATACATTTCCACGTCACAGTTTAACCAACACGGTTTATTACTACATATGATTCAGAGATGATTTTTTTCTAGCTTCCAATGTCCGCACACCCTTTCCTGCACAGACAGGAAATCGGCTAAATTCCACAGTCCAACATCCTATGTAAGAATAGACATAGAGTTTGACACTCAAAATGGGAGGGGGGAATTTCACAGCCCATTTCATCAGAACAGGCTTTTCACAGTAATGCATATTGAAATATGGTACGTATTTCAATCACAGGACATTAAAAAACTACCTATCATATTAAAATACCTTTCAGTATGAACACATCCAGCGAAGAGCCCTCACACCCCTGCATTATTAAAATTCTCCAAGGTGGCCGTATCATCCATATTTATATGCACACATATATTAATTAAGGCTGATGGACATTGCATGATAAATGCCACCCAACAGCATGTAGAATCATTACAATGCATTTAATAGATCCAAAAGGAAGGCCAGGTGAGCGACAATAATTTCCCTGCTGCAGCATGTAAATATTTCAGGGCAAGACTTATCCATGTGTCCCTTTAAACATGGTCCTAACCCTAATACTCAACCGCTTCCATACTATGAATAACCCCCAGCATAAAATGTTTAGAATTAGCCAATATATTAGAGTTAGGATACATGTCAATAAAGGATACATTTATAATATAGCCTACTGCAACAGCAGCGACATTGCTGACCAGATAGATCCATTACTATGGTGTAGGGAGCCAAGAGAACAACTAAATAACCTTAAATATGTTTTCATTTCACTAAATTCCAAAAAAGCACACCAAAATCTTCAGCTCCAGGCCCATAGAGATCTTAATCCGGCCCTGCCTTCCAGCATAGAAGCTGCTGAGCATGCGCATGGCTCTGAGGTCTTAAAGTCCTGCTTCTGGAGTATATCACCAGCTCACCACAGAGCCTAAACAGTGGACTTAAAGATTTAGTTATAAAATATAACCTTTAAAACAACAACCTTGAATTACCCTTCAACACAACTATTAAAACATAAGCACTCTGAAAAATATATAAAAAAAGAAAGCAAACCTGTCATTTGCCCTGCACACATTCCATCCATAAATTCCTTTCCCTATAAATGTCCACTACTGGTCAACATCAAATTTAACTGTTCTGATGGACACTTCTTAAATATAAATGAATTACTATAAACTACTGATTGCTGGCCTCTTCTATCATGGAAAAACAAAACTCCTTAACCATGCTTTTTCAATATCATCATGTCTTCCATGCAATATGTTATCCTCAGCCAGCTTCTACCCAAACCAGTAATTATTTTTAAATGCAACACATTTCACTGAGTTCCTAAATGACTAGTGTGTGATTTGATTTCTATTAGAACACCATCCCTAACACGTATCTGACATGTTTTTTGCCTGCTTGGGTCACCAGGGATGCAGGAAAAATGTGCGTCAGATGACAAAGTCTAACAAGGCTGAATCGATAATGGGGGTTGTGGTTCCATAGAGCATTCCACTATTGCTGTTATCCATTCTCGGTAATCTCATATACTTTGGCTTTGCTCCCTATAAGCAGATGTCATGTCACATCAGAATGCTATATCAAAATTGTTTAACCCCTTCACTGCTGAGGCATTTCACCACTGTGTGCTGAGCTCATTTTTACCGCTTTCGCTCATCATGTTTAAACGTGATTTTAAAGCCACATTTTAATAAATGACCCAGACATATTATATATCGTTCTTTCCGGCAGACTACGCAGATTCATAATATATAATTTTTATATGTATACGTCATGTCCTGCCTGTATATTATAACAAAAAATACAATAAAAATTGAATTTTTAATCATCTGCAGTGTGTAAAGTGTTTTTTTTCACATTTTATCACATGAGCGTTTGCGGTTATGTTTTCTATGGGGTGCGCTTGTACAAAAAATTTGAAATGGGGACTTGTTACTTTTTTTGGGGGGAATTACGTGATTTTTAGCATACGCACCCCATAGAAAAAAATCATTAGTGCAGCATCATTGTTCACATTATAATTGAAATGTGAACAATATTGGTGCATTAACAAAAACAACACACAAAAAAAAACATGTTTTTTTTTATTTATTTATTTTTTAAAATTTATTTATTATTTTATTTTTATTTTTTTATTATTTTTCTTTACTTTTTACCTAGTCATGCTCAGGCCTTTCAAATGACACCCTTCATGACCCCCTAGCTGCCACGGTTCTGGAGATATCGGGGTTCACAAGAACCCCCTATCTCCACCAGGGGATTTCCTTGGGAAATCCCCGGCAGCTAGGGGTTCCCCGGCTATCTGACGTCATCACGCTATGTGTGATGACGTCAGACAGCGAGGGGAGTCCCGGGGGTGGAGCCGCCATCCAAGATGGCGGCCCCCACCGGAGATAGGCTGCACTTCGGCGCCGCAAGGCGCTGAAGTGCAACCCAGCACTTGAGGGGTTAAAGCCAGGCACCGCTTAAAAGGGGAGACTCTCCCCTTTTAAGCGGTGCCTGGCTTTTAGCGCTGCTCCTTCCTGATCAGGAGGGAGAGGGATCCGAACGGATCCCCCCCCCTCCCTTCCAGGCTATCTCCCGGCATTGCCGGGGGGTCGCCTGGAAATGCCGTCATCGCGCATGGCGCGATGACGTCATTTACGCCGGGAGGAGCTTGACTTCAGCGTCTGAGGATGCTGAAGTCAGAACGCCGTGAGACCCCGGACAGAGAGGTGAGTATCTCCGCCGGGGGTCCCGCACAGCTGATGACGTGTGGGGCACGTCCTCAGCATGCAACGTGCATCAATGAGGACGTGTCCCACACGTCTTCAGCAGTGAAAGGGTTAAAAAAAAAAAAAAAATTCCATTCAAATTTAAATCATTTATAGTGTGTAAAATTATTTCTCTGAGTTTTATCACCCAGACCTTTGTGTTCATATAATCCACGGGGTACTTGCTAAAGAAAATCAGAAATAGAGAACCTGTTACTGAATTTTTCTAAGAAAATACATAATTTCAAAAAAACCTGATAAACTACATTTTTTTCATAAAATATAACGATGTATAATACGCTGTACTTGCTCACATAGTGGTAAAGGAGAAGGTGAGTAATGCATTGGCATTGTTTGCTTAAAATGGGAAAGTAGACCATGCAAATGTAAGGAGGCCCTCCGGTGTCATGCTTTTTTTTTAACACGTGCGCACGATGTGCTAGGTAGCAGGGATGACCTAGCACAGTGAGCCCACGAGATAACCCTTAGCATGCGCACGAGATAGAACAGACACTCCAGTCCGAAGCCCCCTAGATAGGGGCCGATGTCTCAGCCTCCTGCAGCCCTCCTTCACCATCCCGATTTTCACTCGGAACACAGAGAGCCCTGTCCCACATCTGCTAAGCTCCTCCCTGCCTTCACATCCTTTAATAATCAAAAGAGCAGGAGGGAATACAGCGTTGGGCCATGGCTTGGTTTTGCCCACTATATTTTATTTTATGATCATAATCAGGCCTTTTCAACAATACCAAACATGAACCTCTAGCTGCCACGAATTCATAGGACCTTATATGTAAATTCCAGACATTTTCATCTAGTAATTTTTTTGCAAACCGCGATTGAAATTTTGAAAGTATCAATCGTTTGTTGTTTTTTTTTTACCCTTTCGTCAGCTTGTTGGCTTTTTCCAGCAGCTGGTCGGCACTGTGTTTGGCGGATCGACGGCTTTTTTCAGGCATGTTCGGTGGGTTTGCAGTGGATCGACGGGTACGGTCTGAAGGTTTTCTGTGGCGTTTCGGATCTATCCAATTTTTCAGATTGTGTCTGCATGTTATCAGCGATTTTTCAGCAATTTCGGAATTTGATTCCCCGAAGTGCGGGTAACGAGAGAGCACCGAAATTTTGGTGACATTTGTGTTTTGTTTTTAATATCTTGCATTTATTACTATGACTTTCTCTAGCGACTGAAAAAATGCCAATGTTCTTGAACCCAGGACATACTTGAAAACGAGAGAAATCTCAATGTATCCTTCCTGGTAAAATACTTTGCAAATAAAGAAATAATAAATAAATTTCTGTGCTCTCTGAATAACCCCTCAAGTTATTCCTCAGACCAGTAAATGAACTTGTTCTATTGTTTTCTTCACAAGACTCTGATGTTGGTATCTATTGATACCAGGTGGGGAGTGTTCTGCCTCCAGGGCGATGCTTTAGAAATGTTTACATTTGAAATATATGTGTTAGATGTTGGTGCCATCTAGTGGCCATTTATTTGTACAGCCAGAGTTATCGCTCTGATATCTTAGCGTTGCTTCCCAGAATCCTGTAGGCTGCCAAGGTCATGTGCCTTCCTTTTCCTGCTACTGCAGAGGATTGTGGGAAGAGAACACCGTTGTCTCACCACTGGAGTTGAAAAGAGTACCTAATCCCAATCTCTCCTTCATTGGTAAAATATAAGGTTTATCATTCCCTCAGTCACCTTACTGCTTTCAGCAACTTCAGAAGCAGTTTATGTGTTATGTATTTGTTTGCAGCCTAGCTTAATTACAAATTGCTCATGTTTGACATACCTTGTATTACTGTTAATCTACAACATTTATATAGTCTGTATTTTTACAGTTTGTATTATGTCCCTTGCATGGACTATGAATACAAATATATATATATATATATATACAAATATCTTTACCAAATAACGACAGACACCAATAAACTTTGGAATAGTTGGCCGTAGCTTTTATTTAAGGGTAATTTGGAGGCATAAAACTTCAACCATAAAACCGAACTTAAAAAACCTGTAAAACCTTATAAATAATATAACAAATTCCCAAACCGCCCCTGTTCTCAGCCAGCTTGGAACCCTTCTGCCTCCATCCACCCCAATAAGGGGCGACCTTTACCCTTATTAAACAACTACGACAATATACATAAAAAAGGAGGGGGGGGGGAAACGCTGCTACAGGATCCAATCTTCTAAAACAGCTGAGGTAATTGCCAAAACTACCTCAGACTCTCAATTTATAAAACCTTTGGAACTTGTCTCGAGCTCTCAAACAGCTGATATCCAATCAGCTGTTTGAAATTTCCCGCTCTTGATTGCACGCGCAACGGCTCGTGCTGCTGAACAGCTGATTAACCAATCAGCTGTTCAGATTTTCCCGCTGCAAAAAAACAGCTCAGAAGCAGTTTCAGCTGGCTGAAACCACCTCTGAGCTACCAAACTTGACCTCTAATTAACCCCAGCCTATCAATTTGTCCAGCAATGGACACTTGCAGCGCCTCCTATGCGGTTGTCGCTTTAAACTCTGTTTTCTCTTAGTTTTACCCATCCCTACAGTTGGTCCGTAAATCTACAGATTTCAAACTGGTCATGTTTACTGACTTGTAGGAGAGTGTTTAGCTGCCTTTCGAGCTCCACATAGGCCCTCGGGGTATGTGGAGTGGAGACAGGACAAAAATCACCTGAAAACATGCAGTGTTAATAGCGAATAAGCACGACAAGGTGTTTTGTAACAAAATTCCTTTTGATGAAGAGTTAAGATCAATAGAAAGAAATGGCTTCTGAACACAAGACTGAGTTTCCTTTATTCATTCATCGTGCTGAAATTGCTTTTGGTCTCATTACCTGCATTGTTGCCCATGTAGGAAGCAATATATTTCTTACACAACAGGGAATGTCCATAGCACAGGGCACAGTACAAATGCAATGAGCAAATTTGATTTTAAAGCAAGTAATTCCTTATTTATTTAAAATTGCGTATTTGGCTGCATTGCATGTTTTAATTTAAACTCTAATTTAGTTTGTCCAAAAAAAATTACGAGAACCACTGCAAGTTAGAAGTCAAAGTTTTTCCTAGGAGTATATATTCTTAAAATTAAAAGATAACTTTCTGCTTAGTCTTTCTTTCTTTCAAAGAATGCAGCTCAGGATTAGGGATGAGCCGAACATCCCTGAGTTCGGTTCGCATTCGAACTCAAACTTTTCAAAAGTTCGAATTCGAACTCGAACTCAATACAAGTCAATGGGACTCAAAATTAGATTATTTTTTAGAGTGCCCTCCAAGAGGGCATATATGCTAGATATTTGCCATAAAAGGTGTATGGGGGTCTGGGTAGTGCCCTGGGGGACAGGAAATAAGGACAAAAAGTTAAAAAGAAAACGTTTTTAAAGGGACAGTGAGTTTTCCATGAAATAAGGGTTAAAAATAAAAACGAAAAATTCCTTCAAATATCGTGCCGAGGAGGTCCCCATAACCTGCCCGTGAAGTGGCGGATTTCTAGGATGTATAGAAACATTTAAAAACAATGTCCGGGTCCGGGTAGTGCCCTGGGGGACAGGAAACAAGGACAAAAAGTTAAAAAAAGGCCGTTTTTAACCCCTTCACCGCTGAGGACGTGTGGGACATGTCCTCAGTTACTCCCGCTGTATGCTGAGGAGGACGTGTCACGTCATCAGCTTTGCGGGACCCCTGGCGGAGATACTCGCCTCTCTGTCCGGGGCCCCGCGGCATTCTGACTTCAGCGTCCTCAGACACTGAAGTCAAGCTCCTCCCAATGCAAATGATGTCATCGCGCCATGCGCGATGATGTCATTTCCAGGCGAACCCCTGGCAATGCTGGGCGATCTTAGCAAAAAATGCAGAGAAAGATAAAAATCTTCCCCGCAGCAATTTGAGAACTTTCAACCGGGATTTGGTGACTAAACACCTTTATTAGTAGACACAAACTTCCTCAAATCGAGGAAAAAAGATCCCTATTGTATTAATAATAAAATCAATCGTTTATTGGTATATATTAAAATAAATCAAACTTTTATTAATAGATATTAGAATAATTGCACCATATTTTTTGTAATTTGATCCAATGACAGATAGTGATCTGCCTATAGCAGTTCAGTTGCTTAATTCCGATACACGGCTAGTTCACATACCAAATTGTGTCAACAATTTATTAAACATTTGGGGTGATTGACCAATTCATATAGGGCATATGGTGGAAGTGAGTCATAAAGCTTATAAGTAATGAAACATTTGGGATGAATTAAACACTTCATGTGTGGTATGTGATAAATCTAGCATTGAATCCTTCTAAATAAAAATATTGCTATACACTCAATCAGATCAGACTCAATTTCGACGTACTATGGCTGCTTATCCTTGGTAATGATTGACTGAAAAAGCTTGATGCTTCCTATAGTCAAAGGGGTACATACTCATTTGATGGAGTTATGAACTTTAGACAGGCTGTATTCAATATTCCCAGCTCACATCATACACATCACTTGCCTCTTCATATTAAGATTCTAGCTATTTTCAGACATGAGTTGTGAGTTGATAATTTAATGATCAAAAAAAGTTTGGAACATATTTTTATGTACCCTATAAAGGATTACCAGCCGTTGGTATCATATGATGGAACCGGCATTTTCTTGATTTAAAGATATTAATTTACAAACTATCGCTGTGCCCAAATTGCCTTGTATACTAGCGGTTGTCTTTGGTATAAATCCTGAGGATTGATTGGTATGTACTCAAGGAGTGCTGTGATTAATTAATGCTGGTTCACATCTTGATCATTAAATTATCAACTCACAACTCATGTCTGAAATTAGCTAGAATCTTAATATGAAGAGGCAAGTGATGTGTATGTTGTGAGTTGGGAATATTGAATACAGCCTGTCTAATGCCGGGAGATCGCCTGGAAGGGAGGGGGGAGGATCCGTTCGGATCCCTCTCCCTCCCGATCGGGAGGTCCCACAAAAAAAGCCAGGCACCGCTTAAAAAGAGAGAGTCTCCCCTTTTAAGCGGTGCCTGGCTTAACCCCTTAGGCACCGGGTCGCACTTCGGCGACTTGCGGTGCCGAAGTGCGGCCTAGCTCCGGTGGGGGCCACCATCTTGGATCGCGGCTCCACCCACGGGTCCCCCCTCACTGCCTGACGTCCTCACGCATAGCGTGATGACCTCAGATAGCCGGGGAGCCCCTAGCTGCCCGGAATCCCCTAGTGGAGATAGGGGGTTCATTTGAGGGTTCACAGAGATGCTGTGAGGCTGTGTATAGAGATGCTGTGAGGCTGTGTATAGAGATGCTGTGTGGCTGTGTATAGAGATGCTGTGTATAGAGATGCTGATGGGGTTGTGTATAGAGATGCTGTGTATAGAGATGCTGTGAGGTTATGTATAGAGATGCTGTGAATAGAGATACTGTGTATAAAGATGCTGATGGGGTTGTGTATAGAGATGCTGATGGGGTTGTGTATAGAGATGCCGTGTATAGAGCTGCTGATGGGGTTGTGTATAGAGATGCTGGGAGGCTGTGTATAGAGATGCTGTGAGGCTATGTATAGAGATGCTGTGAGGTTGCGTTTAGATATGCTGATGGGGTTGTGTATAGAGATGCTGTGTATAAAGATGCTGATGGGGCTGTGTATAGAGATGCTGTGAGGCTGTGAATAGAGATGCTGTGAGGCAGTGTTTAGAGATGCTGATGGGGTTGTGTATAGAGATGCCGTTTGTGTATAGAGATGCCGATGGGGTTGTGTATAGAGACGCTGTTTGTGAATAGAGATGCTGATGGGGTTGTGTATAGAGATGCTGTGAGGCTGTGTATAGAGATGCTGTGTGGCTGTGTATATAGATGCTGTGTATAGAGATGCTGTGAGGCTGTGTATAGAGATGCTGTGTGGCTGTGTATATAGATGCTGTGTATAGAGATGCTGTGAGATTGTGTATAGAGATGCTGTGTATAGAGATGCTGTGAGGTTGTGTATAGAGATGCTGTGAGGTTGTGTATAGAGATGCTGTGAGGCTGTGTATAGAGATGCTGATGGGGCTGTGTATAGAGATGCCTTGCAGCACCGAAGTGCAGCCTAGCTCCGGTGGGGGCCGCCATCTTGGATGGCGGCTCCACCCCCGAGTCCCCCCTCACTGCCTGACGTCCTCACGCATAGCGTGAGGAAGTCAGATAGCCGGGGAACCCCTAGCTGCCCGGAATCCCCTGGTGGAGATAGAGGGTTCATTTGAACCCCGATATCTCCAGAACCGTGGCAGCTAGGGGGTCATGGATGGTGTCAATCGAAAGGCCTGAGCATGATACCCAACATGACCAGGTATAAAGTAAAAAAAAACATTTATTTTTTGTGTGTGTTATTTTTATTAATGCAGCAATATTGTTCACATTTCAATTATAATGTGAACAATGATGCTGCACTAATGATTTTTTTCTATGGGGTGCATTTGCTATAAATCACGTAATCCCCCCACAAAATGTAACAAGTCCCCATTTCTAATTTTTGTACAAGCGCACCCCATAGAAAACATAACCGCAAACACTCATGTGCTAAAATGTGAAAAAAAAATACCGTACACACTGCAGATGATTAAAAATTCAATTTTTATTGCATTTTTGTGTCATAATATACAGGCAGGACATGACGTATACATATAAAAATGATATATTATGAATCTGCAGAGTCTGGCGGAAAGAACGATATCTAATATGTCTGGGTCATTTAATAAAATGTGGCTTCAAATCGCGTTTAAACATGATGAGCGAAAGCGGTAAAAATGAGCTGAGCACACAGCAGTGAAATGCAGGGTTAAGGGGTTAAACAGCATATCAGAGGAAGATTTAGTAGAGAAATGAACACTTCTCAGAAGCACAGGTGTTGGTTGATACATGTTCAGATCAGGAGACACCACACCCTCAGTCCCTCAGTCTACAGACAATGTATCAAATTCATCAGACCAGACTAATTAAAAGCACATGTTATTTCCAAACACTAATTAACACCTGTTGTTTACGCCGTTTGAGAACACAGGTCATTTAGAGGTGAGAATATTTGCACGTAGACATTATTTGTTAATTCAATATCTAATAAATCGTTGATTATAATATTTTGCAGTAAAGAGTCTCTTTATTTCTAGATTTTTTAGTATTTTTTTAAGCATTTTTTATACTTTTTTCAAAAGAAAAAAAAATTTAGAACTCGAACCGAACACGCCAAAAAGTTCGAAGTTTGTGAACTTGCGAACGGCCAAAGTTCAAATCAAACTCCGAACTGATCAAACCGAACAGCTTTTCCCTACTCAGGATACAAAACACACAACTTTTAATTGAAATTTTAACCTTTTCACTACTAAAAATTGATTATGCATGTGTAGCGCTGTGTTAAAAATCATCTTGCTGTGGCAGTACCTATTTTTGGCCACAAGATGGAGACTATCGCGATCAGATACTGGACATTGGGACTACAACGCCCGGCATGCTTTGCAGGAAGACAGGAAGTGGGTGGGGACTGGAGACTTACATCCTCTGCGTCGTGGAGAAAGTTCCAGAGCGCGCCAGGGAGACAGAGGATATAGACGCAGTAGAGACATCGCAAGAGGGCCTAAGCCAGAGCCTGAGCGAGACCTGTCAGAGTCATTTATTGGACATTCAGCCTGAAGAGAATGAGAGCGCTTCAAGTTCCCGAGATTGCTGCAGATCTAAGAGACCCAAGACCTCGAGTAAGGAGTTGCCGCGAGTTGACCGAATACGGAGAGCAGGCGGTGAGTTGGACAAGTCGTGGACAAGCTGCGGAAAGTCAGACGACGGATCCGGCCGCTAGTATCCCCAGTCAATATCGAGCGGAGAGACGTCCTGGGTCAGCGGAGCCTAAAGCAACCGTCGGATGGGTGAGAGGCCTCCAAGGCTGTACTGTAAATAAAGAACTCGCTGCTCTTTTCCTTCTTAAAGTCCACAGGGCCCCAACTTGACTAGTCGAAGAGATTCTTTAAGTAAATTCACTGGCCAGTTGAATAGTACCCGGGTACCAAACACACACATACACACCTTTCACATTCCGGGACTTAACCTGTGCAGGACTCATTTTTGTTGCTTATCGGAACAAGAGTAAAGATACGTTCCGAATATATTTTCCTCTTTTCCGCTGCGCGTTTGTCGTAATACGAAGAGATTGTATTTTTTTGGGTTCCGCTACGTGTTCCTTTTTCGTATATTCGTGCAACTGCTTTTATTTTCTGTTCGGTTACGAATATTTTATTTTCCGAAATACGAAGCCTCGTGTTTCGTTTCTTTTCTGCCACGCGTTTTACCGCGATACGAAAACACTGTAATATATCTGTGAATACCGTGTTTCAACATCTGCCCATTATTTTAGTAAACGATTTAAATGATAAAAACTCACAACTGTGTTGGAGCACATTTATTCCCTAGTGCGGGGAGACTGACCCGTGGTTCAATTTTCAGCGGCTCCTCCGGGAGTGAGCGCTACACATGTTAAAAGATTACAAAGCAATAATTATCATATAAAATCCCATGTGCGTATATTTTAATGCTAGACCAGTGTGCTCCCTGGGGAGAGGTCTATTTTCAGAGAGGTCTCTATTGCCTAATCAAACAGCAATTAATTTATTATTTAATCAACAGGACACGAGACTGACTGGTGAAAGTAAAGGTTAAAACGTTTATTAAACCGTTAATGAACACAATATACGTATATATATGTATATATTACACATACACAATTAAATGTTAGGCAAATAAATCAAAACCCCGAGGACATTCTTGAAACCAGATCACAGAAACTAACACACATATAAATCCATATCAATTCATCAATCAATGCAAATGACTCAATTAATCAATTAACGCATCAACCTGAAACATCACAGTATTCACACATCTGACAATCAAGAGTGTTTACACATATTAGGGAAACATCGCCGTAGTTCCCTAATCACATTAATTAAACCATTAAGCTTCAAATGTAAATGCTGAGTCTGGCTGAGAGTAATGAGACACACATGACATTAAAACATGGTCTGAAAATAACCTTGATACAAATAGTTCATTAGTTGTGATAGTCAATTAACCCTTTTAGCTGCAGATGTAAATGTTGGCCTCTGGCTTAGAGTGATGAGGACACACACATGATCGACATTAAAGCATAACAAATGACAACAAAAGAATCCTGCTACAAAATTGGTTAGTAGATATAACACAAGTCACTAGAATTATTAGGATAAGCAATAAACACGTATAACTAACTGATAGAATTTAGTAAATGAATTCTTAGTACTGGATAATATAGAAAAACTAGATGGTTAGAGAGATTAGACATTAACCCCTTAAGGACCGAGGACGTACCATGTACGTCATTGCAGCGGGTCTCTCTTAGACCCGCTGACGTACATGGTACGTTCCTGCCGTTTTTTGAGCTGCTGGAAGCGATCGGATCGCTTCCAGCAGCTCAAACGCCATTGCAGGATGCCTGGGAGTCCAGGCATCCGTGCAATGGCCGTTAGAAGTGCCGGGGCACCATGTGATCGCTCCCCGGGAGCGATCTACATCCGGTTGCACCGGAGAGGTGCCCGGCACTTCTACAGAGCGCTGGAAGCGATCGGAATCGCTTCCAGCTGCTCTGAGCATATTACAAGGATGCCTCGACATCGAGGCATCCTTGTAATATACTTACCTGCCGCTGGTCCGTCCGTGATCGCTCCCCCGCGAGCGATCACTTCCGGTAGCGGCAGGAAGTACTGAGTGCCACGAGGTATCGTGGCACTCAGTACAAAAACGATCACATCAGTGATCAGGTGCTCTGCTTGGGTGCCTCGAGGATCAAGGCACCCAGCAGAGTAAAAAAAGTGGAAAAAAAAGTTAAAAAAAAGTGTAAAAAAAAGTAAAATAAAAGTGTGTAAAAAAAGTGTAAAAAAAGAAAAATAAATAAAATAAACTGACAGTTAGGGGTAGGGTTAGGGTTAGGGTTAGGGTTAGGGTTAGGGGTAGGGGTAGGGTTAGGGGTAGGGTTAGGGTTAGGGGTAGGGTTAGGGTAGGGGTAGGGTTAGGGGTAGGGTTAGGGGTAGGGTTAGGGTTAGGGGTAGGGGTAGGGTTAGGGGTAGGGTTAGGGTTAGGGTTAGGGTTAGGGGTAGGGTTAGGGTTAGGGTTAGGGGTAGGGTTAGGGTTAGGGTTAGGGGTAGGGTTAGGGTTAGGGGTAGGGTTAGGGTTAGGGTTAGGGTTAGGGGTAGGGTTAGGGTTAGGGTAGGGTTCTAAGGGCAGGGTCAGGGGTAGGGTTAGGGTTCTAAGGGCAGGGTCATCTTGGGCTGAGTGGGATGTTCCTAGCCTGCCTCATCAGAGAGGCAGGCTAGCAACATCCAATCAGAAGTTAGAAAAAATCAAAATAAAATTTCTAATTTGTCAGGTCAGGCCAATATTTTGTAAATATTGGCTCTGACTCTGTGATTCTCCCTCCCTCTCCTCACTTGTGTTTTGGTGAGCGAGAGAGAGAGATCAGATTTGACAGGTTAGAGATTTTAGTGAGATTTAGTGAGATTAGAAAAATTGAGGCAGATTTAGAGAGATTTTAGGGAGATTTAGAAGAATTGAGGCAGGTTTAGAGGGATTTAGAGAGATTTAGGTGTTTATTTGTATTTTCTTGTGAAACCCAACGGTTCTTCTAAGAACCAACAATCCGCTTATATATATATAATAATTATAAAATTTTATAATCTATTTATATAATGTCTGAGAGGGTGTACAGCGCCGAGGAGGCATATGCCATCCTGGCGTCAGAATCTGAGGCATCTGCGTCAGACTCAGACCCTCATTTCGACCCCGCTAACTGCTCAGAGGCGTCGCTAGATACATTATCTATGCTGGCTGATGTATCTAGTGATGTTTCTGATGCAGATCCTGGGTCACCACCTGCCAGCAGGAGACGCACAGCTCCAGCTGAGGAGTGGGTAGTGCCTCATCGCCAGAGGCCAGATATCCCTCCTTTCACGGCAAATCCTGGCATCAATATTGATGTTGCAGGATTTACCGCCACACAGTTTTTGCAGGTGTTTATGGGGGATGATTTGTTGGGCCACATCGTGGCCAAATCAAATCTGTATGCCCATCAGCATTGTGCTGCGAAGCCAGACTCCTACTTGGCAAGGCAGCAATGGACCCCGCTAGATGTGCCAGAATTTCTGAAATTCTGGCACTTACTATGCTGAGGGCATCATAAAGAAGCCCTCAATTCGCTCCTGCTGGAGCAGTAGCCCCATCTGCTCTACCCACCCATTTACCTCCAATCAATGTCACGTAGAAGGTATGAAAACATTTTGCGTTTCATGCACTTCAGTGACAACAGCCTGTGCTCCCCTAGAGAGCATCCCCAGTTTGACAGGCACCAGACTTTTACATTTTATTCGTACATTTTTATGTTCTACAATTGGTGCTGTATTTTGCCAAAATCTTTGCACACCTATGCATGGGGGGCATGGGTGTACTCAGGAGATCTTGCAGAAAACAACCTGGAGAGTTTTCATGCAGTAACAAACAACAGTGTCTGCTAAGGCTAGGGTCAGACGAGCGTGATTTCTACGGACTGTACGTCCGTGCAGTACGGACATCGTCAGTACGGAAGACGCAGTAGTGGTCACACAGTCCGTTTTTTCACTGACATTTATTTTTTGACAGATGTAGGAGGGACAATAAATTCAATTGCAAAACCATTTTGTCCGTGAAAAATGCAGGACGTATAAATGCAGTCCGTCTGACCACGTTCCATCACTCACACACAAAGCTATGCAGACGTTGCGGACGCAGCGCACTTTGTGCGGCCGTTCTAGCGGTTCTACGTTCTTGCCTGCCTTGCGTCCGTGGGCCGCGGCCGTTGTGCGTCCGCAGTTCAGTGCGGACGTACTTCGTGTGTCGGGCTCCATTGGACTTTATGTCATGCTATCACGGACGTACTTTTAGGCGCGATCACGGACGTGAACACTACGCTCGTCTGACCCTAGCCTAAATCACAGTCCAAAACTACTGTGGGCGTAAAAATCTGAAATTTGAAAAATTACCGCCACACACCTTGTTGCCAAATGTTTTGGGCTAAAACCGTTGCATCCATGGCATCAAAGCACTCCATATGCAATACCTTGGGGTGTCAACATAACAAATATAAACAATTTTCTGGCAATAATTCAAACTGGGGTATGCGGTAGACCCAAAACCAAAGATAGGCCTAGCTGAAGAAATAATCTCAATTTCAACTCTAATGACAAAGTCATAAAAATTGTATTTGAACCTTCCCAAAATCCTGGCAAACCTAGGCATGGGGGGCATGGGTGTTCTCAGGAGATCTTGCAGAAAACAACCTGGAGAGTTTTCATGCAGTAACAAACAACAGTGTCTGCTAAATCACAGTCCAAAACTACTGTGGGCGTAAAAATCTGAAAATTGAAAAATTACCGCCACACACCTTGTTGCCAAATGTTTTGGGCTAAAACCGTTGCATCCATGGCATCAAAGCACTCCATATGCAATACCTTGGGGTGTCAACATAACAAATATAAACAATTTTCTGGCAATAATTCAAACTGGGGTATGCGGTAGACCCAAAACCAAAGATAGGCCTAGCTGAAGAAATAATCTCAATTTCAACTCTAATGACAAAGTCATAAAAATTGTATTTGAACCTTCCCAAAATCCTGGCAAACTAGGCATGGGGGGCATGGGTGTACTCAGGAGATCTTGCAGAAAACAACCTGGAGAGTTTTCATGCAGTAACAAACAACAGTGTCTGCTAAATCACAGTCCAAAACTACTGTGGGCGTAAAAATCTGAAAATTGAAAAATTACCGCCACACACACCTTGTTGCCAATGTTTTGGGCTAAAACCGTTGCATCCATGGCATCAAAGCACTCCATATGCAATACCTTGGGGTGTCAACATAACAAATATAAACAATTTTCTGGCAATAATTCAAACTGGGGTATGCGGTAGACCCAAAACCAAAGATAGGCCTAGCTGAAGAAATAATCTCAATTTCAACTCTAATGACAAAGTCATAAAAATTGTATTTGAACCTTCCAAAATCCTGGCAAACCTAGGCATGGGGGGCATGGGTGTACTCAGGAGACCTTGCAGAAAACAACCTGGAGAGTTTTCATGCAGTAAAAAACAACAGTGTCTCCTAAATCACAGTCCAAAACTGATGTGGGTGTGAAAATGAAAAATGACCACCAAACAGTATCTAATTTGTTTGGAGCAAACGGATGCATCCATAGCATAAAAACACTCCATTTACAATACTTTGGGGTGTTAGCTTACCAAATATATGCACGTTCATAAAACTGGGGTATGTAAAAAGGCCCCTAAAAAGAGATAAGCAAAGAAGATACTGTATGTCAAATTAGAAAATTGACAAGCACATGTCAAAGATTGGCGTAGCACCCCAAAAACAACAGAACAAATCTATATATGGGTGGTATCAATTTACTCAGAAGATGTTGCTGAACATATTTTGGGGTGTTTTTTTGGCAGTAACCCATAACTGGATTTGACAATTCATGCCTAAAGTACAATGTGTGTGAAAAAATAACACAAAAAGTGACTACCTGAAAGATTGACAAAGAGCTAGTGCATGGAAAGTGTTAAAATACAACTCTTTGAAGCACCCTAGGGTGTGCCCTTTCTAAAAATATATGGTTTGATGGGGGTAAATTACTTTGGCCGGCTTCAAAAATGTCCCAAATAGGACATGGGTGCATGATGACGAAATGTGAAAATTCCAAGTTGGAAAACTGAAATGCGCACCCCCCAAATAAGGCCTTTTAGCCCCCAAATGACCGACATACCTATACATGGGTGGTATCAATTTACTCAGAAGATGTTGCTGAACATATTTTGGGGTGTTTTTTGGCAGTAACCCATAACTGGATTTGACAATTCATGCCTAAAGTACAATGTGTGTGAAAAAATAACACAAAAAGTGACTACCTGAAAGTTTGAAAAGAGCTAGTGCATGGAGTGGTTAAAATACAACTCTTTGAAGCACCCTAGGGTGTGCCCTTTCTAAAAATATATGGTTTGATGGGGGTAAATTACTTTGGCCGGCTTCAAAAATGTCCAAATAGGACATGGGTGCAGGATGACGAAATGTGAAAATCCAAGTTGGAAAACTGAAATGCGCACCCCCCAAATAAGGCCTTTTAGCCCCCAATGACCCGACATACCTATACATGGGTGGTATCAATTTACTCAGAAGATGTTGCTGAACATATTTTGGGGTGTTTTTTTGGCAGTAACCCATAACTGGATTTGACAATTCATGCCTAAAGTACAATGTGTGTGAAAAAATAACACAAAAAGTGACTACCTGAAAGTTTGACAAAGAGCTAGTGCATGGAAAGTGTTAAAATACAACTCTTTGAAGCACCTAGGGTGTGCCCTTTCTAAAATATATGGTTTGATGGGGGTAAATACTTTGGCCGGCTTCAAAAATGTCCCAAATAGGACATGGGTGCATGATGACGAAATGTGAAAATTCCAAGTTGGAAAACTGAAATGCGCACCCCCAAATAAGGCCTTTTAGCCCCCAAATGACCCGACATACCTATACATGGGTGGTATCAATTTACTCAGAAGATGTTGCTGAACATATTTTGGGGTGTTTTTTGGCAGTAACCCATAACTGGATTTGACAATTCATGCCTAAAGTACAATGTGTGTGAAAAAATAACACAAAAAGTGACTACCTGAAAGATTGACAAAGAGCTAGTGCATGGAAAGTGTTAAAATACAACTCTTTGAAGCACCCTAGGGTGTGCCCTTTCTAAAAAATATGGTTTGATGGGGGTAAATTACTTTGGCCGGCTTCAAAAATGTCCCAAATAGGACATGGGTGCATGATGACGAAATGTGAAAATTCCAAGTTGGAAAACTGAAATGCGCACCCCCCAAATAAGGCCTTTTAGCCCCCAAATGACCGACATACCTATACATGGGTGGTATCAATTTACTCAGAAGATGTTGCTGAACATATTTTGGGGTGTTTTTTGGCAGTAACCCATAACTGGATTTGACAATTCATGCCTAAAGTACAATGTGTGTGAAAAAAAACACAAAAAGTGACTACCTGAAAGATTGACAAAGAGCTAGTGCATGGAAAGTGTTAAAATACAACTCTTTGAAGCACCCTAGGGTGTGCCCTTTCTAAAAATATATGGTTTGATGGGGGTAAATTACTTGGCCGGCTTCAAAAATGTCCCAAATAGGACATGGGTGCATGATGACGAAATGTGAAAATTCCAAGTTGGAAAACTGAAATCCGCACCCCCCAAATAAGGCCTTTTAGCCCCCAATGAGCCGACATACCTATACATGGGTGGTATCAATTTACTCAGAAGATGTTGCTGAACATATTTTGGGGTGTTTTTTGGCAGTAACCCATAACTGGATTTGACAATTCATGCCTAAAGTACAATGTGTGTGAAAAAATAACACAAAAAGTGACTACCTGAAAGATTGACAAAGAGCTAGTGCATGGAAAGTGTTAAAATACAACTCTTTGAAGCACCCTAGGGTGTGCCCTTTCTAAAAATATATGGTTTGATGGGGGTAAATTACTTTGGCCGGCTTCAAAAATGTCCCAAATAGGACATGGGTGCATGATGACGAAATGTGAAAATTCCAAGTTGGAAAACTGAAATGCGCACCCCCCAAATAAGGCCTTTTAGCCCCCAAATGACCCGACATACCTATACATGGGTGGTATCAATTTACTCAGAAGATGTTGCTGAACATAGTTTGGGGTGTTTTTTGGCAGTAACCCATAACTGGATTTGACAATTCATGCCTAAAGTACAATGTGTGTGAAAAAATAACACAAAAAGTGACTACCTGAAAGATTGACAAAGAGCTAGTGCATGGAAAGTGTTAAAATACAACTCTTTGAAGCACCCTAGGGTGTGCCCTTTCTAAAAATATATGGTTTGATGGGGGTAAATTACTTTGGCCGGCTTCAAAAATGTCCCAAATAGGACATGGGTGCATGATGACGAAATGTGAAAATTCCAAGTTGGAAAACTGAAATGCGCACCCCCCAAATAAGGCCTTTTAGCCCCCAAATGACCCGACATACCTATACTTGGGTGGTATCAATTTACTCAGAAGATGTTGCTGAACATATTTTGGGGTGCTTTTTGGCAGTAAACCTTAAAGTTCACAGTACATGTATTCTTAAATTGCGTTCAAAAAAAAAAAATCACCAAATTTTTTTTTTTTTCTCAAACTTTGGCATAGATTTGTGGTAAAATGGTTTGCATGGAAAGAGTCAAAATACCCCAAGTTTAATACCTTGATTTGTGTACTTTAAAAAATAATATGTATATGTGGAGGGTTATTCAGGAATTAGTGACAGATATCAGTGTTACAATGTCACTATCACTAGTTTTGAAAATAAACTCTTTGGAAATGGCAAAGTGCTACTTGCACTTATTGTTGCATAAAATAAGGAAAAAAGCGAGGAATATGTAAACATTGGGTATTGCTAAACTCAGTACTAAATTTAGAAACTACTAAGGAATAAATTTTTTTTGACGGTTGTTGATACATAAGAAATTTTGGGGTCAAAGTTCGAAAAAGTGGTGTTTTTTCAATTTTTGTGTCATATTTCACAATATTTTTTATAGTAAATTATATGAAATGATGAAAAAAATGGTATCTTTATAAGTCCATTTAGTGACGAGAAAAACAGTGTAAAATATGTGTGGGTTACATAAACGAGTAAGAGGAAAATTTGACGTAAACACTAAGAGCGCAGAAACATAAAAACAGCTGCGGTCACGAACGGACGGATTTGTGTAAAACCGCCCGGTCACTAAGGGGTTAATACAAAAAGCTACATCATTTATACGTAACCAAGGAGAGCTTTATCATTCTGCATATAAGGCTGGTTTGAGATCGCATTGACATGAGAGCTCGGGCAAACTCTGAAACTTCCTTCTCTCCCCTTTTCCTGCTACTTCACTAAACATCCCTGGACTTTTTATACAATCCAAATACACAGTAGAATTCATACTTCACTGGCTGAGACAGGGAGGCCAATCCTGTTCTCAGCCTGTCAATTAAGATTAATTAATCAAACAGAATTCTCTTGCATATTTGTTTTTGTATCTGTCCTTCTAGATATACAGTTGTGTTCAAAATTATTCAACCCCCACTGAAATTAAGTGTTTTGGCCTGTTTGACATTGATTTTGATCATTCAGTCATCTTGCTTACAATTAAATCAAAGAGGCACGTGTAGGTCAGACAAATATAACATAACATTTATAATGAAATAACCACAAATGTCTTTTCTGTGCTCACATCATTATCAGTTTTATTCAACCCCCAAGTGACATTCAATCTTAGTACTTAGTACAACATCCTTTTACAGTTATAACAGCTTTTAAACGTGAAGCATAGCTTGACACAAGTGTCTTGCAGCGAGCTACGGGTATCTTCGCCCATTTGTCATGGGCAAAAGCCTCCAGTTCAGTCACATTCTTAGGCTTGCGCACTGCAACTGCTTTCTATAAGTCCCACCAGAGGTTCTCAATCGGATTTAAGTCTGGTGACTGCGATGGCCACTCCAAAATGTTCCAGCCTTTAATCTGCAACCATGCTCTAGTGGACTTGGAGGTATGCTTGGGATCATTGTCCTGTTGAAAGGTTCAACGTCTCCCAAGCCTCAGGTTTGTGACGGACTGCATCGCATTGACATCCAATTTCTCCTGGTACTGAAGAGAATTCATGGTACCTTGCACACGCTGAAGCTTCCCTGTACCTGCAGAAGCAAAACAGCCCCAAAGCATGATTGACCCCCCGCCATGCTTCACAGTAGGCAAGGTGTTCTTTTCTTCATAGGCCTTGTTCTTCCTCCTCCAAACATAGCGTTGGTCCATGGGCCCAAACAGTTCTAATTTTGTTTCATCAGTCCACAGAACACTATCCCAAAACTTCTGTGGTTTGTCCATATGACTTTTGGCATACTGCAGTCGACTCTTCTTATTCTTTGGAGACAGCAAGGGGGTGCGCCTGGGAGTTCTGGCATGGAGGCCTTCATTACGCAGTGTGCGCCGTATTGTCTGAGCTGAAACTTCAGTACCCACATCTGACAAATCTTTTCTCAGTTCCTCAGCAGTCACACGGGGACTTTTCTCCACTCTACGCTTCAGGTAGCGCACAGCAGTCGAAGTCAGCATCTTCTTTCTGCCACGACCAGGTAGCGTTTCAACAGTGGCCTTTGCCTTGAATTTGCAAATGATGCTTCCTATGGTCTCTCTTGGTATGTTTAACATCTTTGCAATCTTCTTATAGCCATTGCCCTTCCTGTGAAGAGTAATCACCTCTTCTCTTGTCTTCCTGGACCATTCTCTTGACTTCACCATGTTTGTAACCACACCAGTAAATGTCTAGAAGGAACTGAGTATCACAGTCATTTTAAAGCTGCCTAATTGGTGCTTATTATGATTTATTGCTGCTCCGTGACATCCACAGGTGTTTTCAATACCTGATTGAAACCACTTGAATGAACGTCTGTTCTTCAGAGTGGTAGTCTTTAAGGGGTTGAATAATTGTGTCAATGAAGAATTCACAAAAGAAACATTTACTACTGTATTACAAAACCAATTGATGTCATTTTAGTTGCATATGGTTCTTTAAAAAGTCCTTGTAGGATTTCATTCTGAATACAATTACAAATGTACACTAAATTCCATAAAACCCTTTACAGCATTGGGGGTTGAATAATTTTGAACACAACTGTATTACCTATTAGATATTACCCATAGAATTGGGAAATTGAGAATAGTCTTGGGCTCAGATAAGCACACCCAGTCTGGCTTCCTTCCATTGTTAGCTATACATAGTGCTATGGCATCCTGGAATCAGTTTCTTCTCACAGACACAGACCCTAAACTAATTTAACCTTCCCATGAGAATCAAACAGTCAGTACAATCTGATCAATTATGTCTATATATTGGGCTTATAAAATGCATTGTAACACAAGGTCTCACTCCAGTCACCCTCTATTACTGTCAAGAAGCTGCCCCTACCTGTGTAACAAAATCTTTCATAGACTTTACTGATGCAAACAAAAGCCAGGAAGAGGGCAGGATACAGGAAGAGCTCTGGGTTCACACACTACTGCACAGGGATAAGATTAAAGTGGTTATAATCGCAGAAAATCCCTGTACACTGCAGATACAAGGTGCTACTGTAATTTCTATATACATACAGTCATTATGTCACATACAGATATAATTTTTTTATACTCTTTTGGTATTTTTAGAAGATACATTTTACCTTTCCTAAAATAACAAACACTATGTTACTTTATTCTTCTTGACCTTTCCACTGCATTTTACACTGATGCCCACCCTCTCCTGCTCCACAAACTGGGTTAATTTGGCCTCAGTGACACTGCTCTCTCCTGGTTCTCTTCCTATCTCTCTTCGCTCCTTCAGTGTTTCCTTCACTGGTGCCTCTTCACCCCGGTTCCTCTCTCAGTTGGGGTACCTCAAGGCTCTGTTCTGGGTCCCCTACTTTTCTCAATCTAGAGGTGTGCACAGCTGAAAAATTTATTTTGCTTTCATTGAAAATAATTTCGTATGAAACAGGATTCGTTTGAATACTGTAGTTTTCGTAATTTTGTTTCCTAATTTCGTTTGTAATTTGGGATCGATTCGAATTTTGAAATCACTAAAAAAACAAACAATGAATCAAATCCTGCTCAATTACTGTTACATTAGGGTTAAACATGAGGGATAAAAGGCAAGCTAGGGTTAAATATTGAGTTGTCTTTTGGCCTATGGTGCTGAATACAACAGATTCAGCACCACAGCCAATTGACAGTGGCAAGGAGCTCTGAAAGAGTAAAACAAAACTTATTCATTTCATAATTTCGTTCGTAATTTGCAATCAATTCAAAGTTTAGGATCACTAAAAAAAAAACAATAACTCTTGCTCAATTACTGTTAGATTAGGGTTAAACATAAGAGTTAAAAGGCAAGCTATGGTTAAATTACCATTTCGCTGCAGTTTGCATAAAGGAATCATTTAAATCAATGGTTCTTTTGTGAAACAGTATAACGAATCAATTTCGTTATATACCGTTACTTTTCGTTTTTGTTTCAATTCGGATTAAACTAATTTGTTACTTTGGAAGTACTTCCGAAATACGAATTAACAAAATTTCAAACAAATTGAGATGTGTTACCAAATGAATGCACACCTCTAATCTATATCAACTCTCTTGGCAACCTCATCTCTTCCTATGGATTCCAATATCATCTCTATGTTCGTGAAAACCAAATCTACCTTTCCTCTCCCGTTCGCTCTCCTCCCATGTTGGAAACATGTTACTACCTGCCTATCGGCTGTCTCCAACTGGATGTCTTCTGGTTTCCTAAAACTCAACCTTTCTAAAACTGAACTTCTCGTCTTCCCTCCCGCTAAAACCAACTGTCAGGAACCTCACGTTTAAACCCCTTTAAAGCAATGCACGCCGGTTTAATGCAAGTTCCAGGACTTGCCATTTGGTTTTGCACACAAGCCCTGAAGCCTCGCCTGAACTCTATCCCCTGCTAATGAGAACTCCTTATGTGGAAGCCGCACCCTCTACTGAGCACTTCCTCATCGAAGTCAGAACTTTGCACCAAGTTGACCTGTGTCTAGAAAGCTCCTTGTTCCTGAACCCATTGAACTCCTATCTGTCTACCTTCTGGACTAATCATCTGATAACCCTATTGAGTACCCATCTGATCCTCTGGACTACCCATCTGAACTACCCATCTGACAACCCTCATAGGACTCATATCTGGACTCCATATTTACCGGTACCGTCATTTGTTGTTCACCATCTGCTGGATTTATAGTGTATCAGACCCCTGGCTATGAACTTTGACTATTCTCCTATCTGGCTACCACGACCACGGCCTGTATCCGGACCATGATATTGCCGAGCCCTTATCTGTATATCTTGCCTTGGACTCTAGATTAGTTTTCTTAGTTAATCTGTTTTCATTTCTGTTTGTATTCAGTAGTTATTACTTATTCAGTTTCGTCCTGTGACTCTTAATTCATCCTGTTTTATCCTTTCACCTTTTCAGTCTGCTCTTTGCCTCTCCCTATCTTTAGCTCCCTATAACCATCTAGTTTCTCACTTCTGCTTCCACTCTCATCACTCTCAGCCATCCTCCTATTGATTCGTTCCCTTTTCCTATATCTTCCCTCTGCTTTAGATCCTTGCCTGCCTCGCCCACTCCTCCTCCTCCTCTAATACCTCCGTGATTCAGTTCTCCATCAAAGCTCCATCAAACCTTTTTCCTAAGTCTTTCCTCTACTTTAGTTAGTTGCCCATCTCGCCCTCTTTTCTTCTATACCTCTTGAGTCGCTTCTCTTATTCATTTGCTTCTGTTGTTTGTGTTATTTAAAATAAATATCTTGTTTAACCCTGCAACCTGCCTCTCTCATAAATGGCTCACTGCATATTGGGCTCACACCCACACTCCGTGCCAAGTTCTTGTGACACCAACAGTCCTGCACCCATTTCCCTTCAGGTGAATGGTGCCACCGTTACTTCTGCCTCACAGGCTTGTCGTCTCTGTGTCCTCTTTGACTCTGAGCTACCCTTCACTCCTCACATTGAGTCATTAACCAAATCTTGCTATTTCCACCTAAAAAGGATTGCATTCATCTGACCCTTTCTTAATTAGGACTCTACTAAAATGCTCATCCAAGCTCTTTATTATATCCCAACTTGACTACTGTAACCTCCTACTCACTGGCCTTAAGAGAACCCAGATTCTCCCTCTTTAATCTGTAATGAATGCATAGGCCAGACTCATCCACTTCATGCCCCGCACTTCTCACACCTCACCCCTTTGTCAATCTCAGCACTGGCTCCCTGTTTCCATTAGAATCCATTTCAAAATAATGGTGCACACGTAAAAAGCTCTCCATAACCGCGCCCCTGACTACATCTCTTCGCTTATTAGCATGCATATCCCATCCTGTCCGCTTCACTCTGCCAATGATCTGACGCTATCATCTCACTCATACCTGCACCCCTGACTCTTGCCTTCAGGACTTTTCCAGAGTTGCTCACATGTTTAAAATAAATATTATGATATTTTTTTCAACAGCGGACTTGGTAATGAAGGGGATAAAATAAAGAAAGTAAAACAAAATATATTGCTGTCCACAGCAGGTTGTAAAGAAAGGCAAATCAACTATTTAATCCACATTTCGCAGCAACACCCCACTCCTAGAAAGGGGCAAGTGGCTTCCTTCCAGAAAGGAAAATAAATTCTCACATTGGCATCAACAAACTTGCAGTAATCAACAAAATGAACAGGCAGAAAACACAGTAGATTGAGTGGGTCCTAAAATGATCCCTTGCCTCTTGCTGTGCTGATCTTATATTACATTGAAAAAAGTATGTATGCTGAATGATCTTATCTATGTCATTAAAGCACCGTGTTGTAATTTATTGGTGTTTATTCTCATTATTTTCTTTTTTTTAAATCGTTTCTTCTTTGCTACAATCAGGCATCTAGTTTTAGAAAAACCTGGATCCTAAAGCTATAATTATATATATTTATTTTGCTATTATTATGATTTCCTATGGTCCTATGGACCCCTCAAAAGTGGCAGTGGTAGAATTTTGTTTTAAATGTTATGTAAACGTATATTTTTCCAGGTACAATGCATATAGACGTCCTGTCAGACTCAAGAAGAAAAAAATATTCTGTGCTTCAAAGCAATTTCTATTTAGTTTGGTTTGGGAATAAACATTTTATACTACAGAATTAGATTTGAGCCAAAAAAAGCCAGTCGCAAAATCACATTGATGCACTTGGGGCACTATTATGGCAGCACTGGTTCTTGAAAAATTCCCAATACAGCATATGGTGTTTGCAAGCTTGTTGAATTACATTTTAGCACATTCCAGTCTGCTTAAATTACTTTTTTTTCCTTTTCACGGTGTTCTAACATCCTCTGATAAGATACCAACTTTGTGTCCTAGCTAACACTTAAGAAATATGTGTGAATATGTCAATTACATTAAAATGCATACAAGAAACCTCTGTAGTATGACTAAAGATTTTTTAAAAGTCTTCTAATAACAACAATGATATATTATTTATTATTAAAAAATAATATTTTTTATTAGCTTAGCTTCGTCACTACAAAGATTGTGTATGCAATACATTATTTTCTTAGGCTGTTCCATCACCAAAAACAAATTCATATTTTTTTTAATTCCTAGGCTTCCAATTGGTTATTGTAACTTAAAACATATTATTTTTCTTTAAAAGGAGATATTCAAGTTATTTAAAAAGCATATATAAAAATGATTAGCATATTTGTTACACATCAGTAGCTACATATGTTAATGTGCTAATGTATCTGCAGGCTGCTTTGCACATACACACACATTATCTGTGTTAATGGTTGTACATGTGTCCATGTAGCGAGAGCATAAACCAACCAGAACTCATAATGGAACCCTGTTGGGATCACTGATACTGCCTGCAGAACCTGCCAAAGACACAGTTTACTGTGTTTGTCCCCAGTGTATTTTTCCAGGTGGAATAAGTGATGAGCACATATTTTACTTTGATTTACACAGTGTGATTGACAGCATGCTTGTCAGCGTGAGTAAAAACTGTTTGAGGGTGATCGCAGATGAGAGCGTGAGAGTTTTAAAGATTGTCTGGGCGAGTGGATCGATGGATAGGGACAGAGTAGAGGGGAATGCTAGGATGGAGAAGAAAAGAAGCAACACGTGAGAGGGTAGTGCCAGGATTGATAGAGAGCATAGCTAGAGAGGTAAGGGGAGTTATATACAAGGGAGAGAGCATAGCTAAAGAGGTAAGGGGAGTTATACAAGGGAGAGAGCATAGCTAGAGAGGTAAGGGGAGTTATACAAGGGAGAGAGAGCATAGCTAGAGAGGTAAGGGGAGTTATACAAGGGAGACAATATTATTTATAGGTGAGAAAAGTGCCTGCAGAATGAGGGAGAGTAGTTGAAGAGGTGTTGGGAGGTCCAAGAGGGAAGGAGGGAGAGAAGATGGGGAGGTCATAAGAGTGCAAGGATGTAGAGGAGTGGGGATAGGAGGAGATGATAAAGGGTAGAGGAGAGGAAGAGGACCTGTGGGCTGGGGGGGGAGAAGGGAATGTAGGTGTAAGTAATCAAACTTAGCAGCATGATACAGTTTGGATAGGGCAGTGGGAGTGCAGAGCCCACACAGCAACATCGCAGATAGGGATGCAAAATGACACTGGTCAATCTCCAGAGAAGAGGCAAAGGGGCCCTAAAAAATCCTCAAGATTAGAGCTACATCATGGCCATTACTATACTTCAAGACATGACTTACAGCGCAGATGAGGACCCCGGACTTGACGCACAATGCTGTGGCAAGTCGAAACCGGGAAAAACAGTTTGACTCCATTCACACTCCTGCAAGTTATATTTCCTGAACATTAGACTTGTCTATGGCAATAAAAAAAATGGTTTATACTAACTGGTTTGTCCAAACAATTTGGATTCTCTGAATTTTATTCATACTAATTAAGTTTCCCCAAATTTCGTAAATTAAAATTGCTTCAGTTGAAAAGAATCATAGCTTAGGTTAATTTAGTGGCAACTGACCAGTGCTTGCTAGCCAATCTGCTCTGTGAAACAAGTAATATAAAAATAAAAAAGCCCCTGTCCGACATCAAATAGAAGAAACAATGTTATTTTAGTTACATAACGGTTTTATTTTTACACAAAACATGATCGTGTTTGATATGACTCTGGCTTTTCCAATGACACGTCACTTGACTAGTCAAGTTGTAGAGACCTGGATATACAGTGATACATAGTACCTTTGAATCCCCTAAAATGAGATTTCCCCAGCTGTGAGAGGGGCAGGGGCATTTATGACATTACCACACCTTTGCATGATGATGTCAGAGGGTGGGGGGAAGTCCCACCGTAATAACTGACATCCAAGATGTCAATCCAATGTGTGAGAAAGTGGTGATTGGACACATTTTGGGTGATCTCTGTGGTGCAGAGAAGGCACACTCAATGAGTTGAAAAACCACAACACTTATTTTCCTGGATGGAGAACCACCAGGAAAAGTAGATCGACTCGAAAGAACGTATAAAATGATGAACATTATTAAGAACCACAATTAAAATGAAAACACAAACAAACAATTAGTGTAAGTGCATGTGTTGCATGCTCCCTCCCCAAACAATTGAAATGGGAAGCGTAGAGGGATAGCACTGTACGACCAATTGATAGGAGCAAGCACTAAAAATTAGCTTTGTACATTCCCAGCATATATTCTTAGATGAGGATAAAATTGCTTTAATGGCATATGTTAGAAAAAATAACTGATGAAGTTATATGATGTTGCACCTATCATAATGATAATATTGCAAACACATAAAGGAGTTCATTGGATACCTCCAAAATGTGTATATATATATTGTATATCCCTCTAATTGTGTTGCTGTGGCGTCACATTCAAACTATCGATTCGTAATGGGTCTCCTTAGAGTTGGGACCATATACCAAGGGTCGATACAGATTATTCAGACCAGAATCACCCACATGCAAAACAACATAAGAGGCAAGTAAAGGTAGCAATATTTGTTCATCGATCAATAATTGATCATTGTTTCTATTTCGCAGTTTCAAGGTAATGTCATATGGGCCACCAATTCCCCATAGGTCTCCTTAAATTATGGGATCACTGCAAAGCTTCAGTGCAGCTGCTCGATTTTAAAGTCACAGTCAAAAATATATGTGATATCCAACAAAAACCAACAGTTACTGCAGTTGCAGATAGATAGATAGTGGTCCTAATGTCACTCTTATTGAATTGCAAGGAGATCTCATACCAGGCTATCGATTCCTAATAGGTCTCCTTAAACTTGGGACCATAAACCAAGGATCAATACAAGTTGTTTAGACCAAAATAAATTGCTAAAGAGTAAGGTTGATCAACTTATGGATCGATATAGAAGTATTGCCACTTCTTTGTTGCCACTCATGTGGACACACATGTATGTGATTTTTGTCTAAACAACTTGTATTGATCCTTGGTTTTTACATGTTTTTGCTTTTAACCCCTTCATTGCTGAGCCAGTTCACCTATGTGCGCTGAGCTCATTCTGAATGTTTTATGCTCATTATTTTTAGATGACAGCTAGGTCCTATTTAACTAAACCCCCCCAGACAATTTTTTTTAACACCGAACCTAGTCACGTATCATTGGAAAGGCCATGATCAGGCCTTTCCAATGATGTCCAGCATGACCCTCTAGCTGCCACAGATCGGGAGATAATGGGATCCAAAGGTTCTCCCTATCTCCCCTTGGCAGCTAGGGGGTTAACTGGCCCACTGACATCCTCACACATATGGTGGGGATGTCAGTGGGTGGGGGGTGACCTGGAGGCTTGGCTGACATCCACGATATCAGCCCCCTCCATGTTTGAATTGCGATTTGGTGCAAATTTGCGCCAAATCAGGATCCTGCAGCAAAATGGTTAATGCTGCACACCGCTGAAAAGGGGAGACTCTCCCCTTTCCAGCGGTGCAACATGAAGCGCTCTATCTTCAATGGTTGGGGAGATAGATGGCTCTGAAGGAGCCCTCCTCCCATCCATTGATTTCAAAGGGGGTGCATGCTGATGACGTCACCACGAATTGCCGAAATGATCCGAATCACCGAAACGATCCGAATCACCAAATCGAAATGATTCAAAATGAAAGAAAAACTGTCCGAAATGAAAAAACCCCGAAACGTAACGAAAAAAAAGTCATGCACATCCCTACCTCATATTACCGTCTCCTAACAATCTATATGAGAATTTAAAGTAAGGAAGCACTACACTCTAGGCACAATCCCAGCTTGTGATTTGATTCAAAAACAATTCCAGGCGATAACTTCTCAAGATTTTCTCAGGATACATGATTAAGGTCTCTGACCGAAACGTTGTATTTTTATCTGCTGCACTTACTCCAATAAATTTCTGTTGGACCTGTGTCGCACGCCATTTTTAACTTGTGGAGGTACGGACGGACCTCGTTGACAGAGCACCAGGTTTTTTCCACTAGCCAGGACGAGGGCTCTCCCTCGGAAAGGTACGCCACGACCCTTTGCTTGTTTTCTCAAGATGTTATGTATAACGTCTCGAGATGTTATCATATCACCAAACTTGGAATAGGGCCAGTGGTGTTTAGGCATTTTTTTGTATAGTACTAGATGCAAGGTTAAATTTATGATATTTGTGCATAAAAAGGAAAAAAAATAACAAAAAAGAAAGTCAAGGAGGCATAATATGTTCTGACCGAATACAGAAAAAGTAATTTTTAATATTTTTTTGACGTGAAACTGTTAATCTATTTTCATAACACATCTTGTTAGGTATTGTCCTCTTTGAACCAATGTGTGTTTCAGAGAAGGTTATTTTCTACAATGCCACACAATTTTCAACAGCAATCAATACTTTAGATGTTCCCATTTTTGGCCTTATACAATATTGCTTTCTTCTACACTATCAATTTAAAGTTGTGTTCCAATATACCCATCTCATTCTTCTTTCCCACAGAATATGATTTCTTTAAAATAGCAATCTTGTACTGAGTTAGAGCAATAAGTGTCAACGAAGTGATTATAATTGCAGTACTTGCTCTGAATTTAGAGCAAACCATGGAACATACAATAAGTATGATGTTCTTGTCTAAGATGAGAATGCATCCATTTAGGCATTGTACTGGATTGATAACACAATATGTTTGACACATATTTTCTAACTCTGAGCTCCCCAAATGCCTGAGCAGTATTTTGCTTATTTTTTAACTAAAGAAAATATAAGTATAGAGGTAATATTAGATTTATTATTACTGTTGGCATGGTAATAATAAGGATCGCTTAACACAAAAAGATAATTACACACACAAAAAATTGAATGCTCATGCAGGGGAGGGCATGATTTGCTGCCTACTTGCCCCACTAGCAGGAGGACACTGAGAACAAATATCTCTCAAGGTCCTTCCACTGGCACTAAAAGATCACGTACACAAGAGGACTCTCATCTCCATGGATGAGAGTCCTCTTCCAGCAACTCAACATGGTGCCACTGCCAGCATCTTTTAGAGGCTCACGATTATTACAAGTTTAGTTGGAAAAATAGTGGCTCATTTGTAATAGGGACAGTTAATAAGGAGCCACTAATGATTTACAGCTTGCCCCATATCAGCTCATATTGCTGGTTCTAGCGGAATTGGTTTGAAAAGACATCTTAATATATGCAAGCTTATTATGATACACAGAGACAATAATCTGTAGGGAGTTCTTCCTTTGCCTGGCCACAAAAGAATGAATCAATTTAAACTGCCTGAAAATGGCACCTCTATGATTACCGTGATGATGACGTCATCGCCAGGTGCTCCCTGATGTCTGCAGTGACAAATGTGAAAGGGTGGGCTCATTTGGAGCCCTCTCCCTCCCAAACAGCTCCATGTGGAAAAAGAGTTGCACCACTGAAGAGGGCAGAGTCTGCCCTTTTCAGTGGTGCCTCGCTTTAAGCCCTTAGGTGTCAGATCACAATTCGGCGCTGAATCGAAATACGAACATGGAAGTGGATGACATATTGGATGCCAGCCAAGCTTCTGGCCCCCCACCCACTGATGTCATTGCCATATGTGTGATGAAGTCAGTCCGCCAGTTAACCCCTAGCTGCCAAGTATACCTAGGGGGATCCTTTGGATTCCCGTATCTCCCGATCCGTGACGGCTAAAGGGTCATGTTTGTATCATTGGAAAGGCCTGGTCATGGCCTGGAAGTTTAAACATGATGAGTATAAAATGGTTAAAATGAGCTCAGCGTACAGAGGTGAAATGGCTAAGCAGTGAAGGGATTAAAAAAGTAGAAACATGTAAATATTGTGTTTTTATAATTTCAGGCCAAAATTTCGAAACTATTTAGCCAGGGGTTTTTTTTGGCGGTTGTAGATTTTGGAGTTTTGAAAAAGTGTGTTTTTCCATTTTTTCATCATATTTCATAATTTTTTTTATAGTAAATTATACGATATGATGTATGAAAGTGCATTTAATGGCAAGAAAAAAGATATATAATATGTGTGGCTTACATAAACGAGTAAGAGGAAAATTAGACCTAAACACAAACTTAGAAGGCTGTTTGCTTACCACAGAATAAATTTAAAAAAAGTACATCTTTTACCAATGTGGACATTAATCAAAGGGGTTGAGGGTATAAAAACATGTAATAATTTGGGTCATTACTTCATTATTTCATTTAATGGTTGGTTTTCTGAAATGTCTAGTAATGATGAGAGTTTATTTCAAATGGAAGGAATCTGCCCTGTCTAACAAGAGTTTACATCCATCCAAAGAAAGTGATTACCTACTTGAAACTTAAATATCTATTGTGGACAGAAAAATGGGCAGAATTTGGGAGACAATTTTGTAATTAGACTGCATTGGTCATGGACCTTTCCAAATTTGTGTGAGAATTTTACGAGAAAATTAGCAGGTAAATATCACGTTCTGTGCATGGGGTTGCCAGAAAAGAGGCTCTAAACATTGGGAAAGATAGCACATGTAGGCTGTATACTTGCAGTGTAGGCTTTTATTAATGTGGATAAATGGAATCATAGGGTTCAGGATAAAGAAGACATAACAGGAATATATGCAGGTAACTACAGGAGCACATGAGAGGGATATGCAGAATCACACACACGCTCTTAAGAGTTCTTGCTGTGACTAGGGATGAGCCGAACACCCCCCGAGTTCGGTTCGGGTCCGAACCCGAACTTTCCAAATGTTCGTATTCGAATCCGAACCCGAACTCGAACTCAATACAAGTCAATGGGGCTGAAAATTTGGTTTTTAGAGTGCCCTCCAAGAGGGCATATATGCTAGATATTTGCCATAAAAGGTGTATGGGGGTCCGGGTAGTGCCCTGGGGGACAGGAAACAAGGACAAAAAGTTAAAAAAAAAACATTTTTAAAGGTACAGTGAGTTTTCCATGAAATAAGGGTTAAAAATAAAAATGAAAAATTCCTTCAAATATCGTGCCTAGGAGGTCCCCATAACCTGCCTGTGAAGTGGCTGATTTGTAGGATGTATAGAAACACTTAAAAACAGAAAAATGATGTTTCAAATGACGGTAAATGCTTTTCCTTTAATCTATCCATAAACAACTGCTTGGGGCGGCCGTCTGTATGAAAAGAGGAGACATTTTCGGACACGCAGAAAAAGTTTAGTGATTTTTTGGGCTAAATTATTGTGAAACTTATGCAGGCTTTGGATAAAAGTAACAATAGGTGCTTTAAGGCTGGGGTCAGACTAGCGCACTTTTAACGTACTTAATCACGGCCGCACTAGCAGCAAATGACACGCAATGACGGCCAGTATACGTAGTACGGCTGCACGAAAGTCTGGCCGCGCAACGCAAGTGGAAGATGAACGCATTTTTTCGAGAACGCTGAACCGCTAGTACTGACGTACAGAGTGCGCTGCATCTGCATAGGGGCATGTGTGCGTGATTAGGAGACGTCAGACGCTGCTCATGTCCGGCCAACATAACGTCCAGACACCCAAAGATTCCTGGTTTGGATCCGTAAAAAATCACGCACAAAAATGCGCGTCGTATGACCGTTTAAGCGCTTACCGTGTAAAAATACTTCAATGCGTTCGGACGCACTTTTTGACGTTCGCTGCGAAAAATGCGTTCGTTTGACCCTAGCCTAAAATTGGGCCTTTTGCATCGGCAACAGTGCCGTCACACAGTCTCACCCCTCTGAGGATATGAATCTGATACAGGCGTCAGTGGCAGTGCAGCCAAATATTGTGCCTTTGGTGCCAGGCCATCAAATGCCATCATACAGTAACCCCTCTGTGGTATTGTGGAAGAGTGCAGGGGTGGACCATGCAGTCAGGGCCGGTGCTAGACTATTTTGCGCCCTAGGCAAGACCAGCTACTTGCACCCCCCCCAAAAAAAAAACCACACAACATGAAACTGCTAAATTTCTTTTTACTTAAGAATAAAGTTTGAAAAGCACCAATAGTAAAGGTAAAATAAATATAAATAAACTGTATTAAACCATTTTAAATTAACTCTATTAAACAAATTAAAATTAACTGTATTGAACACATATAAATTAAAGAAAAAAAATAAGAGTTGTCACGTAAGTTTCAATTTGAGACACATCAAAATTTCACTTTGCGTGCCTTATCCTTTGCAAATTTTCATCATGCGTATATATATATATTGCCCAGGCCAGCTCACATCATGCGTATATATATTGCCCAGGCCAATCCCCTGGTGGAGATAGGGGGTTCATTTGAACCCCGATATCTCCAGGCATCTAGTGGGTCATGGAGGGTGTCAATCGAAAGGCCTGAGCATGGCCTTTCGAATGATACCCAACATGACCAGGTATAAAGTAAAAAAAAAAAACATGTATTTTTTTTGTGTTATTTTTATTAATGCAGCAATATTGTTCACATTGCAATTATAATGTGAACGATGATGCACTAATGATTTTTTCTATGGGGTGCGTTTGCTATAAATCAGGTAATTCCCCCCACAAAATATAACAAATCCCCATTTCTAATTTTTGTACAAGCGCACCCCATAGAAGACATAACCGCAAACGCTCATGTGCTTAAAATGTGAAAAAAAACAACACTTTACACACTGCAGATGATTAAAAATTCAATTTTTATTGCATTTTTTTCATAATATACAGCCAGGACAGGACGTATACATATAAAAATTATATATTATGAATCTGCGGAGTCTGCCGGAAAGAACGATATCTAACATGTCGGTCATTTAACAAAATGTGGCTTCAAAATCGCGTTTAAACATGATGAGCGAAAGCGGTAAAAATGAGCTGAGCACACAGCGGTGAAATACAGCATATTAGAAGTTTTAGGAGGAAAATTAACACGTCTAAAATCTCAATCAGAAGCAGACACCACCCCACCCCCTTAGTATAGTCTACAATGTATCACATTGATTAGACCAGACTAAAACACCTGTTGTGGTTATGCCGTTTGAAAAACACAGGTCATTTAGAGTTGAGAATCTTTGCAGTACACATTTAGTTTTTAATTCAATATCTAATAAACCGTTGCTTATAATATTCTGCAGTAAAGAGTCTCTTTATTTCTAGATTTTTTAGTATTTTTTTAAGCATTTTCTATACTTTTTTCAAAATTTCTTTTTTTTTGCGAACTCGAACCGAACACACCCAAAAAGTTTGAAGTTCGCAAACTTTCGAACAACCAAACTTCGGTTCGAACTCCAAACCGTCCGAACCGAACAGCTCATCCCTAGCTGTGACTTGCTATAGACTTGCCTTTTCAACTTTGTTCTTGCTAGAGACTTGAAAAGCAAATTTGCTACACATTTAAAAGTGTCAACTAGAATTTGTGCTGCAAGTGTTCTGCAAGTTAACGACTTGCCAGTGAAAATATACTGCAATTTTCCAAGATTTACAATTCAAATGAGCCACAAGTTTTGGCAAGTTATGGTTATGGTTATGGTTATGGCCTATGGTTAACTCCATATCTGCCTATAGATTCCCTGGTTATTGCAAATAGTGACAAGGAATAAGTAACAACGCCAGAAACTTCATGTATACATATGTTAAGCCCAAAACTCCAATGCAAGAATAAATTTGGCTAGCTAAATCGTTCAACTAGCACATGGAGTAGCACAATCAAAACACAATGTGACTGTTAAAAGCTGTTCCTGTTCAACGCAATTCGACGCCGATCACTGTGGCGTCCTCAAGAGCTGAAGAACAGTGCCCCAAAGAACCCCCTTAAGTAATGTCATGCACTTACGGAGCCGTGCACATGTCCCTGCTATCATGTCATTCAGTTCCAAGTTTTTGATGGGCTTCTGTCTGCTGCTCTCTACTGACATCAACGTCAGGGTCATGTGACCTGTCTCCAGCAATGGACATAAGCTTGCCGGCTCTGTAACTTGGAAACCTGTTCCTCATAAGTGCCTCATAGTAACCACACTACATTCTGGAACTTTTACAGTCTGACTACTCCATCTCCTCAGGCTCCTACATCTAAAGACATACTGGTAGGCATACAGCACTATCCAGGGGACAGAATAATATCAATATGCTGGTCTGTGCATCGCGTTGCTAAGCAACATGTCTTAAATGCCTATCATTACCGTTCTACGAAACAGACAATCCATATATCATAGATCATCTAAATTGGTGACACTAACGTGTGCTGGGAAAAATCATTTCTACGCTACGCTATCACGTGTCATTATAACCATACATGGACCTTCAAAGTACATTTAATTCAAATCCTGACTAACTCGCTCATCATTGCTGCCCTATTCTAGTTGACATATAGCAGCTGATATATAGCGCTACCAAGAGCAGGAATCTTATAAATGTAATCCATAACACATATCCATCCCAACTATCTCAGCCATCATCCCTAACTTATAGTAACACAGTTCATAAATGAGACCCCCCATAGTCATCAGATCCAATCCCCCAACACCCCTAACATATTATTAAGATCCTGTTCTCCAGGAGTGTACTGCATCCTTGTCTGTAAATAGGAGTCAATTTGGCACAGGAGTTACCAAAAAAACAGCCCCTATTTCTCTAATACGTAGGGGAAGCTTGTAAATTGGGAAGCCTTAATAAAGGACCATTTTCTTAAAGGTCTAATTAAAAATACAGTGAATGTAATCAGATTAATGTATTGTCCACTAGGGATGAGCCGAACACCCCTGTGTTCGGTTCATATCCAAACAGCCGAACGGCCAACATGTTCGAATATGAACTCGAACACAATGTAAACCTATGGGGGCCGAACACGCAAAATGTGTTTGCAGTTCTCTTAAATGTACCGGCGGCTGCCGGTACATTTAGGAGACCTGTGGCTGCGGCCCCCAGCCCCCATAACTCACCTGTCCTGCAGCTGTCCCGGCGTCCTGTTCCCTGGTCCGTCAGCTCTTCCAATCAGTCTGGCCATGGCTCCTTTCTGCCCCACATCTTCATGCAGAATGATCTTATTGGGCAAAGTCCTGACCTGACCTGGACTTTTCCCAATCAGAGCTCTAATTCAATATTGAGCCCTGATTGGGCAAAGTCCAGGTCAGGTGCAGGACTTTGCCCAATCAGAGCTCAGCATGAAGATGAGCTTTAACCAAGCTCTGATTGGTTAAAGTCGGTGCAAGACTTTAACCAATCAGAGCTTGGTTAAAGCTCTGTCCCATGCCTCATCTTCATACTGAGCTCTGATTGGGCAAAGTCCTGCACCTGACCTGGACTTTGCCCAATCAGGGCTCAATATTGAATTAGAGCCCTGATTGGGCAAAGTCCAGGTCAGGTGCAGGACTTTGCCCAATCAGATCATTCTGCATGAAGACATGGGGCAGAGAGGAGCCGCGGCCAGACGGATCGAAGGAGCTGACGGACCGGGGAACAAGATGCCGGGACAACTGCAAGACAGGTGAGATACGGGGACCGGGGGCCGCAGCCACAGGTCTCCTAAATGTACTGGCAGCCGCCGGTACATTTAGGAGACCTGTGGATGCATTTTTTATTATGGAATGTCCGCGGTCGAACAAACCGCGAACATCCCATAATGTTCGGCGTTCGCCGAACACTCGAACAGCCGATGTTCGATTCGAACTCAGGTTCGAATTGAACCGAACGCTCATCCCTATTGTCCACTTGTAAAATGCAAACAAAGATTGCATTATGCAGACTTTTAAATTATCATAAAACTCAGTATGCCAGCAGTTGTCCAAAGACATGGAATCAAATATTTTCGATAAAGGGTGGATCAACCCTCCAGAGTATCTAGTCCCCGGCTTATATATCCAAAATTCCTCCCGTTGGCGTAATTTAATGTTGAGGTTCCCCCTTTGAGGTCCCAACCGTACCGTTCAATCACCATAAACTTTATTCCAGCTGTGTTATTATGGTGTTCCTGGCGAAGGTGTCTAGCTACTGGCATATCACGCACAGGGCCGGATTAACGTAGGGGCGGATGAAGCGGCCGCTCCAGGTCCCGTTCTGAAACTAGGCCCACAGCAGCCAAAACGAGCCTCTGGCAACTGGTAGGCCTGCCACACACTGAGACAGCCGCCAGATCCAGATTATGCACCCCAGCCGTCAAGTGTGACGGCAGCTTTGAGGGGTCATGGTGCACGGAGAGGAGAGCAACACGTCACGTGCACTGCCTGCATGTGCTGGGCAGCTCATTTACTTACAGAGGGCGGGCAGGCAACAGATGTGTGAGTGTGATCATGCAGAGGAGCTGGGAGGACGGAGGAGGGAGGTGGACAAGACACTCAACAGGGGGAACCTTGACTGCAACGTGAAACAGGACAGCCTGACCTGTATGAGCTCTTCCTGAAGGTATGAGCGGCCATCATACAGGGGGTGGGGGGGTAGGCTGTGCTGTGATCAATATGCCCCCTGCAGGGAGGACTGGTTCCATGGCATGGAGGAATGCACATAATTAAGAAATAAAAAAGACAGGCTTCTTATGCAAAATGCAGAGGGCCATAGCAAGCTCATTAGCATCAGTGCAGCTATCCCTTGGCTGAGCATCATGGTAGTTGCAGTCCACTGGAGAATGGAGGCTCTGTGCAAGGGTCCTCTATGTTATCCTAGTCCTCCATCAATCCTATTTAAAATCCACCCCATCTTTGTCTTACTGGTGTAATTTTTTTCGGCTCTTAGATTGTAAACTCTTAGATGGGGTCATCTTTTCACATAAATTTGTGTTTTTTTTTCTGAATAATTAAACCCATAGGGAAAAAATGTTTTTGCATCTCAGGATGTCTGGAGCTGGAGCCAGCAGGCACTTTGCCTCTCCAGCCTGTCACCATTCTGTGCACATCATGTTTAAACGTGTTTTCAAGTCATGTTTTATTATAGGCCCAGACATATTATATAAACTTTTTTTCAGCAGATTCGAAATATATCATAATTATGTCATGTTGCGTTGCAATGCTATAACTAAATAACTAACTACGTGTAACTATCTATTCAAATTTCAATCATTCAGTGAGCCCTTGCCCTATTTGGTCTGGGGGCCCGCTGCCCCAAGTATTGTCAGCCTGCCACCAGGCATAGATTGACTCCTATATGGGCCACGCACGCTAATCCAGCAGGAGGCTTGTGACCCGGCGCACTGTAAGTCACTTTATGCGTCATAGCACACCATGTCAGAGTCACCAGGCAGGTTTCCCAGTCGCTCTGACTTTGACTTAGTGTGACATATGCCCAGTGCCATGCCTGACTCTCTAAGGCTAGGGTCAGACGAACGCATTTTTCGCCTCGTCCGTAAAAAAGTGCGTCCGAACGCATTGACGTATTTTTTCACGGAAGACGTGATAGCGGTCATACGATGCGCATTTTCGGGTGTGATTTTTGACGGAGCTATTAAAAACAAATGGACGTGATGTTGGCCGGAAATGTGCAGCGTCTGACGTCTCCTAATCACGCACACACGCCGCTATGCCGACGCAGCGCACTCTGTGCGTCAGTACTAGCGGTTCTACGTTCTCAAAAAAATGCATTAGTTTGCCGCTTGCGTTGCGTGGCCGAACTTTCGTGCGGCTGTACTTCGTATATTGGCCGTCATTGGACATCATTTGCTGCTACTACGGCCGTAATAAAGTGTGGCTCAACGCAAGTTCGCACTGCGTTCGTCTGACCCCAGCCTAAACGAGAAAGCAGCGTGGACCGATTGATGCCTTAGTATCTATAAAAAGGCCCACAAAAATCCTCAGCACCAGGTCCATGATACTCTTAATCCGGCCCTGATCACGCAGATATCTAACTGACAGTACATGCTCCAGTAGCCTAATTTTTGAAGGACGAATGGTCTTACCAACTTACTGTATTTAATGCCACAGGCGACAGCTGCAAGTGAGCAAATACACTACTCCGTGGTACTACAGTTCAAAAAAATACCTAACTTTAAAGGATTCCATTTCACTCGGATTTGAAAATGTTTTCAAATCTCTTTGTATATATTTACTAAATATAGTAAATATATTCAAAGATATTGAAACACTTAGGGGGGTCCTTTGGGGGCCTGGGCTTTAGCTCTTGAGGAAGCTGCAATGATTGGCGCCAAAACGCATTGAGCAGAAACAGCTTTTAACAGTCATATTCAGGGTTGTTCAAAGAGCACCTAAATTCTGCCAGAATTTCAGTGCTCTTTCATTCCCTGCACTCTGGGGAATCAAATTCCCAGACCCTGCGGCGAATTCAGCATTAACTGCAGGATCCCCGAAGTGAAGGGCAAAGCCACCATTGTTGAGTTTAGCTTCTCTGGATAGCCAAATATCACCATAGTTGAAAAAAGGTGATTTTTACTGTTTTTGGCAACTATGGTGAACTCCGTAGCTACAGTCGGCATTCATGGGTAGGCCCTATAGTGTTGTATCATTTTAGTTCTAAATATAATTTTATTTTTTTGAAGGTACACACTTTTGTATAAGCTGAATATAATTACATGTTATCCTGTTGAAGATAATTGAGGTGTATATAAAGATTTATTTCTAGTATCTACATATGCATATTTTTAAAAAGTGAATATAATTAAGACTATTGTATTTACATACTGGTACGTCTTATCTATTTAGAGATGTATACATATATTTATTTATAAAGGATTTTACCAGGAAGGATACATTGAGTTTTCTCTCGTTTTCAAGTATGTCCTGGGTTCGAGAACATTGAGTGGTTACAGAAATACAAAATAGTAAAATGCAAGAAATGAACACAAAACAAATATACAGATTAACAGAAAATAAATATGTAGGAAATAAAGTCATTATGTCACATGTTTACAGGTGCATTCCTTATTGAGGTATGTTAATAGGGAGCTCTTAAGGGACTTTAGACTGGGGGAAGATTTGATGGCGTCTGGGAGGTTATTCCATAATTGTGGTGCTCTGTAGGAAAATGAGAATCGAGACACTTTCTTTTTGTATTGTGGTATGGCAAAGTGTGTCTGATTTACACCTTAAGTCATTAAAAAGCCTGTGTTGCATTCACTGAGTTGAATTTGTTTTATTCTATATTTGAACATAAAAAAACACACTTCTTTCAAACTTATTGGGTTAATTAACTGAGAGGTAATGGTCATAATCCTGGAGTATTTACAATTGGGTTTTGTTAATTGCCTTATGGCATTTTTTTTTCCACAGATTCAGTGAAAAGCGATAGTTAACGTATGAAAATTTGCAAGAAGAATACATTGAAAAATAAATTATAACTCAGCATGTGTGTTTTAATTAGTGTTTAACTATTTCTAACTTTCAAAGAGTTCTAATAAAAGAATTACACACATTGTTTTAGGAAAATTGAGATTTCCATGGCCTGCTGGATGCAATTAATTATTGTGTAATCTGCAATAAAAATGCTTGCCTATGAAGTTTTTCATTTTTACTTGAATTAATAAGGACAGCGCTAAAGTCTGCAAAGAGTGTTAGGCAATGCCAATAAATTGACTACGCTCAATTAAAAAAAATGCTTCATATTTTTCCCTAAATTCGTAATATTATCTTATTAGACACGGAGGCAAGAAAAATCATTAACACAGTTTACTTGCTTTATTGTAAGGTACATTAATTGCAGGTTTTCTTTTTGTCTTGAGAATTCGCAAAATGGATTGCTAATAAAAATTCACAGTTTTTACACCTAGAAAAACTCTTGGGCAAAAATAAAGGATATTTAAAAAGTTTTATTATGGACATTTTACAAATGTTTTACTTGTGAAATACAAAATAAATGCTATGATTCAATAAGCTGTATACACTTTCACATATTTGTGCTATTGTCAATAAGCTGTTGCCTATCCATAATTTGTTTTGAGTATTTGACTTGTGTCCATCTTTTTAAGGATGTTCCAAGGTCAGCATATATAAATGTTTTTGTTGTCCACATTGTTTCATTAAAATAGATTATCTCCTGGACTTTATAATATAGTATGACTTACTACCGTATCCGTTTATTGAGCTCTGTATACGTTTACTGAAATTAATATTACCAATGTTATCCTTGTCTTACTATGGAGGATATGTCCATGACAATTCAGTAAAGAGGATCCAGACTTTTTCATGTCCTTTCATGCATATAGTGAGAAAAAAGCGGTTTGCGAGGATCCTGAGAACGAGCAACTGCACTAGTGGCCTGCTCTACGGTGGGGCGCGCTCAGGTCTCACAGGGTTTTTCACGATTGATTACAGGGACGAATGCTCAATATGCAAATCAGTCTGCTCTCACCCAGAAAGGGTGGCCAGTACTGACTGCCTAGGACAGGGGTGGGGAACCTTTTTTCTGCCAAGGGCTATTTGGAAATTTATAAGATCATTCGAGGGCGATACAAAATTACCAACCTAAAATTTAGCCAACTATATTTAGGAACAAATTAATTAACTCACCCCTAATGTGATGGCTGGAACTGCTTCTCTTTGGTGAGGCACGCAATGTTAACTGGTACAGATGATGTTGTTATTTGCAATTTTCCAGCTTTGTGCCCCTCCCCATTTAATTAATTTCACCCCATCCCCATTTAATTCATTTAATCTCTCTCCCCATTCAATTAATTTCCCCCCTCATAAAAATTCATTTCACCCCCTCTCCATTTAATACATTTCACACTCTACCCTCCCCATTTAATTAATTTCACTCTCCCCTCCAATAGATTTCACCCTCCCCTTTCCATATAATTAATCTCACCCACTCCCCTTTTAATCTCACCCCCTCCCCATTTAATTATTGTCACTCTCCCCCTCCCCATTTAATTAATGTCACTCTCCCCCTCTAATTTCATCCCCCTTTCCATCTAATTAATTTCACCCTCCCCTTTTAAAATTAATTCCAGCCCCCCACCCACCACCCCGCGGCCCTTTTACCTCACCGCGGCAAGTAGCAGAATGAGGGGGCCCTCAGAGCGCCACAGCAAGGAGGTGCAAATTCCCTCTCCCGCGGCCCTTTTACCAGACCGTATACGGCCCGCGGGCCAGACGTTCCCCACCTCTGGCCTAGGACATCATCCCTGCACGAGAGATGCAGCAACCACCGACGATCATGTCGGCCTTGTTAGGCCTCATCAGGAGGGTATAGCTGATACCCCTCTAGACACTTCGAGCAAGGGGTCCATGTCTGGATTACCCTGTATACTTGTAGTGAGGAAAAAAACGCTCAGGTCTCACAGGGTGTTTGCTCGATTTTGCCATTACAGGGATGAATGCTCCATATGCAAATCAGCCTGCTCTCACCCAGAAAGGGTGGCCAGTACTGACTGCCAAGGTTGTCATCCCTGCACGAGAGATGCAGCAACCCCTGATGATTGTTTCGACCTTGTTAGGCCTCCTCAGGAGGGTATAGCTGACACCCCTCTAGGCACCTCGAGCAAGGGGTCCACGTCTAAGTACCCTGTGAGACCTGAGTGGGCCACACTGTAGAGCAGGCCACTAGTGCTGCTGCTCTTCCTCAGGACCCTCACCAACCTCTTTTTTCCCTTTCATGCATATATATATACACACATAATAAGATGTGACCATATCTGCTTATAAGTACTAGCCGGTGTGTTTCGTCTCGTTCTGAATCAAAATTCGGAAGAAAGTTACCCGATTCGTATTTCGGAAGCATTTCCAAAATACGAATCGGATCTGTCCGAAATGAAAACAGAACGAAACGAAACATAAAGAAATAGAACGAAACAAAATTAAATACAACAAATTGATTCAGTTTTTTGTGGTGCATTCTGACATTGTTCAGCAAATTCACCCAAAAAATCCCAAAAAATCAATAAAGAGAGCTTTTGGTGCAAGTGAAATGACTAAATGGTTGAATAAATATTTAACCCCTTAGTGACCGGGCGGTTTTACACAAATCCGTCTTTTAGTGACCGCTGCTGTTTTTACGTTTCTGCGCTGTTAGTGTTTAGGTCAAATTTTCCTCTTACTCGTTTATTCAACCCACACATATTATACACCCTTTTTCCCGCCATTAAATGGACTTTCTAGAAATACCATTATTTCCATCATATCGAATAATTTACTATAAAAAAAAATATGAAATATGAGGGAAAAAATGGTAAAAACACACTTTTTTGTAATTTAATCCCCAAAATCTACAACCACCCAAAACGACCCCAGCTAAATAGGTTTAAAATTTTGTCCCGAGACTAGAAATACCCAATTTTTACCTGCGTTTGCTTTTTAACCCCTTCACTGCTGAGACAGTTCACCTATGTGCGCTGCGCTCATTCTGACCATTTTGTGCTATTTATTTTTAGATGACAGCCTAGGTCCTATTTAATTAAACTCTCCCCAGACAAAAAAAACTTTTAAAAAAAAACCTTTTTTTTATTTTATTTAATTTTTTTATTATTTTTTTTAATTTAATTATTTTTTTAATTTTTTTTTAAAACCAAACCTGGTCATGTTTGGTATCATTTGAAAGGCCATAATCAGGCCTTTCAAATGATGGCAAATATGACCATCTAGCTGCCATGGATCGGGAGATAAAGGGATCCTTAGGATCCCCTTATCTCTACATGGCAGCTAGAGGGTTAACTGGCCCACTGACATCCTCACACATATGGTGAGGTTGTCAGTGGGTGGGGGGGGACCTGGAGGCTTGGCTGACATCCAAGATGTCAGCCCCCTTCCAGGTTTGAATCGCGTTTTGGCGCCAATTGGCGCCGCAACGTGATCCGGCGGCGAAATGGTTAATGCCATACACCGCTGGAAAGGGGAGGCTCTCCCCTCTCCAGCGGTGCAAACGGTCCCTAGCTTCAATGGTTGGGGAGATAGAGGGCTCCGAAGGAGCCCCCCCTCCCCTCCATTGAAAAGCATGGGGACGCCTGCTGATGACGTCACCACGCAGCGTGGCGACGTCATCAGCCTCGCCTGCCCATGTAAATCACATGGGCAGGCTTCCTCCCTGCCAGATCGCCGTGGGATCCGGCGAGGGAGGTGAGTATCGGGCGGGAGGGGGATTAGGCGCCGCTGACGTACCCTGTACGTCCGCGGGTCTAAGGGAGACCCGAGTACAGGACGTAAAGGGTACGTCAGAGGTCCTTAAGGGGTTAATAAAAAAGGGGATTTTGTTTTACATTGAAACCTATAGAATTCGCCTGATTAAACCTGTCGAATGAACCACCGAAAATCAGGGTTAGAAATTCTAACCCTAATTTCTAACCCTAGCTTCTAAACCTAATTTCTATTCCTAGTTTCTAACCCTAGCTTCTAACTTAGAAGCTAGGGTTAGAAAGTCAAATTCATCCGTTTCACATTCTGAAATAACTAAAAATAGCTAAATACGAAATAAAAACGATACATGAGTTGATCGAAAAAAACCAAGATACATATAAAAACAAAATAATGAATTAACCTGAAATACGAATTACCGATCGTCCAAATCAACGAATCAATCCAAAATACAGAATCACAGTAACATAACGTACAAAGCGAAAAAAAAAAACAGAACGAAATGATCCGAAATTAAACTAAACAAAAATAAGTGGAACTAAATGATACAAAACATTTTTTTTTTTGCTGTGCACATGTCTAATAAGTACTTGTGTATATGGCATTGATAGCTGAGAATAATCAATGTTTTTGAGAGAAAAAAAACATATACAGTATACACATGTAGACCCCACACATTTCGGTCACTCTGCCTGGTCACAGAACTGTGAAGCTATTCTAAAGGTTGAGTCACAGTGGTCTCTTTCGGCTGTTTTCTCACCTCTCTCTTAAACAAAGGAAATATTGATTCTCACACATGAAAAAGGACTCTGTTCAACATGATGTTGCTGCTAAAGTGTCCATGTTTTATCCCTCCTAAATTGGTTTGAAGATCTTCCATAGGATTGTCAAGTACCCATGATTGGCAGCCCTCTGTGCTAGCAAACCAACAGCATGACTTGCAAGTTAAGGCTCTTGATAATCTTCCTCTCAATGACTGGCTAGACAGTGGCATGCAAAGGCTGTGCGTTACAAACTACACATAGATTGTAATACCATCCGCATACCAGCGCACAAACACATTTGTGTTCACAATGTTAAGTATAGGACGTGCGCAGTACAGTAAGCTCATGCAGTGTTCGCGCAGGTTCACCCGCGATAGACGTATACGTGCCTTTGTTGCGCTGACATTGTAATACGATGTTCAGCGCAAAGGGTTTTGCCCCTCGCTTTAATGCGTTTTTGAGTACGCGTTAATGTTTGCACGAAGAATGTAATAGGACCCTCTGTGTTTTATTTCGCATGGAGCTATAGTGGTACGCGCAAATGACAACCTTTTTTCCTGTTATGTTTTATACATAAATTGGGCTGGATACTTCTGGTCCCTGCAGTCGCTTGGTAGGGAATAGGAGCGAAACCGCGTTTTTTGCATATATGTAAACATCACAGAAGTCTTTCCACTTCAGAGATATTTGGTGTCACATTCACATGATATTGAGCTGTAATATCGCTGCAAATAAACACCCCCAAGTACGTATATGAATTGGAATGACATCCGAGTTAAGTGAAATAAACACCCCCAAGTATGTATATGAAGTGGAATGACATCCAAGTTAAGTGAAATGGGGTGAGCTTTTAATGATTTGGGTAATAATGTGTCCAACAACTAGGCTTGTGCACCGATTTTTTTTTCGGTTCGATTCGGTTCGATTTTTCGGATTTTGAAACTTTTCGATTCGGCCCGTTTCGACCGATTTCGGATTCGATTCGATTCGGTTCGGCACGTTTTTCGGGTACATTTTTTTTTCGGAATTTCGACCATTTTTCGTATTTTCGTGTCACTGTGCTCGGTTTTTGTATCGACTTTTCGTAATTTCGAACATTTTCGTTTTTCGGAAATTTTCGTTTTTACAAAAGTTTCGTTTTTCAGAAATTTTCGTTTTTCGGAATTGCACATTTTTCGGAATATCGACCATTTTTCGTATTTTTCGTGTCATTTTGCCCGTTTTTTGTATCGACTTTTCGTTTTTTCGGAACATTTTCGTTTTTCAGAAATTTTCGTTTTTACAAAATTTTCGTTTTTCAGGAATTTTCGTTTTTACTAAATTTTCGTTTTTCGGAAAATTTTCGTTTTTCGGAAAATTTTCGTTTTTCGGAAAATCTGTTCTCCTCGTTTGACACATTTCAAGTCCATTCGAAAAATCCGAAAATTTTCGTTTCGGCTCGGAAAACATTTCGGATCTGAAATTTTCGGATCTAAAAATTTTCGGAAATTCGGCCGCATCCGAAAACACGAATCGGGAAATTTCGTGAAAATTCCGAAATTCCGAAACCCGAAACGCACATCCCTACCAACAACAGGCTGAAAAAATAGAGGAAAGACAACCCTGTCTCACCCTTCATGCTGGTGAATCCAGTCCATTCATATTATTACTAGTCGTGGAATTGTTATATATTGAGCTAATTAAATTATAGAAGGAAATGCCAAAATAGCAACATTTTTGAATCAGAAACAGATGAGGTCAAGCCAAATGGTCAAATGTATTTCGAGGGTCTAGTCTTAACAAAGCAGACAGTCCGTCTCTACTTTGGAAGCTATGTTGTAGAGCAGTGTTTCCCAAACCTGTCCTCGGAACCCTCCGCCTCGCCAGGTTTGCCAGATATCTGAAGCACAGCACAGGTGATATGATTTGCTGCTCAGTGATTGCAGGATTCAGTCTGCTTTTCCTCAAGGTGATCTGTAAAATTTGGCCTGGTTGAGGGTCCCGAGGAGAGGTTTGGGAAATACTGTTGTAGAGCCACCACTACAGCCATCCATATGACCTGAATGGATTGTCTCCCTCTAGTAAACAAACAGTTATCGGGGGATGAAGAAACGAAGGAAGGAATCGTTGTTATCTATAATCAATTTTTTTATTTTATTGATTTGTGTGAGGAGATTCACAATCTCCTTAAGTCAGGTTACTGGTCAATATGAGGGAGGGATACCTCGGTTCTTTTCAGGCTTCAATGGAAGAATCGTCTATTGCTGGGCTGAAGGATTACACGAATCCCTTCCCTATATATTGAGTTAACCCCTTCACCAAGTGATTTTCCAAAAAAACATTGTCAGAAACCAGTGTTTCTTTGTAAAATTCTTTTAAATTAATTATAAAGTAAGAAATGTTTGAGCTTATATCCATTGTATTTCTTACTGTAAATAATGCAATTTTTGCCAGTAGATGGCGCCATCTAATGCCAAATTGAGTTACACAGGTTTGATGACTGTTCTATTTTGTTCTTTTTCTCCCTGCATCGGCTGCTGAAAGCCTGATATTTCACAGCATTCATCAGCCGATTTTACAATTTTATCTCTTTGGGCATTATGTCCACAGGGTTAAATTTTTGGGGCACCTTCTGCGGCCCTAAAGCAAACACATTTCATTTGCATTTGGCTGCAGATCAGCATACCGAGAAATCTCAATATCGGGGGAACCAGATGGTGCCTTTGAAGCCCGAGATATCTCAATATCAGTAGTGAAGGGGTTAAAAAAAACTGCAGTCCAACCATGTCACCATGTGACCGAGAAACTGTCAGGGTTTGTGAATTTTCTTGATTTATAGGATTTTATGAACTGTCTAAGATATGTACAGTAGATTGCTATTATCAAACTGGTTTTATGTCACTTAAAATTACATTTTCGGTTTATATCATATTCATTCTCTACTTCTTCTATATTTAATTGATTAGAAAAATCTTAAGTTCAGAAGCAAGTACCATACCCTTGCTTAAACAAACTAAACACATGTCAATCTATTTCCATTTCTAACACAATTGTTTCACAGTTACCGTAGCATAGGACTTACTTTGTATTAATCACCAGGACAACTTAGCACATCATAGTCACAATTTTGCCAACAAAATGTTTAACGAAATCTTTGAAAAAGTAGCTGCTTCAAGAACTGTACTTTTGTCATATCGCCACTAATAAAAAGGAGAATTAATGACCCGACATCCCTTCCATTTTTCTTTTTAGATAAAACTGTCACTTGACCTCCATAGATCTTATAGACACACATCAACAGAATATCTGTTATATGACTTCCCTGCTTCAAAATTTAAAGTGTTGTAAAAAGCAGTTCTTCTAATATTCAAGACACATAATTCTTTAGTTTGATGCAATAAACAAACATTTTATATATTTTTAAGATTGCAATGAAGCAACTGATTCTAGTGCAACATAGTTTTACAGTTTACAAAATGTTAAAAATGTATTCACTTATCATTTGCAACAGATAGCGTAATCAAAGATCTTAGGGTCCTATGTACTACTGAACGTTAGCGTTCGGGTGCGTAAGCATTAACCTCCCTGACAGTTTTCTCGAGTGTGGCTCGGAGTTAACTTTTTGTACTGAAAGCGGTATCCCGAGCCACACTCGGGCTTGATACTTACATGTCCTGTGCTCCCTCGCTGATCCCCGCAGTCTCCTCCAGCCGCTCGCAACATCACACTGCCTGGATCTCTTCTCGCGAGGAGTGAACAAGGAAGTGTGACATCACGATCGGCTGCAGTGGGACTGCGGGGACAGCGAGGGAGCGCAGGGATATGTAAGTATCGGCCAGAGTGTGGCTCGGGGATACCGCTTTCAGTATTGAAAGTTAACCCCGAGCCACACTTATACCGGTAGGGGGCCAGAATAAAATTGGACCTATTCTGACATATAAAATATGTCAGAATCTGAACGCCAGGGAGGTTAACGTCAGGATAAGTGACTTTAAACAATACCACACGTTTTTTCGCCCTAACACTAAACAGTTACAAAAAATCAGAGCATCGGTGATTGTGCTAGCTTGCACAAGCTTACTGAACTTTCTGTACCCTATTCTTAACATGGTGAGTGCAATCAGTAAATAGGATAAGTAAGGTATATCCGTCCTAACAGTAATTACCGCACTGACGGGTTAACTGATTTTTTACTGCCACACTATAAGCTGGTGCTAACTGATTCCGCTTTTACAGAAACTTTTAGCACCAGCTAACCCCCCCAATAAATCACCTCTCATCCCGCGGCGAGACCAGTGGCCTGGTCCATGGCATCTGGCTGCCGGGAGCAGAGTGAGGCTGGGGACAAATAGTCCCCCGTCTCCCTCTGCGATCAGTCTGCAGGGCTGTACGATCTCGCAAGAGCGAGCTCGCGCAGTACTCACGGCCAAAACCCTCCATGGAATCCTATGTACGCCAGGAGGTGATACTCGCAGTGGCATGGAAGCGATGCCGCAAATATCACTGCGAGAAGCGCATGGTTCTGGGACATGATGCTGAATTAGCAGGTGCAGGTTTACACCGTTAGCATCCCCATTTTAACGGGATGTAGTGCATAGGGCACTTATTGTTTTAAGAAATTGTAAATGCTGCACTTGAGCAGAATGATCCTAGATATTTTTATTCAATAATTAAACCTGTTGTCCTATTTTGCCAAACAAAAAGAACATCCTGTTTCAACCATTCGCTATTTTATAAAATGTGAAACCATGTGCTGCACAAATTCAGAACTTTGCTTGAGATGAAATCAAGGTGGTTTTTTTCTTAGTATCTGAAGAGATGCATTGCTAACATTTCAATGTGTTCTTTTTAAATATTTTTATCTTAAGGAGATGTGATTCAGGCAGGAGCTTTGGTATGGTGGTTAAATTAGGCACCCTCCTTCTCACATCTCTATCATAAGATGGTTCCTTTTGCAAGAAACACTTAGCCTGATCATGCATAATTTGCGTGTGTTTGTGACCGACAGGGTTATTCAGAGAGAGGTGAAAACCAGGAGAATGACTGGAGAAGTGGAAATTCTAGGTCAAAATAGACAAACCAGAAACATTCTCCCATTTATCTCAATTTCCAAATCGGCTATTTGGTCTGGATTGTTCTCTTGCAGGCAGATAGGCAGAATGCAAGATACAAACAAGGTAAGAACTTTCACTGCACAGATCAGATGGAGATGAGAACTGGGGTGACTGGGAACACGAACGAGTCTGCAAACAGCAAAAAGCCAGGAAACGGGAACCCAGATTGCACAATGTACAGCAGTACCACTAGCGTGCGCAGCCTGATACATTAGGCTGTGCACCCATACAACATTTATAAACTGAAAATCTTTGTTTAGAAAATTTTGCACAAAATGCACAATTTGAAAACATGACACGGCACACGGCAGGGGCCCTGCCCCCTTCATCCACGTGATGTGCTATGCACACAGCGGCAGAAGAGGAGGGAACACTTGTACAGCGGAAGCCCAGAGGAGCCAGCTAACCTGCATCCACTGGAGTGTGAAGGAGGACAGGGAGTCTGAAATTCAAGTTTCTGGTGGTGAGCCATCTGCCACTGACCATTATATTGTGTCCAGTGTCCCTGCAGGATGGATGAGAAGACGGAGAGCTCATCAGACTGAGAAGATTTGGAGACTGCTTGGGGGAGAGAAAATGAATTGGTGCTGCTGGGGGGGGGGGAGAAAATGAATTGAGGTGCTGCTGAGGGGTCAATTGTGGTGCTGGAGGAGAAAATGAATTTAGGTGCTGCTGGGGGGTGGAGAAAATGAATTGAGGTGCTGCTGGGGAGGTGAATTGAGGTGCTGTTGTGGGGGGAAATGAATTGAGGTGCTGCAGTGGTGGGAAAATGAATTGTGGTGCTACTGGGGGGAATGAATTGTGGTTCTGCTGGGGGGTGGAGAAAATGAATTGAGGTGCTGCTGGGGGGAATGAATTGAGGTGCTGCTGGGGGGAGAAAATGTATTGAGGTGCTGCTGGGGGGGAGAAAATTAATTGGTGCTGCTGGGGTTTTACAAAATGCGTTTCACCAACTGATGAAGCTTTTTATGCGAAACGCATTTTGGTACACAGTATTACTAATAAAACTCGCCTTATTTTATGACTATTCCGGGTCCTGGATGCTTATATTTGCTGAGGAGGTGGCTGAGACTGATAGGTGATCCGGTGCACCTTCTGAAGTCACCGGCTGCCTACAAATCTGGTGTCTGATCGATAAGATAACAGCGAATGTGAGTACGACATTCTTCTCCTTTGTTTGCACTCCATTTTATACATTATTGCTCTATGTGAGTCATTTTATATTTTGAGGGACACGGAGGATGGTAACCCTGTAAGGAAACCACACTTCTGAGCCACGTGGTGCAACAGAAGGAACCACTAACAGGACAAGAAGCGCCAACTCCAGCACATATTTCTTTTAGGTTAATAAGAAGGTGGGGACCAGGAGAGTTTATGGGGGGGAGATGGAGAGCAAGGAGATATAATGGGGGATAAAAGGAGAAATAAGAGGTTAAAGGGGAGATCGAGATGTAGTATGAAAACCTGTCAAAAACAACCTTTAATCAAGTTTCATTATTCTTAAAATGTCCATTAACTTACACAGTACATAATGTTTCAGGTCTTGAAATCCCTCTATCTTCCCTTCCACCGCAAAATCTAAGCCCACCCGCGCATACCCGGTGGCTGGTGGTGCCACCAGGAGCCTGGAGGAGAGACATGCTGCCAAAGCATAAGAGGAAGTATCCACCCACACACGGCTAAATCCCGCACTCTTCCACTTCTGCCCAACTGGTCACGTGTGTGGATGAGGTCATAATTTCATGTTATTTTCCTAGTGCAGCACTATTGTTCCCTTTCAATTATAAAGTGAATAATGATGCTGCACTGTGGAGCTCTGTGATTCGCTCATACACACTGCACATTGCTGTGACTTTTATTTTTGTGAAGCTCTGTGATAAGCATGGGTGTGTATTGTGGGAATAGTTTGATGTGGGCAGCAGCATTTCATCTTTGGACCCAGGCAACACAATGTCATGGCCTAGCCCTGACTCTATACATTGGCTGCACGCTGGCGTGCGCCCTCTATTTATTAGTTCATGCGAGCGTGCACCATCTTTTCTTTGGCTGCTCGCTGCCTAGTGCTTTATGACAATTCTTGGTGAGTACCCCCACCTTTTTCCTAAAAAAAAAAGCACTGAGTATATATATATTTTTGGGCTTTTTTGTTATACCCAATGTCATTGAATATTTAAAATGAGAAATCAAAATGCAACCTTAAGTATTAATTATAATCATGCCTGAACGCATAAATCTGAAACGATTAACATTTAATGAACAATCTGCTGTGTTTTGCTGAAGGACAGTCTACTCTGTTTATAGAAACCATTGCCATACATAGTAATGGCACTAAGTGATTTGATTATATATACAGAAAGACATTAAAGGGTTAATACCATCATAATAAAAACACAATAACGCAGGGTTTAAATATGCTTAGAAACGTTATAGAGCTTAGCTATAATATTGTTAATGAAAAAGGTAATGAGGTGCACAAAAGGAAAGATAATAAACAAAACCAAAGAAAATGTCTGCTATCAAGGTGACTTTATTACACTGAAACATTATTTACAAACACATATAAATATCTTCGAGATTCGAGAAACTAAAATGATTTTACAAATATTTAATAAACCGTTACATAGTTACATAGTCTGAAAAAAGACATGCGTCCATCGGGTTCAGCCTCTCCCACATCACCTACTGCTGTTGATCCAAAAGAAGTCAAAAAACCCAATCTGAAATGCTTGCCAATATGCAACATACTGGGAAGAAGTTCCTTCCTGACCCCGGAATGGCAGTCAGATTTCTCTTTGGATCAAGAAGCTTTTACCCACATATTAAATATTATAACCCTTAATATTCTGTGTCTGCAGGAAGTCATCCAGTCACTTTTTAAAAGTCTGTACAGTTTCTGACCCAACCACCTCAACAGGCAGAGAATTCCACAGCTTTATTGTTCTCACCTTAAAATAACCCTTCCTATGCTTTAGGCTGAATTTTCTTTCTTCCAGTCTAAATGGGTGACCCTGTGTCCTGTGTATAGTCCTGTTAATGAATAAGTTATCAGACAATGGTTGATAACGGCCCCGTATATATTTATATAAAGTTATCAGATCCCCTCTAAGGCGCCGTTTCTTCTAAACTAAACAGGTTTAAGATTGTTAGTCTTTCCTCATAACTTAACCCTTCCATTCCCCTTATTAATTTAGTTGCCCGTCTCTGCACTTTTTCTAGTGCTATAATATCTTTTTTTAAGACAGGTGCCCAAAATTACACAGCATATTCAAGGTGCGGTCTGACCATTGATTTATACAGAGGCAAAATTATGTTTTGATCCTGAGAGTGAACTCCCCTTTTAATGCATGCCAATGCTTTGCTGGCCTTGGCGGCTGCTGTTTGACATTGCACATTGTTACTTAGTTTGAAGTCTATGATTATTCCAAAATCCTTCTCCTGCTTTGATTTCCCGAATTCCGTACCATTTAGGGTATAAGTTGCTTGTGTGTTCTTCACTCCAAAGTGCATAACTTTGCATTTATCTACATTAAATTTCATCGGCCATTTAAGTGCCCAGTCCCCCAATCTATCTAAATCCCTCTGCAGCAAAGTAACATTCTGCTCACATCGTATTACTTTTCCTAGTTTTGTGTCATCTACAAACACTGATACATGGCTTTCAATGCCTATCTCAAGGTCATTTATAAATAAATTGAATAGTATTGGTCCTATAACAGACCCCTGAGGGACACCGCTTACCACTGATGTCTATCTTGAAAATCTACCATTTATGACCACTCTCTGTACCCTATCTTTTAGCCAGTTTTCTATCCAAGAACAAGTATTTTCATCTAGACCAATTTTTCTTAATTTAAATAATAACCTCTTTTGTGGAACTGTGTCGAAAGCTTTGGCGAAATCCAAGTAAATCACATCCACTGCGACCCCCTGATCTTTACTTCTACTGACTTCCTCATAGAACGTAATTAGGTTAGTCTGACATGATCTGTGTTTCATGAAACCATGCTGATTTTTGCCAATTACATTATACCTCCCAATAAATTCCTGAATATTATCCCTTAGTAACTCCTCAAATACTCTCCCAGCCACAGATATTAAACTCACAGGTCTATAATTTCCAGGCACAAATTTTAAACCTTTCTTAAATATAGGGACCACGTCAGCTTTTCTCCAATCCTCTGGTACGATTCCTGAAAGAAAAGAATCTTGAAAGATTAAGAACAGAGGTTTACATATTTCAACACATAGCTCCCTCAGTACTCGCGGTTGAGTTAAAAACGGGATTTGTTTTAACATTCAAAATAGTGGAAAAAATCCTAGTTTCTTTAAAATTAGTTAGGAACCCTAAAGATTAACCAAAAAATCCTGAAAAATGCCAAAATAATCCTAAAAAATATAAATAAGTAAGGAAACTTTAATTTTATCATAATCTGTTTCCTATTCTGAAATAACCAATAAAAACCGAAATAACTCATAAAACTAAATGCAAATCAATCCAAATACAATTAAATTACTTACAAAAATGAAATAAATTAAATAAAAAGGAAATAACCCATTGAAAAGACAGCCGAATCGACCCGAAATGACAAAACAAAACAAAACGAAAACCTGCCGAAATGACCCGAAACGAAAAAAAAACAGACCAAGAAAATCCCGAAACGAACCGAAAAAAAATGGCATGCACATCCCTATTGGAAACAGTAATCATAAAATTATGTGTTTTTCAGATTACTTTTTAAAAATAAATTGGATTAATGAAAACATTTAATAAATTATCTTCTACTGCTTTCATGCTCCTTAAATAACTAATCTCACTCTTATTCCCTGTCTTTTCCTTTCATGACACTTCATTGTCTGTACATTGATGAACAAAGGGCTTCTCAAACTTAAACATTAATTAAGTCCATGTTGTCAGAATCAAATGTAAAACATGTTTAAGTTTAACATTAATAATGCTTTGATGGCAAAACGACAGTGTTCCATTCCTTTATGTCACATCGTATATTTAGAGATTGTGTTGTCAGCGAACTAACAACTGATCTCTAGAGAAGATAACACTCACACATTAATAATGCACTTTTTACCTACAGGAATTTCATTAGAAAGAACAGTATTACCTGCCAGTTGCTAAAACTATCTCATAATATATATTACAGGCATAGAACGTGAATTCATTCTGTATTTTCAAATAATTATTTGGGAATATATCTATTAGATATTAATTATAATATTGTTTGTTAATATGATAGGATCAGCCGTCGTGGTCTTTTGCATTTTCACAATGCGGTTTTACATTAGGTTAATCAAATTAGTATCGAAAATTAGTTATCTTTAAAGTTCATGAATAATTATGCTACTATATTGCAAAACTGACATCGTTGACATTAAACTACACCTGTGACATTACGTAATTCACAGGACAGCCAAGTGAAAACAAGGTGACATGACAACTCAAGATACAGCAAAAACAAGTCATGGATATAAAAAAATTAGTGCAGACGTCTTTAGGCAATATACCCAAACTATTTCAGCAATTTTAATGAACTCTGATGATAAATTATGATTTTTATGATTTTATATATACTGTATGTATATTTTATACTTCTATTTTTTAAGTTATATTTTCATTGTTTTTTTCATTACTTTTTATTGATCATTCTTATTACTCACTCACTTTATTTTTCGTAATATGCAATATATTCGCTGCCTTGGTATCACTTTAGATTCTAAAGTAATGTTCTCTCCCTGTCACATCTGAGGGGCCTGGGGGGGGGCCGAGCACACAGCGCCACTGGCTGGCTGAGTGCCCGGGGCTCCGGCGGTTCCTGGCATTCCTGCAGCTGGTTGGGGGGTGGGATGCAGCATGATGACGCAGAGCTGCCGGCTACTCGTTTCGAGTCACTGATTTTTTAATTCATTTTCTGTTCGGAGTGTATGAGGACCTCGATTGTGATTGACCCGGACTGCCTTGTGATGATTCTCTCTGATACAGCCTGAATGTATGTGTAGCGCTGTGTTTAAAAAGACTGTTCTGCTGCATTTATTTGAAATGGCCACCAGAGGGAGACAGAGACCATGGTAAGCATGCTGGACAAACACAGAAGATATTGGTACTACGTTTCCCGGCGTGTTTTGCAACAGACACAGGAAGTGGGTGGGACAGAGACGCTGTACATCCTGAGCCTCGTGGAAAGCATGCTCAGAGTGAGCTGGGAGCTGGAAGGAGAAAGAAGCAGGCAGGGCTGTTCAGGATTGTGACCAGGCCGGGCTGTTCAGGATTGTGACCAGGCCAGAGCGCAGGGGCTACCTCGCTGGTGCTGGGGGATTGGGACAGTGACCCTGCAGAGATCTGTCTACATCAAGCTGTAAGGTCTGAGGACAGAGATAGCTGGGAGGACGCGCCAGGGAGTGATAGAGAGAGGATGCAGTGCTGCAGAGTGGAACAGTGACTAGGCCGGAGTGCAGGTGCGGCCTACCAGGATTCCAAGAGGGGTTACCCAGTCTTGTAAGAAGGAGACCCAGTGATCTACAGACATTACCCAAGCTGCCATCAAGGAAGCCAGAGGATCCTTGAGTGAGGAGTACCGCAGGTCCATCGGATGGGAGAGCAGGCGGTAACTGGACAAGTCACGGTTGGAGCAGAGAGAGCCAGACAACGGATCCAGTAACCAGTATCCCAGCGAGGCATCGAGCGGATGGGTGAGAGGCCTCCAAGGCCGGTTTATAAAGCAAGAAAGCACGCTGCTGTTTGTCTCTAAAACCCACAGGGCCCCAACTTGACTAGTCGAAGACATCACTTTAAATAATTCACTGGCCAGTTGAATAGTACCCGGGTACCATAACACACACATACACTCACAGTTCGGGACTTAACCTGTTCGGGACTCACTCCCTAGTATCCGAAAAAGGGGCAAAGATTCGCATCTTATTTTGTTTTCCGCTGCGCGTTTCTCGTAATTACGAAGCATTGTACTTTTCTGTTCGGTCGCGCATTTTTCCCGAAATACGAAGCCTCGTATTTCTTTTTCCGCTGCGCGTTTACCGCATTACGAAATACTGTAGATATATCCAAAGACCGTGTTATTCTTTATTTGCCTTTTATTCAAGTAAACTATATAATATAAAAATCCACAACGGTGCTGGAGTATATTTATTCCCTAGTGCGGGGAGACTGACCCGTGGTTCATTTTCAGCGGCTCCTCCGGGAGTGAGCGCTACATATGGTTTACCTAAAGCAGCCTCAGAGCGATTACTGATCCTGTCACACGCGGACTCTATACTGACCCTGCAGAACGCCAACCCAGCTTGTATGAGTGCCCTCTCTGTTGCCGATTGAGCCTGTATGAGTACCCTCTCTGTTGCCAACTCTGATTGTATGCAAACCCTCTCTGTTGCTGACCAGGATTGTCTTATTGACCACGCTGATTCTGTAGTGTTTGATATAAATAACCTGCACAGGCCTAATGCAGGCTATACATCACCAGTGTCAACAAAGCTAAATCTTTCTGCCCTAGTTTAAGCTCAGTCCTGACATCTACTGCTTATCTGTATCCACTGTTGCTGGTCTGTTTGTTTTCCCTGGCTGGGAGAGATAGAATTAGCGGTCCCGACCACTCAAGGATCGGAGGGCTTAGAGGTCTGTCGATAGGGATCCAAACCACGGTTGTCGAGTGAGAACATGACACTCCCCACATCCAGACAGTGTCCCAATCCTGTTACTTTCAACTCAAGAACATTGCCCGTGTCAGCCCCTGTCGCAAGATACTGCAAAGGTGCTGGTTCATGCCCTTGTCATTTCATGGCTTGATTACTACAACTCGCTCCTTATTGGCCTCCCCAATGCCCGTATTGCCCCTTTGCAAGCTGTAATGAATGTAGGTGCCCAGCTTATTTTTCTCAGTAGATGCTCCTCACATACCTCCCCCTTCTGCTGCTCCCTCCATTGGCTGCCTGTACGTTTCAGGATACAGTTTAAAATACTGACGTTCAAATTGCTTAATAACTCAACTCCTCCCTACATGTCTTCGTTGCTCCTCAAGTAAATCCCATCTAGACAACTCTGGTCGACAGGTGACCTCCACCTGTCCTCTGTTTACACCTGCGCTGCCAACTCTTGCCTCCAAGACTTCTCAAGAGCAGCTCCGGCCCTGTGGAATGACTTACCTCATCCTACCAAACTCTCCCCTAATTTCAGGCTTTCAAGTAATCCCTCAAAACCCATGTCTTCAGATTAGCGTACCCAGGGGCGGACTGACCCATCGAGCACTTGGGCAGTGCCCGAGGGCCTGTGGGTAGGGAGGGGCCCGGTTTCATCATGTGCTGGCTGGCTTAATATGCCCTGCTGTTGGTTTCCCCCTGCTCTGGTATCCGGAGCTGTCTGTAAGATCATGATCCGCGTGCACACACTCACCACACAAGTCTCTAAACGTCACTGCAGCATGCCACCCACTTTAAAAAAATTGACCCGGCACAATGCATGGGCCCTGCCCCCTTTATCCCTGTGATGTGCTATGCACACAGCGGCAGAAGAGGAGGGAACAGTACAGTACAGCGGAGGCCCAGAGGAGCCAGCTAGCCTGCATCCACTGGAGTGTGAAGGAGGGCAGGGAGTCTGAAATTCAACAGTTTCTGGTGGTGAGTGATCTGCCACTGACCATTATATTGTGTCCAGTGCCCCTGAAGGATGGACCCTATAATTGCCAGATCACGATCGGCGCCGCTCTGCAACCGAGTAATCTCGGTAATCTGGCTCCAGAGGGGGCCGCCATCTTGGATGGCGGCTCCACCTCTGGGTTCCCCCTCAGCTCCTGACGTGTCGTGCATAGCACGATGATGTCAGATAGCCGGGGAACCCCTAGCTGCCCAGGGATTTCCCAAGGAAATCCCCTGGTGGAGATACAGGGTTCATTTGAACCCCGATATCTCCAGAACCGTGGCAGCTAGGGAGTCATGCATGGTGTCATTCGAAAGGCCTGAGCATGGCCTGATATCAAACATGACCATTTTCAAAGTAAAAAGAAACTAAAAAAACCGAATATAAATAAAACATAAAAATAATAATAAAAACATATATATAAATTTTTGTTGTGTGTTGTTTTTATTAATGCAGCAATATTGTTCACATTTCAATTATAAAGTGAACAATGATGCTGCACTAATGATTTTTTTCTATGGGGTGCGTTTGTAAAAAATCACGTAATTCCCCCCAAAAAATGTAACGAGTCCCCATTTCTAATTTTTGTACAAGCGCACCCCATAGAAAATATAACCGCAAACTAGACATGTGCATTCGTTTTAGAACTAGAATGATTTAGTCAGAATTTTGGGATAATTTAGTTTTCGTATGACTCAAGAGAAACGAAACAGCTCAGTACAAAAAACGAAAGAAACTAAAATAAAATGCACTACATTTTAGTTTCAGTCCTTTTTGTTATATTACATTGATGAGTGAAGGAGACCAGCAATGAAGAGCGCAACATCGCACATCCGAAGATCTGCACCCTCCACATGCCAATCAGTAGTGTATTTAGGTTTTGTGCTGCCCTAGGCCTGACTAAACTCGTGCACCCCCTAATTTAAATTTGACACACCCCTTCCTGTCAAGGGCACACCTCTTCCTGGTTAATCCCCACCCTTCCTCTTTAAGCTCCACCTTTTCCTCTTAGAGCTCCGCCTTTTCCTCTCTTTATATTAAAAGTGGATACCAAGTGCCTACTTGTAAATTTTGTATACCATTTCAAATGTATCTATTGAGATAAAGAAAATTAAGAAATGTTTAAATTCAAGCATTTTTACAAAGAACAGCCACGCATGTCAAGTATACTGGATCACAGCCGCTCTAATTGGTTGAACAATAAAATCCACAGAAACGTGCTCTGCATATGAGCGTATCACAGAGCTGCATAGCAATAAAACCCACAGAAATGGGCACTGTGTATGAGCATATCAGAACTGCACAGCAATAAAACCCACAGAAATGTGCAGTGTGTATGAGCATATCACAGAACTGCACAGCAATAAAACTCACAGTAATATGCAGTGTGTATCACAGAATCCACAGCAATAAAACTCCCAGCAATGCAATGTGCGGTGTGTATGAGTGCATCAGAATACACAGCAATAAAACTCACAGCAATGCAATGTGTGGTATGTGTCAGCGTATCAGAATCCACAGCAATAAAACTCCCAGCAATGCAATGTGTGGTGTGTGTCAGCGTATCAGAATCCACTGCAGTAAAACTCCCAGCAAACCGAGTGTATATGAGCACACAGCATTATGCTGTGGAGCATCTTGTCAGCAGTGGGGTGACACTGCCAGAGGGTGCACTGTAGCTTTGATTCCCTTCCCGGTGGGTGTTCAGTCCAGAATAGAGTCTGTGTTAACGAAAGGGCGGGCAGCTGCGCGCGTGCGTTTCACGTGGTTCAGCCAGTCATGTGGTACTGAGACTCAGAGAAATGGCAGTGAAATGCCCTGATGTTCGGTGGTTTCAATCAGCAGGATTATTCAGGCGAACCCCATAGGTTTCAATGTTAAAAATATTCCCGTTTTTATGCAATATCTAATAAATCATTTATTGTTTTAATCTGCAGTAAAAAGTCTTTACTTATTGAATTTTTTTAGTACCTTTTAGTCATTTTTCAGATTTTTTGGCAAAATTCCGCCCCCTTTTTTTAATAGCAGTTTTTCTTTTTCTGTAACAGAACTTTTTTTTATCAACCATAGGATCTTATATGTAAATTCCAGACATTTTCGTTCAGTAGTTCTTTTGAAAACAGCAGGCCACGGGTTTGCGGTGGCAGCATTAAGCGGCTGACTCCATGCACTTTGGGGACCCTGTGGTGAATGGTGAATTCACTGCAGGGTGGGGAAATTTTATTCTCCTAAGTGCAGGGAACTACAGAACACCAAAACATTGGCGTCATTTCGGTGCTCAGTGAGTAACCCATTTAGTGGTGAGGTTTTTTGCTGCCCCCTGGAAAGTGAAATTGAAAGTGTAAATTAGTGAAATCTCAATGTATCCTCCCTGGTAAAATACTTTGCAAAAGTAAAAAAAAAAAAATTTTTTTTTTTTTTTTTTTTAGGGGTGGGGCCACCCAGTGCGGGCCGCCGCCCCCTGGAAAGTGCCGCCCTAGGCCTGGGCCTAGTCGGCCTAGGCCAAAATACACCAGTGATGCCAATGCAGTAGGATGTTCTATACAGAGAGGGGCATTAATTAATGCAGGAGGATGTTCTATACATATACAGAGAGGGGTACTAATGCAGGGGGATGTTATATACATTATACAGAGAAAGGTATGAATTGAGGAGGATGTTCTATACAGAGAGGGACATTAATTAATTCAGGAAGATGTTCTATATATTATACAGAGAGGGGTATTAATTAATGCAGGTGGATGTTGTATACATTATACAGAGAGGGGTATTAATTAATGCAGGAGGATGTTCTAAACATTATACAGAGAGGATGCTTTTTTTTCAGCCCTTTAAATCCAGTGGCTGTGAGCGCTGAGATCGGCTGCTTGTTACATTATCTCTCAGTACAATGTATCAGGCTCAGTTGTTACAGTAACTGACTGTAACAGCGCTCAGAGTTTCAGTAAAACAAGGAAATAATATTGTTCTAACCTCTTATATATAAAAATATTATTTACTAGTTTTACTGAAACTCTGACGCTGTGATGAGCAGCAGTCAGTTACTGTAACAGCTTTGCCTGACACGGGGCAGTATTTCAATGTTGGTGCTAACTTAACCAGAGCTGTTGTAAACTGAAAACCTCCATAGGCTATAATGGCTCTGGGAAGTTTACAACAGCTCTGGTTATGTTAGCACCAACTATGTAATATGGCCCACATTGTGCTGAGAGTGAGAGATACTGTAACAAGCAGCGATCTCAGCCCTCTGAGGAGCCACTACAATAGTAATTGTATCCATAGGTTTTCGGATTAATGAAATTAGTTTTCATACTAAAGAACTGAAAACGAATTTCTTTAGTAACTAAATAAATTGCATTTTAGGACTAATCCATTAGTTCAAAACGAAATTTTGTGCTGTGCACATGTCTACCGCAAACGCTCATGTGAAAAAAATAAGAAAAAAACACTTTACACACTGTAAATGATTGAAAATATAAAAATTATATATTATGAATCTGCGGAGTCTGCCGGAAAGAATGATATATAATATGTCTGGGTCATGTAATAAAAAGTGGCTTCTAAACGCGTTTAAACATGATGAGCAAAAGCGATAAAAATGAGCTCAGCACACAGCGGTGAAATGGCTCAGCAGTGAAGGGGTTAAACCGTTTATTTTTTTTTCACTTACAGCAATAAGCCATTTTGTTTATTTATTTTTTATGATTGTTTTGGTAATTTTCAGGAATTTTTGGGTTAAAGTTTAGGTTTCCTAACTTCTTTTAAATAAACGAGTCTTTTTTCCACCATACTTTCAATGTTAAAAAAATCCCCGTGTTTATTAAATATTTCTTAAACCGTTTATTATTTTTACTTGCAGCAATAAGACATTTTGTTTATTTATTTTTTTAGTATTTTTTTGGGCATTTTTCAGGAGTTTTTGGTTTGATTTTAAGGTTTCATAATTTATTTTAAATGTACTAGCGAGCCGTGTTTTTGTCTTTGCTGAACGCAAGCTGTACTATTTTATCACATTCCGTCTGCGTTCAGCAGTGAATTCGATGGATACATTGTGTCAGAACCTCAGAGAGCTCCGAGCGAGCCTTAGGCTAGTGTCAGATGAGCGTCTTTGGAGAGGGGAAGGAACATCCATAAGAGTGGACGTTCCTTCCACTCGATGCCCGTCTGGCCACCTCCTATGGAGAATCACGCCTTGCAGCTCCGTCAACGTCCGTCCTAGCACAATACCAGAGAGGCTTGGATAACGGATGCTTGTTGCGCACTCATTTCGTGTGCACAAGCGTGTGACCGGCCCCGTTGCAGTGTCACAATGCTGCGAAGAACGCCAGTAAGTACATCAGTACGGGTGCACATAGCGCGCTCGTCTGACGCCAGCCTTAACCAAATAAACTGAAATAAATAAACAAAATGTCTTATTGCTTGAAGTGAAAACAATAAACAGTTTAAGAAATATTTAATAAACACGGGGACTTTTTTGACATTGAAAACTATGGTGGAAAAAAGACTTGTTTCTTTAAAATAAGTTAGGAAACTTAAACTTTAACCCAAAAATTCCTGAAAAATGCCAAAAAATCCTTAAAAATAAATAATCAAAATGGCTTATTGCTGCAATTTAAAATAATAAACAGTCTAAGAAATATTTAATAAACGTGGGGATGTTTTTTAACATTGAAACCTATGGGATTATTTAGGTACCGGCTGGTATTTTTATTGTAGTGTACCGGCTGTATTTTTTTTATGAGGCAATGTAAGCCATGAGTGTGTCCATCTAGTAAGGAACCAAGGTATGTTTGTCTTGATCAAATCCACCTGTGTGCTTCACTTCTATTTTCTTGTAGGATTCATATGCTGCATTAATTATACTGCAGAGAGGAGCTTCACAGCAGTGTCTGGATTCATATGCTGCATTAATTCTACTGCAGATAGGAGCTTCACAGCAGTGTGTGGATTCATATGCTGCATTAATTATACCACAGAGAGGCGCTTCCCAGCAGTGTGTGGATTCATATGCTGCATTAATTAAACCGCAGAGGCGCTTCCCAGCAGTGTGTGGATTCATATGCTGCATTAATTATATTGCAGAGAAGAGAAGTGCTAGTTCCCAGCAGTGTGTGGATTTATATGCTGCATTAATTCTACTGCAGAGAGGCGCTTCCCAACAGTGTATGGATTCATACCCTGCATTAATTATACTGCAGAGAGGTGCTTCCCAGCAGTGTGTGGATTCATATGCTACATTAATTATACTGCAGAGAGGCGCTTCCCAGCAGTGTGCGGATTCATATGCTGCATTAATTATACCGCAGAGAGGCGCTTCCCAGCAGTGTGTGGATTCATATGCTGCATTAATTATACCGCAGAGAAGCGCTTCCCAGCAGTGTGTGGATACATATGCTGCATTAATTATACTTACCTGCATTAAAGGAACACTCTACTCAAAAAATCACCCCCCGTTTTTTTTATCTTAACCTATCCCTATTCCCTTAATCAAACTTTCGAATTTTTTATTTTTTTTGTAACTGTAATACTTACCCTAAAATCCTCTTGTTTCCAGCGGCGTCTTTTTTTTTTTTTATACTCACCTCCCTCCTCTTCCGCTCCCGTCCTTCTTGCTGCGTCTTGGCTTCTGGTTTACGTGAGAAGCGCGCATGCTCGCCTCTCACATAAACCAGCCAATCGGCAGGCTTCCTCCCTGCTCCCTCTGAGGATTAGTGTTGCGCGCAAGAGGATGCGCGAAACACTAACCCTCAGAGGGAGCCGCCAGCTTCTGCGGTGAGTAGGAGACGTCATCGCGCTGAAAGCGCGATGACGTCTCCTACTCGGCAGAAGCGGGAAATATGATTCCCGCTCTGCTGACTGACAGCTGGGAGGGCGGAGTAAAGTCCTCCGCCTCTCTCAGCTGTTTTCAGCTTTTTGAGCTGAACCGCTGAGTGGAGGGAGGGGGGACAGGGGGCAGCATACTCTGGGCATCATGACCACCTAAAATAGCTTAGGTGGTCATGTTGCCTAGAGTGTCCCTTTAAGCTTACCTTTTATCAGAAAAATTTGATTATCTTTGGTTTTATTTAGTGATCCAAAATTTGAATTCATCTTAACTTACAATACAAGTAATAGCAAACAACTTTATGAAACTAATTAATTTCGTTTCACTGTTTAATTTGACTCAAATACTAAATCTGTGACACAGATTAATATTTAACCCTAGCTTGTTTTTTAACAGCAAAATTTGATTAATTGGGGTTTTATTTAGTGATCCAAAAATTTAAATTGATATCAACTATCAAATTGATATATCAAATTTGAATCGATATTAAATTTCAAATCGATCCGAAACTAAACAAAATACAAAACGAAATTAGCTCCGAAATGAGAAACAAAATTTCGCAAACTAAATTATTTTAAAACTAAACTAAACAAATTTTTCAGTCGTGCACACCTCTACATATTATTATCCATGCTCTGCATCTATTTTTTATGATTTGTCTGCTATGCCTCATAGCTTGATTCTACTACTTACTTTATTGGATAAGCCTGAGGATGAATATGTTTTTCCAAGCACCTGTCTGAGGCCATCGCGGAGGCAAATTTGGTTCACAATACGAATAATATTCATTTTCCTACCTGTTGCTTTCGATCTTATTCCTGTACATATCAAAGTTGTCTACTTCTCCCCCTTTTATTTACTTCTCCTGCTTCCTTCATATTCATGTTTACTATGGAAGACTATTGTCCTATAATGCATAAAAGACATGATCATGGCTTAAATATTGGGCGTGTGACTTGAGACATGGATTTATCTCCCTTTTTTTCCCCGTTTGATATAGGTAGACCTGGGAGTGGAGCGAGTTGAGAGGCTGCCTGTGCCTTCCTCAGCATACAACCATTCATGAATATGGAGGGATTATTGGTTATGACTATACTATATAGTTCTGGTTTTCTGATCCACTAGGGTGTCAGTTCTGGGCTCTGAGAAGTTTGTTTGTGGTTGTTAATTCATTTATTTTGCCTTCCTGTATTCCTTCATATGTGACTGTTCGATTTTCTAGTCTGTTCTTTTTATCTCAAGTGCAGTTCCTAGAAGACATGTGCATTTGTTTTTTGCACAATCGAAGATTTGGCAGAATAGAAAAATATATAGTTTCTTCACTTAATAGTACTGTTTCTCTGCTAGACAAAGCTAAATAGCTTTCACATTTTAGACCCACGAGACTACCATTCTCATTTAACTTTTGTTTATATGAACTGGGTCACTTTATGAATGGTGTTATTGTTATTCTTCTTCTGATCTATACCAGCATCATCTCAATCTAATTCAAACTATCTTTCAGTCACATTTACAACTGCAAATAAATGATGACTTTGCTTGGCTTTTATGACCTCCTGATATTTGGAATGTCCATCACATGTCCGTTTCTGTTCAGTTTACTTTAAATAAGCTCCTCATGGTTCACTAAACCTCTGTCAGCAAATCCACTAGCTTTCCATGCCCTGCACTCTTGAAGAGCTTACAATACTTTCTCTGTCAATAGACAAAAGCCATAGCTGTAGTGATTTTCAGAGACACGCTATTATTCTTTATAAATCTACAGACACTTTGTATTATGTTCACTTGTGCAGACACACATATTTCTCCTATTTTATATGCAGTCACTAGTTTCCCTTCAAATGTGTAAACTTGTTCACAAATAGTTTTACCATGGAAAGCATTTACACATGCTTCCAGCATTTCACATGCATTTCATACCTTCTGTATGCCTCTTGGCCTTGGTTGCTCTTTTAAAGAAAATCCTTTATAGCACTAAACACTACACAGATTAAACAGAAAGCCATCCTGTTCAAATATTGTGTATTGGATTGTTTGGCCTAATACATAATAGTCCAGTTACCATAACAAATCCAATAGTGTGTATTCCTGTGAACCTGCCTTCAGTAACCTTAGGCTGGCTCTCCATTTACATAAGATTCACACTTTGAAACTAAAAAGTTATCAGAAGACTAAAAACTGTAACTCTTATAGTGTTTTTTTTTTATAGACGTGCACAATGAAAAATTTTGTTTCGGATCAATCCGTTAAATTTTTTCGTTCGTTTCGGTGCGTTTGTTATGTTAATGTGATTCGTATTTCGGATCGATTTGTTATTTTGGGAGATCCGTAATTAGTATTTTGGATCAATTATTCATTTCATTTTTATTAGCAATTCGGATTTCAGATCGATTCGTAACTCGTTCTTTTTTTCGTTATTTCTTTTTTTTTCTATTCAAATCTTTTATTTTGAAAAAGCATCAGCCATAAGTCAGCCAGTATATAAACAGTCAGCATAAGTACATCAGGAGAGTAACAATAAACTTCCCCAAATAGGGGGGTCTCATCTAAATAGAAATTAAGAGTCAAAATGGGGTCAGCAGTACAACGACTTAGGAAAAGAAATAAAAAGAATGAAGGTAAGGGGACGCAAACTACTCCAACCGCATGCCAGCAATGGCGTAAGGAGAAAGGGAGAGAAAGAAAAGAAAAAAGGGGGGGGATAGCGAAAAACAAAATAAATTTGATGGAGGGAGAACGGCAACTGCCTGTATTGTGACATTCCCGGCTCACTCCCGGGGGAGGCCGTGGAAGGGTATTGTCACGAGGCCCAGGTGCCCGAGGGCCAAGTATGGCAACCAGAGCCATGGTAGGTGCCATAGTGGCGCGCCTCCGGACATCCCGACATGTGCCAAAAAAAAAAAGGGGGTGGGGGAAAGAAAGAAACACCATCGCTGGCATGGCAGAGGCCCATAAAGGAGCAAGGTGACATTGATGTGAAACATAAGTCCTCGTGGCAAAGTCTCAAATGCATCCCCAGCCTGGGAATGACAGCGGGAAAAAAGAAAATAAAATGGTGGTCGAAGCGTCTCTGAATCAACGATAGGGGAGGGAAGGGGCGGGGGAACTCGCTAGTCTCAGCAAAACAAAGCACAGCAAGGGTGGGCCCATAGGGATCAAAATAAGAGACATCATGGGTGGGGGGTCACCACAAAATACTCATTGGGGGGTGGCATAGATATAGCGGAAATGTCCGAATAAAAATAAAGAAATAAAACACATAGGAGCAAGGCATTCAGCAGAGCACAGCTGGAAATTATAATCCTCAGAGATCCAAGCAGATTAAGGGGTGGCAAAAGAGATGTCGTTTTACGGGGGAAGCGCTGGGAAACGGCCGGGGTGAGAACTGAGGGGGGTCTCTTCAGCCTGTATCCAGCCAGAGAGCAGTGGAGGACCCTCCAATAGGACACCGTTCTTGGAAGGCGCCTCGCATTCCACGACACCCAGGAGCATAGGCACGTAGAGTGCAGGTGTCCGCAGCACCACACCGAGGGGCACATCCACCACCTCAGCAGGCTTCCTGAGGGGGGCCATCTCAGCGATAGCAGGTTTCTGCTGGAGATCACAGGGTGCCATCTCAGCTCCAGCCCCGCGGGTCAAAGCTGCCTTCAGGGGTCGAGACATCAGGGCCCCTTCCCCATCAGGGTCACCGTCCTCTCCACAGCCCCTTTCGTCAACAGCAGCAGCCCCACAGGCCTCCGCCGATCCCTCTTCCTCAGCAGCAGGCACACAGGCCCCGGTGGTTCCGTCTACAGCAGCAGGGGGCTTGCAGGTGTCATCTGTGCTCGGAGAAGAAATGTTACCGGGAACAGTTGTCTCTGGGACTCTTGGCGCCCGACAGCTCCGCAGCGCTACCATCAGCTCACGCCAGAGACCCCTAGTAAGTGGGCCATCGTCGTCCCCTATCAGCAGCCGCAGACAGGCATCCAGGCCTCCAATAACGGCATCCACTCCTCCGGAGTAGGGAGGGGTGTTCTGCATTCTTTTTACTTTTCTATATACTACTAGTATAATTACACACATTTATGAAAGTTTTGTTTTATGGCTATTATCAGTGAACTACATGTAACTAGTCTTAAAGTGCCCCTTGCTGGATGCCTCCATTGCCTATTTCCTATAGGCTGACTCTTCTCTCGTTATTTCTTTTTTCAAATCGATTAGTTATTTTATTTGTATTAGTTATTTCATTTTTATATTGGTGGTTTAAACAATCCTAAAGAGACAGAACCATTATTTTGCAATGTGGTTTCCCAGCACCAGTGCTTCCAACTTCATCAATGGTTTTACTGGAACTCATTCCTTTTGCTCGTACGTCAGTCAGTGACACGTGACACCCCCTATGTAAGGGGCTGATGTACCACCTTTTTTCACCCCCTGACGGTTGAATGGGATGGACTGCCCCTTTTGTGGATATCTTCTGTCCTCCTTCAAACCATCTCTTTCATCTGCCATGTTTGCCTTCCCCCACTCTCTTCCTTTCATTACACCCTGACCCGTCATACATTTTTCCCACACACCTTACCCTACCTCCTTACCCTACGATCCTTAACCCTCTTTTCTCTTCCCTTCTCTCCTTCTTGATTCTTTCCATCTTTTTTCTTACTTGTTTACCTTACTACTACTCTCTGTAGAAGAATCTCCACTGGGATGTATTATCTTTATCAATTTTTGTTTCCCTTTATTGTTACTCTCCTCCAAGTTATTGTGCCCTTTAGAAAACCTACCTTTGTTTTTTGCTTCCAATCATTCCTGCTGAACACTGGCATAAAATGGTGTACGGCTTGAAGGAGAAAAGTTACCAGGAAAGGCTTAATGATCTTAACATGTACAGCTTGGAAAAAAGACGAGACAGAGGAGATATGATAGAAACATTTAAATACGTAAAGGGAATCCACAAGGTAGAGGAAGGGAGTATATTTAAAAGGAAACAAAATAGCAAAACAAGAGGACATAGTCTTAGATTAGAGGGGCAAAGGTTTAAAAGTAACATCAGGAAGCATTATTTTACTGAGAGGGTGGTGGATACATGGAACAGCCTTCCAGTAGAAGTGGTAGAGGCCAAAACAGTAATTGAATTTAAGCAAGCATGGGATAGGCATAAGGCTATCCTAAACAAAAGATAAATCCAGGTTAAGTATCCATGTAATTGGGCAGACTAGATGGGCCGAAAGGTTCTTATCTGCCGACATGTTTCTATGTTTCTATTTACATGACATGTACATAAATATTGATGTCAGACTTCCACAAGGTTTCTTGCTCTTGCTTGAAAATCATATCACGGTCTAACTTGCTATGTGTACACTCTGCTACCTACCTTTGTCATAGCTTGCACTGTAAGTTACATGTGTGTACCATTGCCTTATGCATTGCAATTAATAAAGGAAACCTTCACTTTTATTAAGTGAAAAACAGATAAAGGTATTGCCATTATTTTTACGTACGTGTTACATTTTTAAATAGTCATGTTTGGTATTGCTGGAAAGTCAAATGATGCTTTACATCACTCCTCATCTATATTGCGTTCTATTTTGGATGTAGATGGTATTACTTACATAATAATTCACTTCAAAGTAATTTTTACATCCATTGTATAGTAAAACACTAGTGTAATGTAATGGAAAACACGGTTATGTAATCCAATGCAATGATGGAAAGTGTCATTAAATGTGTTGGTTTATTTTGATAAGTAACTGTTGACTTTTTAATATATACTTATTTGGGTTGTGGTGGAGGGCATAAAATGAGATGAAAAGTCTCCACATAAACTGGAGATATACACAAGGTCTTAAATCTTTGTAAAGGAAGGCTGATTAATTGATTTGGAAGGCAAGGGTCTGGTATTTGTTTTCATCACAATGTTCAAATTTATTCATCAGGCAAAGTGAATATTTGTTCTCCCTGTATCAGAGTCTCCCAGTAGACTAGTCATGAATGAATGTTGTCACAGTTTTATTTACTTGACTGATGCATTTTTGCAGAGGGTTGCAGATGGCAACATCACGCTTTCCCTTTGATTACTTTGATTGATTAGTCTCAAATTAAATCCAGTGTTATGGTGCATTCACTTGGTGTTAGTCTCATACAGATGCCATATCTGCACAGCTGACAGATGTCACAAGGTCTATTTGTATTTAGTTATGTTATTCAATCACAGTAACCTAAATTATTTTCTGTTTACAAGTATCTCACGTGGGAATATTCCACTCTGGTCTAAATACAATTACATTCCAATTTTGAAATCATTAACCATGAGAATGGACAAAGACTCTCAGTGCTTTTAGAAACTTAGGCTAGGGTCAGACTAACGCAGTATTAACATGCGTTTAGCAGCACTAAATCACAGCCGCGCTAGCAGCAAATGACGTCCAATGCCAGGCAGCATACGAAGAACGGCCGCACAAGTGGCAAACGAACGCATTTTTTCGAGGACGTGAAACCGCTAGTACTGATGTACAGAGTCCACTGCATCCACTAGCGGCGTGTGTGTGTGATTAGGAGATGTCAGACGCTGCTAATGTCCGGCCAACATAACGTCCAGACACAAAAAGGGTTTTATTGATGATCCGTACAAAATCACGGACGAAAATGCGCATGGTATGACCGCTATTGCGTATTCCGTGAAAAAATGCGTCCATTCGTTCGAACGCACTTTTTCACGGACAACGCGAAAAATGCGTTAGTCTGACCCTAGCCTAAGGGCCCTATTTCAAGTATGCCATTAAATTTTTTGGCATACTCGTTAACTAGGGATGGGCACCGAATTTTTTTTTCTGCTCGTTTCGTTCGGATTTTGTAACTTTTCGTTTCGGATCGTTTCGGACGATTTTCTTTTCGTCTTGTTTTTCATATCAACTTTTTTCCCGTGATTTCGGCCATTTTCGTGTTATCGGATCGGCTCGTTTTTCATATCGACTTTTTTGTTCGTGATATCGGAAATTTTCGTGTTTTTCGGAACATCTGGTCTCCTCGTTTCAAAGTGTCTATTCCTTTTGACTGAAACGAATGGTTTTTTGGATCCGATATTTCTGTCGATACGGTAATTCTGCTGATTCTATCTTTTTTTTATTAAATAAAGATCCTTTTTATCTTATGAATATGTATTGCACAACTTTATTTAATCATGATGATCCGTACAAAATCACGGACGAAAATGCGCATGGTATGACCGCTATTGCGTATTCCGTGAAAAAATGCGTCCATTCGTTCGAACGCACTTTTTCACGGACAACGCGAAAAATGCGTTAGTCTGACCCTAGCCTTTTTTGCCTTCTTTTGGATCAACAGCAGTAGGTTATGTGGGAGAGGCTGAACCCGATGGACGCATGTCTTTTTTCAGCCTATATAACTATGTAACTATGTAACTATGTAACTATGTAAAATGGTATGAAAGGAACAAAAATGAACCAAACGATTTAAAAAAACCAAAACTGACCCAAATGGTCTAACTTTAAAAATAAAACCAGAATAAAAGGTTTTAAAAACAGAAAAAAAGCTGAACAAAATTATCAGAAACGAAAAAAAAAAAAAAACCAGAAAAAATAAAATGATTTAAAACGAAAAAAAAAATTAAAAAAATTAATGCAGCATATGAATCCGCACAGTGCTGGGAAGAGCCTATCTGCGGTATAATTAGTGCAGCATATGAATACACACACTGCTGGGAAGAGCCTCTCTGCGGTATAATTAAGGCAGCATATGAATCCACACACTGCTGGGAAGAGCCTCTATGCGGTATAATTAATGAAGCATATGAATCCACACACTGCTGGGAAGCGCCTCTCTGCAGTATAATTAATCCCGCATATGAATCCACACACTGCAGGGAAGCGCCTCTCTGTAGTATAATTAATGCAGCATATGAATCCACACACTGCTGGGAAGTGCCTCTCTACAGTACAATTAATGCAGCATATGAATCCACACACTGCTGGGAAGCGCCTCTCTACAGTATAATTAATGCAGCATATGAATCCACGCACTGCTGGGAAGCGCCTCTCTGTGGTATAATTAAGGCAGCATATGAATACGCACACTGCGGGGAAGCGCCTCTCTGCGGTATAATTAATGCAGCATATGAATCCACACACTGCTGGGAAGCGCCTCTCTGCAGTATAATTAATGCAGCATATGAATCCACACACTGCTGGGAAGCGCCTCTCTGCGGTATAATTAATGCAGCATATTAATACACACACTGCTGGGAAGCGCCTATGTGCGGTATAATTATTGCAGCATATGAATACACACACTGCTGGGAAGAGCCTCTCTGCGGTATAATTAAGGCAGCATATGAATCCACACACTGCTGGGAAGCGCCTCTCTGCGGTATAATTAATGCAGCATGTGAATCCACACACTGCTGGGAAGCGCCTCTCTGCAGTATAATTAATGCAGCATATGAATCCACACACTGCTGGGAAGAGCCTCTATGCGGTATAATTAATGAAGCATATGAATCCACACACTGCTGGGAAGCGCCTCTCTGCAGTATAATTAATCCCGCATATGAATCCACACACTGCAGGGAAGCGCCTCTCTGCGGTATAATTAATGCAGCATGTGAGTCCACACACTGCTGGGAAGCGCCTCTCTACAGTATAATTAATGCAGCATATGAATCCACACACTGCTGGGAAGTGCCTCTCTGCAGTATAATTAATGCAGCATATGAATCCACACACTGCTGGGAAGAGCCTCTATGCGGTATAATTAATGAAGCATATGAATCCACACACTGCTGGAAGCGCCTCTCTGCGGTATAATTAATGCAGCATATGAATCCGCACACTGCTGGGAAGCGCCTATCTGCAGTATAATTAGTGCAGCATATGAATACACACACTGCTGGGAAGAGCCTCTCTGCGGTATAATTAAGGCAGCATATGAATCCACACACTGCAGGGAAGCGCCTCTCTGCGGTATAATTAATCCCGCATATGAATCCACACACTGCAGGGAAGCGCCTCTCTGCGGTATAATTAATGCAGCATTTGAATCCACACACTGCAGGGAAGCGCCTCTCTGTAGTATAATTAATGCAGCATATGAATCCACACACTGCTGGGAAGCGCCTCTCTACAGTATAATTAATGCAGCATATGAATCCACACACTGCTGGGAAGCGCCTCTCTGCGGTATAATTAATGCAGCATATTAATACACACACTGCTGGGAAGCGCCTCTCTGCGGTATAATTAAGGCAGCATATGAATACGCACACTGCGGGGAACAAGCGCCTCTCTGCGCGGTATAATTATTGCAGCATATGAATACGCACACTGCGGGGAACAAGCGCCTCTCTGCGTGCTATAATTAATGCAGCTTATGAATACGCACACTGCGGGGAACAAGCGCCTCTCTGCGCGGTATAATTAATCCAGCATATGAATACGCGCACTGCGGGGAACAAGCGCCTCTCTGCGCGGTATAATTAATGCAGCATATGAATACGCACACTGCGGGGAAGCGCCTCTCTGCGGTATAATTAATGTATACGTCTGTGTTATATGTATATGTATCGTATCCTGTCTGTATAAAATAACTTAAAATGCAATAAAAATAGAATTTTCAATAATTTACAAGGTGTAAAGTGTTTTTTTCACATTTTAACATGCGAGCGTTTACGGTTATATTTTGTATGAGTTGCGCTTGTTAAAAAAGTTAGAGATGGGAACTTGTTACATACATTTGTTTGGGGGAAAATTACCCGATTTTTAACAAACGCAACCCATACAAAAATCATTAGTGCAGCATCATTGTTCACATTATAATTGAAATGGGAACAATATTTCTGCATTAGCAAAACAAAACAAAAAAAACAACTTTTTTAAAATATTTATTAAAATATTTTTTTAAATTTTTTTATTTTGTTTTAACTTATAACGTGGTCATGTTTGATATGGTTGGAAAGGCCATGCTCTGGCCGATCCAACGATACCAAACATTAACCCCTAGCTGCTGCCACGGACTGGGAGATAGGGGGTTCATTGTAACCCCCTATCTCCACCATTGGAGGCAACTAGGGGTTAACTCCAGAACTAACTCTATCCAATGTTTTACATCGACTTTGGATAGATTGTCTATTTTTTTTTCTTCACTTCGTATAGTCGAAATGTATCCAAAGTCCCAATGTAAAACATCGGATAGAGTTGGTTCTGGAGTTAACCCCTAGTTGCCACCATTTTTTTAAAAATAAAACATTAAAGAAAAAATATAAAAAAATTAATAAATTTAAAAAAAATGTTTTTTTTTGTTGTTGCTTTGTTTTGCTAATGCAGCAATATTGTTCCCATTTCAATTATAATGAGAACAATGATGCTGCACTAACAATTTTTGTATGGGTTGCGTTTGATAAAAATCGGGTAATTTTCCCCCAAAAAAATGTATGTAACAAGTCCCCATCTCTAATTTTTTTTAACAAGCGCAACACATATAAAAAAAATATAACCGTAAACGCTCACATGTTAAAATGTGAAAAAAAAACACTTTACACCTTGTAAATTATTGAAAATTCTAATTTTATTGCATTTTAAGTTATAATATACAGACAGGATACATATACATATAACACAGACGCATACATTAATTATACCGCAGAGAGGCGCTTCCCCGCAGTGTGCGTATTCATATGCTGCAATAATTATAGCACGCAGAGAGGCGCTTGTTCCCCGCAGTGTGCGTATTCATATGCTGCAATAATTATACCGCGCAGAGAGGCGCTTGTTCCCCGCAGTGTGCGTATTCGTATGCTGCATTAATTATACCGCAGAGAGGCGCTTGTTCCCGCAGTGTGCGTATTCATATGCTGCATTAATTATACTGCGCAGAGAGGCGCTTGTTCCCGCAGTGTGCGTATTCATATGCTGCATTAATTATTTGATTTGATTTCCTTTCTGGTACTATTGAGATCCCATTCAGTAAAACAATTATTGTTGCTGGATTCTACCGCCCACCAAGTTCCCCAGTGCAATCCCTTTCTGACATAACCCAAATTCTTAGTAAATTAGTCGCTCAAAACCAAAAAAGCGAACTGCTGGTCCTCGGCGACTTTAATGTTGATTGGCTGAATCCTAAAAACAATAAACACTGCTCACTGTTTAAGGCTTTGCAGCTAACACAATTAATCTCCTCCCCCACTCGCATTAATATGAAAAGCCCTAACCACACCTTGCTGGACTGGATTCTCTCCTCATGTCCTGATCGAATACAGGAGGCAGGCATTCTCGCAAACAGTTTCAGTGATCACTGCCTAGTGTACTGTGTGCGCAAAATAAGGGCCATAAAATGTCCACCAAAGGTAATAATCACCAGGTCTTTCAAGAAATTTAATCTTGAATCCTTCCTAAATGATCTCAAACAGCTCACATGGTACAGACTAAACCTAATCCCAGACCTGGACTGTGCAATTGAATACTTTCAAGCCGAGCTCCTGAAAGTCTGGAACACCCATACCCCACTGCGCAAAGTGCGAGTAAAAGGGGCCCATCTCCCCTGGGTTACAGCTGACCTCACGCATATGTACCAGCTTAGAGACTCCCTGTGGTCAAAGTTCAAGAGTACTGGATCCATGAACGATCACTGTGAATGCCGGAATGAATGCACAAAAGAAACAAAAATGGCTAAAGCCCAATACTTCAATGAAAATTTAAACAATAACATATCAAACTCCAGAAATTTTTGGAAAATCATAAGTAACATACAAGCACCCCCCAGCCACTCCCAACCAGCTGCTTTAAAAGTAAACAACCAAACTGTAAAACACCCCCTAGATGTAGCAAATGCTTTTAATAATTATTTTGTTGGATGCGCCACCGCCCTGATTGCTAAGCTAGGAAATGACACGCAATCAGAAAGGCCGCACGCAGGTCAGGACCCACCAACAGTGCAAAAACCCCGTAACGCAGAGAAATTCAGTTTTAGGCCAGTGCCTGTTAGTGCCATCACTAAACTTCTCTGTAACCAAAAAATGAAATACCAGTCTGGACCTGATCAAATCCCAGCAATGCTGCTGAAAATCAGTGCACCAGCAATTGCAAAACCTGTCGCAACCCTGATTAATGAATCACTGGCGGCTGGATACATACCCAAACTCTGGAAGACTGCAATGGTGGTACCTATCCATAAAAGTGGAGACAATACTTTGGTATCCAACTACCGGCCAATATCACTGCTCCCTGTAATGTCAAAAATTCTGGAAAAATGTGTCTACACTCAATTACGTGATTATTATCAGTATCGGAACTATTTAACCCCAGATCAATCAGGCTTTCGTCCAAACCATTCAACTAGAACTGCCCTTTTAAAAGTTTGTAATGATATCCAAGCTGGCATGGAACAAGGAAATCTGACTGGAGCCATCTTCCTTGATTTTGCCAAGGCTTTTGACACAGTAGACCATGGCATCCTATTACAAAAACTTAAGAACTCTGGTATTGGTGATAGTACATTAACTTGGTTCCAATCATATGTGTCTGATAGGTCTCAATTTGTGTCCATTTCTGACAGCACTTCCCTCCCCCTCCCAGTCACGTGCGGTGTACCCCAAGGCTCGATACTTGGCCCCCTGCTATTCACAATATTCATAAACGATCTGCCCAATGTCTGCAAAGCTTCTACTGTACACATGTACGCAGATGACACTGTAATCTATACCAGCAAACCAAATCTCCCACAGCTGGAGGCAGTGCTGCAAGAACAATTCACAGGGGTAGAAAAGTGGATCGCAAATAACAAACTTTTTCTAAATACTGACAAAACTGTTACAATGCTCTTTGGAACCGCACCTAAACTACACAAATTGCAAACATCCCATCTATGTGTTGGGACAAAATCAAATGGCACGCTGACCACAGTCACTTCTCTCAAATACCTAGGTATGTGGTTAGACCCAAATCTATCTTTTGGCCCCCACATCGAAAAACTCTCATCTAAACTCTACCCCAAACTAGGTGCCCTGTACAGAAACAAATCCTGCCTGAGCCCCGCGGTAAGAAAGCAGATTGTACAACAAATGCTTATGCCAGCCATTGAATACGGAGATGTAGTGTATGCAGCCGCCCCGCAAACACACCTCCAGAAATTTACTACATTGTATAACTCATTCTGTCACTTTGTGCTACAATGTAACTACATGACACACCATTGTGACATGTTAAAAGAACTAAACTGGCCATCACTGGACTCTAGATGCACCCTTCACCTTTCCAACCTGGTGTTTAAGAGCTTTTCTGGGAAGCTACCACCCTATCTGAATATGCTGCTTCCCCCGGCAGTTCCCTCATCCTATAACCTCAGATCCAGGACCAGCACCTTACTTGCAATACCGCAATACAAAAAGAAAATGGCTCGATCCTCATGTTCCTACAGAGCACCGGAAATATGGAATAACCTCCCAGACGCCATCAAATCTTCCCCCAGTCTCAAGTCCCTTAAGACTTCCCTATTAACATACCTCAATACGAAATGCACCTGTAAACATGTAACATAATGACTTTATTTGCTCCATATTTATTTTTCTGTTAATCTGTATATTTGGTCTTGTGTTAATACCTTGCATTTTACTATTTTTTTTTTATTTTTATTTCTGTAACCACTCAATGTTCTCGAACCCAGGACATACTTGAAAACGAGAGAAATCTCAATGTATCCTTTCTGGTAAAATCCTTTTATAAATAAATAAATAAATAAAATTATACCGCGCAGAGAGGCACTTGTTCCCCGCAGTGTGCGTATTCATATGCTGCATTAATTATACTGCAGAGAGGCGCTTGTTCCCCGCAGTGTGTGGATTCATATGCTGTATTAATTATACCACGCAGAGAGGCGCTTCCCTGCAGTGTGCGTATTCATATGCTGCATTAATTATACCGTGCAGAGAGGCGCTTCCCCGCAGTGTGCGTATACATATGCTGCATTAATTATACTGCAGAGAGGCACTTGTTCCCCGCAGTGTGCGTATTCATATGCTGCATTAATTATACCGTGCAGAGAGGCGCTTCCCCGCAGTGTGCGTATTCATATGCTGGATTAATTATACCGCGCAGAGAGGCACTTGTTCCCCGCAGTGTGCGTATTCATATGCTGCATTAATTATACCGTGTAGAGAGGCGCTTCCCCGCAGTGTGCGTATTCATATGCTGCATTAATTATACTGCAGAGAGGCACTTGTTCCCCGCAGTGTGCGTATTCATATGCTGCATTAATTATACCGTGTAGAGAGGCGCTTCCCCACAGTGTGCGTATTCATATGCTGCATTAATTATACTGCAGAGAGGCGCTTGTTCCCCGCAGTGTGAATATTCATATGCTGTATTAATTATACCGTGCAGAGAGGCGCTTTCCTGCAGTGTGCGTATTCATATGCTGCATTTTTTTTTTTCGTTTTAAATCATTTTTTAAAAATTTTGTTTTCGTTTCTGATAATTTTGTTCAGCTTTTTTCCATTTAAAACCTTTTTTCTGTTATTTTCTTTAAAGTCAGACCACTTGGGTCAGTATTTTATTTTTGCGTTTTTTAAATTGTTTTGTTCATTTTTGTTCCTTTCATACCATTTTAATATGATTAAATAAAGTTGTGCAATGCATATTCATAAGAAAAAAAGGATCTTTATTTAATAAAAAAAGATAGAATCGGCAGAATTACCGTATCGACAGAAATATCGAATCATTGGAAACGATACGGAATTACGGAATCAGCAATGGAACCGAAAAATACAATGTCCGAAATGACCGAAATCACGAATGGAACGAAAATGACTTGCAATTTTACACATTTCACGTCCATACGAAAACACTAAAAAAAAAATTGTCACGGATTTGGAAAATCGGCCGAATCCGAAGCCACGAATCGGACCGATTCGTGAAAAATACGAATCGGTCCGAATCGAAACACAAATCCCTATCGTTAACCATAAAACTCCTTAATCATAACAGCTCCCCTGAATTTCAAGTTGACACAAACTGCCCTGCAGGTCAGATGTTGAAGCCGGTCACTGTAAATGAATGCTTCATTATACCTTGTATAGGAAGTGCTAATTTGCAGACAACATGAGACTCATTATTCTCACAGGGATGACTGCTAATCCTTCAAAGAAGTCCATATTACTACTATAGGGGTTATTCACTAATCACCATTGTTTGATTTAAAGGACAGTGGTATTACTTCAGCAAACATTTATTTATTTATAAAGTATTTTACCAGGAAGGATACTTCGAGAACTACATTGGATCGAGTACAGTAAAAATATGAGGGGTTATTCAGAGAGAGCCAAACTGGCCCCAAAAATTGCACCGAATGGGGAATTTCCCTGTACTGAGCAATTTTGTGGCGATGCAGCTATTCAAAAGCTTACAATTCGCCAAATAAAGGTGATCTTCGGCAACAGTGAAATCTCCCATAGAGAAGCAATGGTTAATCTATTCAGAGAACACCAAACAGCAGTGAAATGTCAGTGAAATAAAAGCAGAGAGGCAAAATTGCACAGTACATGCGTCTCAGGACCTACTACATTGTTAATTGTTTTTATTCTGGCCATTGAGCACCTTTTTTTTTATTCTTTATATTAGAATTTTAAGCATCAACAGCATATAAAGCAAACGGGAAGTAAAGGCTGCGCAGGGCCAATGAAAGTCAGCATTGTGTGCATATATAAAGAAAAAAAATATAGGCAGGTAGGCATAAAATACATCAGCCATAATATGTAAAAATCACAGAAAAGTCGTCCAAGGGTGTCTCTAGGAAACAAAAATTGTCCCCATCAGCCAAAAAGCCAGCTGAATCTGCCGAAAAAAGGCAGATAAGTCTATAATAATAATAATCAGGTGGAAAAAAAAGGGGGATGGGGAGAGTCAAAATTTGCAATAGATATGTAAAAACAAAAGCTAAAAATAATAAGAAAAAGAGAGAGAAAAAAAAAGTCATCCAGTGTCCAGCAAGGGAGGCCGGGTCGCCACAGGTAGGGCTATGCAGAGTCGTCCAGATCCCTCAGGTGGACTTGCTTGTCAGAGAGGCCACAGGTGAGCCAAGACCAAGGCGAGGTCCCCTCTCGCCCCGTCCAGGCCACGAGGAAGGTCAGCAGGCAACACCTCCTGTGTGACTCTTCTCCGAAGTGTCCACTGTATGGGTAAGCCACCAGGTAGCTCAATAGCAGTCGGAGCCGCACCACAGAATGCTGCCATGTCCTCCACTCCAACCGCGGACACATCAGACGACGAGACTCTTCCACTGGTTGGCCTCGGGTCTGCTTCCAGAAATGGAGGGTCAAACAGAGGCACAGCCAACGGACCACCAACGATCTCTCCATCCCCAACCTCCATGCCTTCCCCGCAGCCGCAGGGTAAGGCTGCATCTAGTCCACATGGGCGGGAATCCTGAGTTCCCCGCACGACCGTACTACTGACATCAGCCAGTGCAATATCCCCCGCGTTAGCAGTCTCTCATCGTCCCCCTCCAATAACGCCAGGCAGGCGTCAAGGCCCACGATCGTGGCCATCTTCAATGCAGTAGAGGGAGGGGGTCATTTTGATGCAGGGTGTCACTAACCTTGTCCATCAACTCCGCTTCGGTCCTTGCAGCGGCAGGGAGACGGGGCCTCCATCTACACCGCCCTCAGCCCAGATCCAGCTTAGGGTAAGACTCTCAAAGAGGCACCATGAGGAGATACCCGGAGTCGGAAGGTAAGCCACTAAATGGCCATCAGCAGCACCCCCGGGCAGGAAAAGGGCCTACAAATGCGTGTCTCTGGTCCGGGGGGGGGACAGAACAGGCACCGGACAGCTCTCACCTGATGGCTAGCAGAGGGCAGAAACTCAGCGGAATAGGACTTCAAAAAACCCCAAACTTTTGGTGGTTTGCTACTATTTACTGATATTAGCTACTTGTTGCTTGCTTTTCATGATATTGTTAATGTATGACTTTGGAAAAGTTAATAAAAATCATATTACATAAAAAAAACATAGTTAGGCAGATTAGAGCAGAGCTCTAGTAAAATGTGTCTTTCCCCATCAGCAGCCGGCCACACCCCTCCACTTTATTTATTAAAACTACCTTTTTATTATACCCGGCTCTAGGTGATTTTCATTACCTTTTTCACTGCATGAATTGATCCAGGGACAGCAGAGCAGCCAAGTAGGTAGGGGGTCACCTAAAAGGACCTCATAGGCGATACACCCTCAGAGCCAGGCACAGGGGCTCTGAATTTTGTAAGTATCTCATAGGGGGAAGATAGGGGCTAGTGCCGCTGTGTACTTCGCAATTAAGGCTAGGGTAAGACGAACGTGATTTCTACGGACTGTAAGTCCGTGCAGTACGGACGTACGTTAGTACGGAAGACGCAGTAGTGGCCACACAGTCCGTTTTCTTCACTGATTTATATTTTGAAGGATGTAGCAGGGAAAATAAATTAAAATACTAAACCATTTTGTCCGTGAAAAATGCTGGACGTATAAATGCAGTCTGTCTGACCACGTTCCATCACTCACGTGCAAAGCTATGTAGACATTGCGGACGCAGCACACTTTGTGCGGCCGTTCTAGGGGTTGTACGTTCTTGCCTGCCTTGCGTCTGTGGGCCGCGGCCGTTGTGCGTCCGCAGTTCAGTGCGGATGTACTTCGTGTGTTGGGCTCAGATGGGCTTTCTTTCATGCTATCACGGACGTACTTTTAGGAGCCATCACGGATGTGAACACTACGCTCGTCTGACACCAGCCTTAGCCTCTCTCTTTCTATTTACTTTACAGAATACATCCATATCCAGTGACCACCATTGGATCAGGGACAGAAGAAATATACCAGGGACAGATCTGACCTATGACAGATTGAACTGGAGTCCCTAGAATACTCTATATTGATTGAACTACTCTGGAAACTGTCTAATGGAATAATAGTTGTATGACATCTCACCAGCAATTTGTTCACTATTCATCATATTGTGTACATCTAAAATCACAATTTAAGCGCTTTGGTAATTGTTTGATGGACTGGTTATATAATATACTGCATTGACATCATTTGCACATTTTAACTGGATAAATTAATATATTTATTACACCATCTCTCCAATTTTGTCATATCTAATATAGTGGAGCCTTCACTATTCTCTAACCACTAAAATTGGGTGGTCAAGTTGTCAACACGTCAAGTAAATCCATTTATTCTGGCATATGATATTAAGTGCACCCATATTTCAGGGCTGCACAAATCTATCATTTTATCACAATAGCTGCAGCTAAGGGGACTTCTCTTAATTTTCATTCAGCGTCTAAAATGTTGAAAGTTTCAATAATTATTTTTTTTACTCCGTTCGTTGGCTTGTCGAATTTTTTCCGGCAGCTGGTCGGCGCCATGTTCAGCAGATTGTCAGCTTTTTTCAGATCCGTTCGGCGGGTTTTCGGCGTCTTATCGTATATGAAAATTTGGCGAATTGCCTCCTCTCTGAATAGCCGAATGGCCCAGAAATGTCCCCGCTCGCTGAAATTCAATGTCCGGTTACATTTCGGGGGCCAGATCGGCTCTCTCTGAATAACCCTGCTAGTTAATGCAGGAAATGTTGTCAGATCTCTTTTATTTTGGTGCTGAGAAGTTCCTGGAACACCTCTCAGTTCTATCCTAAATCTAGTGGAGACATGCATTGCATTTACCGCAATGATAAAAATTTGCAATTAGCTTTTTATTTATGATTGCAAAATCATTTAATGGAATTTACTGAAAAAGATGTTAAGACCTTTTTTCTAAAGCATTAATGTACTGTACTATATTTGTTACAATGATAAAGACAATGCTAAGATCCACAATGTCAATTATGTCTTTGATGTGAATCCTGGCAATCTATATAGAAACACCTTCAAAATATATTCCATGCCAGTACAGGAATCACAAGAGAAAAAAATCCACCTGTAGATAGCTGAAATTCTGTCTCCACAGACACAATTACAGTGTCTGTTATGCAAGTCTGATTCCGTCATGTTCTTTGGTTTGTTATTTTAGCTTCTGATGTTTCCTACTATAAATGTGAAAGCTATGAATCTTGACAGAACTGTTTTTTCCCCCAACAACCTTCTGCCATGCACCACTAGTTCTACAAAAAGGCCATGACATATTTGTTATAAATTACTTTAGTTTGCTCTTCCAGCAGATTTTTGCAGCTATTTTTATATTAATAGTGAAAATGTAAGTTATTGACAAGAAATATATTTTAAATGTACAGAATAGTATCTGATTTTAAAATAAGCTCTTGTTTATAGCTTATATATGTTAGTAATATGTATGTTTTCCATATAGATGGTAGGTATTTAAGAGAGATGTAATTCAGCTACATTGAATAATAATAATAATAATATAAAACACAAAACTAATATACTCAACGATGTTTGGAGGCTAGAACAATGTTTCCCAACCCTTTCCTAAGAGAGTACTAACAGGTCGGGCTTGCTATTTATCTGAGGTACTCAGTTTGCATTCCACTAAGGTAATCCTTAAAATCTGGCCTCTTAGGCTAGGGACAGATGAGCGCATTTTCTGCGGCCACCGTCAAAATGTACGTCGATGCGTGCGCACGCATTTTTTCACGGAATACGCTTAAGTGGTCAGACGATGCGCAATTCTGGACGTATTTCATGACGATGGGGTGAAAAGTTTGAACGTTATGTTGGCCGCACACTAGCAGCGTCTGACATCTCCTAATCACGCACCACACGCTGCTATGCGGCCGCAGCGCACTCTGTACGTCAGTACCAGCGGTTAACGTTCTCGAAAAATGCGTTCCATTTCCACTTGCGTTGTGCAGCCGGACTTTTGTGCGACCGTACTTCGTATATTGGCTGTCATTGCCTGTCATCTGCTGCTAGTGCGGCCGTGATTATGTGCGCCAGAACGCGCGTTCGCACTGCCTCAGTCTGACCCTAGCCTTAGAGCACCCTGAGGACAGACGCTGTGGGCTGCAATAGACATTTATAAAAAGCTAAAGCCAGAGGCACACTAGGGATGAGCTGTTCGGGTTCGGACGGTTCGGAGTTCGACCCGAACTTTGGCAGTTTGAAAGTTTGCGAATTTCGAACTTTTTGGGCGTGTTCGGTTCGGGTTTGAAAAAAAAAAGAAATTTTGAAAAAAAGTATAGAAAATGCTTAAAAAATACTAAAAAATCTAGAAATAAAGAGACTCTTTACTGCAGAATATTATAAGCAACGGTTTATTAGATATTGAATTAAAACTAATGTGTACGTGGAAAGATTTATCAACTCTAAATGACCTCTGTTCACAAACGGGCATAACACCAGGTGTTTTTAGTCTGGTAATCATTTGATACATTGTACAATATACTGAGGGTGGGTGGTGTCTGGTGTCTGCTTCTGATTGAGATTTGAGAATTAATTTCCCTAAAGCATCCTAATATGCTGCATTTAACTGGTGCTTGAAAAAAATCTAAAGCAATGTTATTTTTCACCTCGGAATTAAACATTCACAGGGTTATTTCAGAGAGCGGTGAAAAGCAGGAGAATAACTGGAGATGTGAAAATTCTAGGTCAAAATAGCCAAACCAGAAAAATTCTCCCATTTATCTCACTTTCCAAATCGGGCTATTTGGTCTAGATTGTTCTCTTCTCTTGCCAGTTCTCCTGGCTTTCACCTCTCTCTCAGGGTTCAGAGAAAGGTGAAAACCAGGAGAATGGCAGGAAAAGAGAACAATCTGGGCCAAATAGCCGATTTGGAAGTGAGATAAGGCTAGGGTCAGACTTTTTCGCAGCGATCGTCAAAAAGTGCGTCCGAACGCATTGCCGTATTTTTTCACGGATTGCGCGGAAAACGGTCATACGATGCGCATTTTTGTGAGTGATTTTTTTACGGATCCAAACCAGGAAACTTTGGGTGTCTGGACGTTATGTTGGCCGGACATGAGCAGGGTCTGACGTCTCCAAATCACGCACACATGCCGCTAGTGGACGCAGCGCACTCTGTACGTCCGTACTAGCGGTTCTGCGTTCTCGAAAAAATGCGTTAATTTTCCACTTGCGTTGCGCAGCCGGACTTTCGTGCGACCGTACTTTGAATATTGGCCGTCATTGCCCGTCATTTTCTGCTAGTGCGGCCGTCATTAAGTGCGCCTAAACGCACGTTAAAAATTCGCTAGTCTGACCTTAACCTAAATGGGAGAATTTTTCTGGTTTGGCTATTTTGACCTAGAATTTTCCATTCTCCAGTCATCCTCCTGCTCTTCACCGCTCTCTGAATAACCCTGACAGGGTTATTCAGAGAAAGGTGAAACTCAGGAGAATGACTGGAGGATGGAAAATTCTAGGTCAAAATAGCCAAACCAGAAAAATTCTCCCATTTATCTCACTTTCCAAATCGGCTTTTTGGTCTAGTAGTTTCCATTCTCCTGCTTTTCACTGCCAAAAAATCAGTAAACTTTTTCTGCGTGTCCGAAAATGTCTCCTCTTTTCATACAGACTGCCGCCCCAAGCAGTTGTTTATGGATAGATTAAAGGAAAATCATTTACCGTCATTTGAAATGTCATTTTTTGGTTTTTACATATTTCTATACATCCTAGAAATCCGCCACTTCACGGTTAGGTTATGGGGACCTCCTAGGCACGATATTTGAAGGAATTTTTCGTTTTTATTTTTAACCCTTATTTCATGGAAAACTCACTGTCCCTTTAAAAACGTTTTTTTTTTAACTTTTTGTCCTTGTTTCCTGTCCCCCAGGGCACTACCCGGACCCCCATACACCTTTTATGGCAAATATGTAGCATATATGCCCTCTTGGAGGGCACTCTAAGGCTAGGGTCAGACCAAAGCATTTTTCCCCGCGAACGTGAAAAAGTGCGTCCGAACGCATTGACGTATTTTTTCACGGAATGCGCAAAAACGGTCAGACGACACACATTTTCGGGCGTGATTTTGTACGGATCGTCAATAAAACTCTTTTTGCGTCTGGACGTTATGTAGGCTGGACATTAGCAGCGTCTGACATCTCCTAATCACGCACACACGCCGCTATGCCGCAGCTGCGCACTCAGTACGTCAGTACTAGCGGTTCAGCGTTCTCAGAAAAATGCGTTCAAATTCCACTTGTGTTGCACGGCCGGACTTTTGTGCGGCCGTACATCGTATATTGTCCGTCATTGCCCGTCATCTGCTGCTAGTGCGGCCGTAATTATGTGTGCCAGAACGCACGTTAAAAGTGCACTGGTCTGACCCCAGCCTAAAAAACGGAATTTTCAGCCCCATTGACTTGCATGGGGGTTCGGGTTCGGACCCGAACAAATGGGAAGTTCGGGTTCGGGCTCGAACCGAACTCGGGGGGTGTTCGGCTCATCCCTACTATTGATGACTTCTCTGTAGGCTATGGTAGAGTGTCTTGTCCATTTTAATGATGGTGGGAGGTTGTACAGTCCACTCTGATGGGGTTTTACAGTCAATATACTGTTGACCAGCGAATTTTTAACGTGCGTTTAGGCGCACTTAATCATGGCCGCACTAGCAGCAAATGACGGGCAATGATGGCCAATATACGATGTACGGTCGCACGAAAGTCCGGCTGCGCAACGCAAGTGGAAAATTAAAGCATTTTTTAGAGAACGCAGAACCGCTAGTACGGACATACAGAGTGCGCTGCGTCCACTAGCGGCGTATGTGCTTGATTTGGAGACGTCAGACCCTGCTCATGTCCGGCCAACATAACGTCCAGACACCCAAAGTTTCCTGGTTTGGATCTGTAAAAAATCACGCACAAAAATGCGCATCGTATGACCATTTTCGCGCAATCCGTGAAAAAATACGGCAATGCGTTCGGATGCACTTTTTGACGGTGGCTGCAAAAAATGCGTTAGTCTGACCCTAGCCTTATCTCACTTTCCAAATCGGCTATTTGGTCCAGATTGTTCTCTTTTCCTGCCATTCTCCTGGTTTTCACCTTTCTCTGAACAACCCCGAGAGAGAGGTGAAAGCCAGGAGAACTGGCAGGAGAAGAGAACAATCTAGACCAAATAGCCAATTTGGAAAGTGAGTTAAATGGGAGAATTTTTCTGGTTTGGCTATTTTGACCTAGAATTTTAACTTCTCCAGTAACTCTTTTGCTTTTCACCGGTCTCTGAATAACCCTGTGAATGTTTAATCCCGAGGTGAAAAATAACATTGCTTTAGATTTTTTTCAAACACCAGTTAACCACTTGGCTGCTATGGACGCGCTCAGCGCGTCCAGCCAAGTGGTTCTCCTGTGCTATGGACGCGCTGAGCGCGTCCATGCACAGGAGGCAGCAATCTTGGATGTCAGCCCAGCACTCCGGGACCCCGGAGGAGCAATTAGATGTCATTGCGGCGGCGCGATGACATCTAATTCAGGCGCCCCCCCGCATGTGCGGAGGAAGCGCCTGAAAGGGAGGGGGGAGGTCCTTCGGACCTCTCTCCCTCCCGATCGCCGGGGCAGAGGGTTAATCCAGGCACCGTTTGGAAGGGCACAGCCTGTGGCTGTGATTAACCCCTGGGGAGCCGGATCACGAATGCTAAAATGTATTTGGTCCTGCCAATAAAGCTTATTTTGATTTTATTTGATTTGGCTGTGCTCAGACAGAGCAGCTCACTGACTCATAGATCAGATTGCAGCAGAGCAGCTCACTGACTCATATATCAGACTGCAGCAGAGCAGCTCACTAACTCAGATCATATTGCAGCAGAGCAGCTCACTGACTCATATATCAGACTGCAGCAGAGCAGCTCACTAACTCAGATCATATTGCAGCAGAGCAGCTCACTGACTCATAAATCAGACTGCAGCAGAGCAGCTCACTAACTCAGATCATATTGCAGCAGAGCAGCTCACTGACTCATAGATCAGATTGCAGCAAAGCATTTCTTAATGGTAACAGCAGACTGTTTGCCTTAAATAAATAACTAAATACAGGATTAACCTTCACTGTTCTTAAGATTCTGACTCCTTTTAGGCTAGGGTCAAACGAAAGCATTTTTACACGCGAACGTAAAAAAGTGCGTCCGAACGAATTGACGTATTTTTCACGGAATTCGCGAAAACGGTCATACGATGCACATTTTCGTGCGTGATTTTTTTAAGGATCGTCAATAAAACACTGTGACGGGACGGCCGCCACTACGCTGTAGCGCAGTACAACAGTTCAAGTGTTTATTTATTTGTGTGTTATTAAAAGTTTGTTAGCCCTTATTTTTATAAGTACCCAATGTGATTTTCCCCGTTTTATATATATATGCCAGTTAACTAAAGATTTCTGATGTCTGTGTGTTATTCCCTGTATAGTGTAGATCTCTGTATTAGTACCTGCTATTGTGTAAATTCTCTCAGTAAGAGATTCCTTTTGTTTACGTGCTTTCTCTTCCCCCATTCTCCATTGTTTGAAGGTCCTGGGTAGTTAATCTGATTTGTGCAGTTATCTGCTTGATTGTATGTAAATGAGGTTGGTGGTTGAGTGTATCTCTGTGTTGTGTAATAAACAGTCAGTTCTATTCTGACCAAGCTTGAAGTCACGACTCATGTTTTGGAGTACCAGGAATCTTCTGCCCGCTGTGCCAAGGAAAGGCTCCAGGTCTACAGCTTCGGCTTATTTCTGGGGGTGCTAGTCAGGCTCTCTATAGGCACCGGGCCTTGAGCTGCGGCTAAGGTACAAGAGAAAGGTGTGAGAGTCACGAGGAGAAACTGGGTGTCCAGCGAGGAAGCAGCATTTGGCAGATGTGACCCTGTCCGGGTACAGAGATCTGTTACATTGGTGGCAGCGTGTGGGATGCTTCCTACAGTCTAAGGACATCCAAAGCATCACCAGGATTCGATATCCAGACGGTGCGGCAGAAGCGGAAGATGGCAGCAGTCACAGGAGCAGCGTACTGGGAGAGGTTGCAAGAGGTACAGGCAAACCATCGTGGACCTATAACAGAGGAGACTCAGCTGAACTGGGCTGATACAGCACGTTGGCTACTCTGGCACGAGGCGCTGGACAGAGAGCAGCGCTGCCAGAACAAGATCCTCCCCTCATCCCAAGCAAGGTACCTGAAGAGGATAGAATTGCGTGAGGCGTTGGTGGATAAACAACGCAACCAGAATTGGCCGACTGATCTGGCTTGTCTGGTTTATGAAGAGACACGGCTGGAGGAGAGCTACGAAGCCCTGCGATGGTATGTAGTCCAGATGGGAACTGAGAGCATGGACAATAACAGACCGACAGAAGGCTTTGGCTACGGCGGCCCGGGACTGTTATTTGAGAGAATGTTCAGAGACCCAGATTTCGGAGATGACACGGAGTGGAGATGGGAAGCGATTGCAGAGTACAGAGAAAACCTGCTAAACCTCTCCGACGTGTGGTGGATACAAGACGATTTGGAGTCGTTAGCCAGCAAGGAGTGGAAGCTGGAGAAATTGTACAAGAGACTGCTAGACCTCGGTCAGCAGGTAAGCCAGACTCACCATGAGAAGCTCTGCACAGAGAAGCAGACAGAGGAGCTGACAATAGTACAGAATGCCTCCTCTCTTTGGGCAGCAGAGGATTTTTGCCCTACAGTGGTGGATGGGACTGCGGTCCACCGATGTGACCCAGAGGGACATTTGTGCAATGTCGAGGGAGGAATGCCTTGCGACAGTGGGCGAGACTAAAGACCCCACTAGCAGTTTACTGGGATGCATGGCAGATGGGCCCCAGTGTGCTCCCAGCCAAGGAGAGCTGGGGAAGCTTGAAGGCCTTGATGTGTCTGGGCCAGCTATAGACTCTGGAGTTGTCGAGGAGATTGGAATATTTCCCACAGCATTGTCAGGATGTGAGACAGTTGCCCCAGATCCCCAAGTTATGATGTCGCCAGAGCCGGTGAGCGGGGAGGACAGCTTGCTGGAGTTGGTGATTCATGAGGACAAAACGGTTCCCCAGGTGTAGTGCTGGCGTCAGAGCCTGGTGCAGCCGGGCCCTGCCTGCATTTGGATAGCCTGGATCTCTGGGAAGAAAACAGCCCCACACCGCCAGCATTGCTCTACACAGCCCCAGGTGAGGAGCCAGCAATGGAGTCGAGTGCCAGTGTTCTCTGGAATCAACCACAGGGGGCTGTGGTTTCCTTTCGTGTGCCCCCTGGATACTGGGCAGCCGGCTCAGATCCCCGACCCTTTCTTCAGAGACATCAACTGCCCCCCATGCTCTCCAGCAGCTGACTGCAATACCCGGAGATGGGACAGCTGGCATTTCTCCCGAGTGGCGGGCACAATCTAAGGGAGCTGCTGGGGATGGCTCGGTGAGTAACTCTCTAGTATATGTGTGTGGCCCTGGCACTGGAGAGATGTCCCCAAGCAGTGCTGCAGGAATGTTGACTCCTGTATGGCCCCTGATGGAATATGGGGAGGGGATGAATGCATCCATGGTTGTGCACTGGACCGCATGGTCAATGAAAAGAAACAAACTTTTTGGGACTTGGGTTCAGACTAACACACTCACAGATGCGTTTGGGATCTGGTGCCTGGTTAGTCTCCTGCAAATGAGGGAGATATGTGATAGAACACAATGTCGTTGTGCTACTTGGAGGGGGCTGTGTGCTAGCCTCCTGCCTACAGACTATGGCCCGTGAAAGAGACTATTGGGGGACTGGTGGACCTTTTAAAGATATTTGGTGGGGGCCATGGACATCCCCAAGCGGACCCGAAGAGGGTCTCACCGGGTCTGCCATCTGGTAACTTGGGGGAGATATGTGACGGGACGGCCGCCACTACGCTGTAGCGCAGTACAACAGTTCAAGTGTTTATTTATTTGTGTGTTATTAAAAGTTCGTTAGCCCTTATTTTTATAAGTACCCAATGTGATTTTCCCCGTTTTATATATATGCCAGTTAACTAAAGATTTCTGATGTCTGTGTGTTATTCCCTGTATAGTGTAGATCTCTGTATTAGTACCTGCTATTGTGTAAATTCTCTCAGTAAGAGATTCCTTTTGTTTACGTGCTTTCTCTTCCCCCATTCTCCATTGTTTGAAGGTCCTGGGTAGTTAATCTGATTTGTGCAGTTATCTGCTTGATTGTATGTAAATGAGGTTGGTGGTTGAGTGTATCTCTGTGTTGTGTAATAAACAGTCAGTTCTATTCTGACCAAGCTTGAAGTCACGACTCATGTTTTGGAGTACCAGGAATCTTTGCCCGCTGTGCCAAGGAAAGGCTCCAGGTCTACAGCTTCGGCTTATTTCTGGGGGTGCTAGTCAGGCTCTCTATAGGCACCGGGCCTTGAGCTGCGGCTAAGGTACAAGAGAAAGGTGTGAGAGTCACGAGGAGAAACTGGGTGTCCAGCGAGGAAGCAGCATTTGGCAGATGTGACCCTGTCCGGGTACAGAGATCTGTTACAAACACTTCTTGCGTCTGGACGTTATGTTGGCCGGACATTAGCAGCGTCTGACGTCTCCTAATCACGGACACACGCCGCTATGCCGCAGCAGCGCACTCTGTACGTCCGTACTAGCGGTTCGGCGTTCTCGAAAAAATGCGTTCGTTTTCCACTTGCGTTGCGCGGCCGGACTTTCGTGCAACCGTACTTCGTATATTGGCCGTCATTGCCCGTCATTTGCTGCTAGTGCGGCCGTAATTATGTGCGCCAGAACGCACGTTAAAAGTGCGCTCGTCTGACCCCAGCCTTACCCCAACTGCAAAATAAAATTATTTAATTCTTTATTTTAATGGCGTTAACTTTGCACCATAATTTAACCCCTTAGTGACCACGGACGTACCATGTACGTCACGGCCGCGGGTCTCTTTTAGACCCGTTGACGTACATGGTACGTCCTGCGGTCTTTTGAGCGCTGGAAGCAATCGGATCGCTTCCAGCAGCTCAAACGCCATTGCAGGCTGCCTGGGAGTCCAGGCATCCGTGCAATGGCGGTTAGAAGTGCCGGGGCCCCTTGTGATCGCTCCCCGGGAGCGATCAACATCCGGTTTGACCGGAAAGGTGCCCCGCACTTCTACAGAGCGCTGGAAGCCATCGGTATCGTTTCCAGCTGCTCTGAGTATATTGCAGGGATGCCTCGACATCGAGGCATCTTTGCAATATGGTTACCTGCCGCCGGTCCGTCCGTGATCGCTCCCCCCGAGCGATCACTTCCGGTAGCGGCAGGAAGTACTGAGTGCCACGAGGTATCGTGGCACTCAGTACAAAAAAGATCACATAAGTGATCAGGTGCTCTGCTGGGTGCCTCGAGGGATCAAGGCACCCAGCAGACTAAAAAAAGTGTAAAAAAAGTAAAATAAATAAATAAAAAGGTATAAAATAAAAGAAAACTGACAGCCAAGATGGCGCTGCCCTTGGGGCTGTGTGGGATGTTCCTAGCCTGCCTCATCAGAGAGGCAGGCTAGCAACATCCAATCAGAAGTTATAAAAAATCAAAATAAGGGCGTGGCTTGGTGCGATCCGGGATGGCTGTGTGATCGAGGAGCTCTTCACCCAGGCACTACAAAGGCACTGAAAAGCAGCAGTTAGACCCATCGATGGGACCCAAAAAACGGCTCACAACGCAGATGAGCCGCCCGAGCACCCGAGCGCCGTCCACAGCTTCCCCAATGCGGCATTACCTGAGCGGTGCGGCGGCATCGACGCACCTAGGCCGCGATTCCAAGATGGCGGCGGCCACAGCGGACATGAGGGGCCCGGGAAGTCCCGCGCTGTCGGCTGGCAGCGTGGAAGATACAGAGGTGAGGGAGGCCCTGAAACTGTTGCCTACTAAGACAGACCTGGAAGGTCTCTTTGCCAGATTGGAGGCCAAATTTGATGCGCGTTTTGAGGAACTGGGAGCAGATGTCAAACACTTGGGAGGCAGAGTGCACGACTTGGAGGAGGACAGGGAAGCTGCAATGACTAAAACCCAGCATTTTGAGACACTTCTGAGCACGCAGGCTACACAGATTGCCTCCTTATTTCGCTGGGCGGATGACCTGGATAATAGAGGGAGACGCAATAATATACGCGTGAGAGGTCTCCCTGAGCCTCCTTTGGGCGAAACTGAAAACGTAACTCTGACTGTGCAAACTTTATTTAATGAACTTCTCCAACGCTCCCCTGATACCCCTCTGCATCTGGATCGTGCTCACAGAGCCCTGCGAGCCAGAGGTGCTCCGAACTCAGCACCTAGAGACGTGATATGTCGAGTGCATCATTTTACTTTGAAGGAGGAGGTAATGAAAGCGGCGAGGAACATGCCTTCGATTGTTTTTGATGACCACACAGTGGAATTATTCCAAGACGTATCGAGATCTACCCTGACAGCCAGGAGGGAACTGAAGCCTGTCACGGACCAACTTCGGGCTCGCTCCATACGGTATAGATGGGGATATCCATTTGCACTACACGTTCGAGTGGATAATCGATCCCTGAGTATCTCAGTCCCAGAGGATGTGCCAGATTTCTTGCAAGCGCTGGAACTTTCTCCAGTTAATATACGGGGCTGGTTCGGAGGAGACCCGAGCATACCTCCCCCACCGCTACCACAGCGTCAGCCATGGCGCACTGCTCGAAGGGAACATCGACGCCCCCTGGATACCGCACGTGGAGCTGATCGCAGTTCAACGGACCCTCCATGAGGGGGCTCTCAGGCCTTGCATGAAACTGACTGTTTTTCTGTTTTCGACTTCAAAGGCTTTGCCGGGTGTCCTGTTTCTTTGGTCTCCGACTGTTCTCGGAGCGTTGGTTGTAGACCGGCCGGTCTGCAGGTCTTTGGTCCGGTAACTATACATTTTTTTTTTTTTTTCTCCCCTTTTTTTAAATTTTTTTTTTGCCGCTTCCCCACGCGGTGCAAACTTTATCATTTGTCTCAATGTGGAGGATTTTTTACACTACACATTTATTCATAAAATATCCCATTAGGGATTTAGTCCATTTTGGGCTTCTGCACCAATGCATACTGTTTAATTGTTTGTTATGTTTAGTTAGTTTGTTTAGTTGTTTCAACGCCTTATACTGTTCTGTAACTGATGATGATATTGTATATTCCTCTGGGAGAATGCTGCTCTCTCACTTGCTCAACTTCACCTTCACCCCGGTTACTACAGGTGCATTGACCCGCCGTAGCCCCTGCCATGGCTGAGTTGCGAGTTATTACTCTCAATGTGAGAGGACTTAACCATCCGGCTAAACGCCGTTTGGCGCTCCATGACCTGCAACGCATGAGAGGAGAGGTGGTGTTCTTACAGGAAACGCATATTCGCAGTGATACGTCTGTTCGTTTATATTCTCGTTACTATCCACACTGTTTTTATAGTAACTTCTCCAATTCTAAGTCGCGAGGAGTGGCCATTTTGATAGCAGCGCACGTGCCTTTTACGTGCCAGGAGCAATGCTCTGACCCGGGGGGTCGTTATCTGTTTTTAAAAGGCCTCTTGGGGTCCTTGAAAGTTACCTTGGCTAATTGCTACCTCCCTAACATTAAGCAATGTACGTACCTAGGCAAAATTTTGACGAAGTTGGAAAAATTCGCAGAGGGCACGTTGATATGTGGGGGGGATTTTAATGTTTCACCTGATGCTCCAGGAGAGGCGTCTCCTTCGCCGGCCTTGGTTTCCTCGTCTAAAAGACGGAGATTTCACCAAATACTCCATGAGGCCCGATTGGTTGATTGTTGGAGGGCAATGCATCCGCTTGGTCGGGACTTTACTTATTACTCAGCTGCAGCCAGGGTGTATTCCCGCCTAGATTTATTCCTGCTACGTCATATTGACCTAGGGTATATCAAATCAGTTAATATTGGCAATATTTCATGGTCTGATCATGCCCCGGTGTTCCTGACCCTCTCCTTACCATCGTTGCCCCGTAAATCTTACCAATGGCGTCTGAATGGCACGATATTAGCTGACGTTGTGGAGAGGGAACGCATTTCTGAGGCTATCAAACAATACTTTGTAGACAATGATACGGAAGATGTGACGGCCACGGTCTTGTGGGAGGCACACAAATGTGTTATGCGGGGAACCCTTATTCAAATAGGAGCCCGACGTAAACGGGAAAAGACGGCTAAAATACAAGCCCTACTTGCTGAAATCCAGGTAGCCGAGGAGCTACATAAGGCTACTGAGTCAGTTGAACACTACACGACACTCGTGGCGTTAAGGGCTGACTTACGTCGGCTCTTGCACCAACAGGCCAGTCGCCCCCTCTTGCTTACAAAACACTCATTTTATGTGCATGGAAATAGATGTGGTAAGATGTTAGCTAGGGCTTTACGCCAGAAATACCAAGCTACTTATATCCCCAAACTCAGGTCTTCCACAGGCCGCCTTCTATCCTTGAACGCAGAGATTACTGACCAATTTGTAAAGTATTATCAGTCGCTATACTCCCAGCGCTCTGACGAGCCCTCCACCCCTCTCATAGCTGAGTACTTGGATAAGTCCCTACAGGCGAAACTAACGGAGAAGGAAGCCAAAGCTCTGGATGCCCCTTTCAACCTGAGTGAACTAGCGGCTGCCTTGAAGGCAACTCCCACTGGAAAGAGTCCGGGCCCGGACGGATTTTCTATAGCCTACTATAAAACATTTTTAACACTCTTAGGCCCCCACTTACTCCACTCTCTCAATGCCCTAGAAGAAAACAAAGGCCTCCCTAAATCGGCACTCGAAGCGACGATAGCCCTTATCCCGAAGCCCGGGAAGGATCCTACGCTGTGTCAAAATTACCACCGATCTCGCTAATTAACAATGACATTAAATTGATGGCAAAGATGCTGGCTATGCGATTGAGCCCCTTGTTGCCCTCCTTGATCCACCCTGATCAGGTAGGATTTATTCACCAGAGGGGAGCACGAGACAATACCTATCGGGCTATCAATTTGATTCATAGAGCACACACGACACACACGCCGATGGTCCTTCTCTCTGTCGACGCTGAAAAGGCGTTCGACAGAGTGGATTGGACCTTTCTGATGGCTGTCCTGGAGAGGTTTGGTTTGGGGCCGAGATGGTTGACCTGGATTTCAGCATTATATAATGATCCGACGGCGGTCCTCAGAATTAATGGAGCACTCTCTACACCGATAAAGATCTCTAATGATACACGCCAGGGTTGTCCCCTCTCCCCGCTTTTATTCGTCCTGGCTCTAGAACCGTTCCTACAACGGATTCGGGATAACGATAATATTCAGGGAGTAACTTTACCTTTTCACCACTATAAAATTTCTGCATTTGCAGATGACATACTTCTTACCTTATTGAACCCAGTTAGCTCTATTGAGGCCTTCCTACAAGAGGTTGAGCATTATGCGGGAGTGTCGAACTTCAAAATTAATACTGATAAATGCGAAATGATGGGGGTGGGCATATCATCAAGTACTAAGGAGGCGCTGCAAAGTTTGGCTCCGTTTTCCTGGCCTATTGGAGCTATCCAATACCTAGGCATACAGCTTCCGTCGGATTTATCATCCTTGTTTGACCTTAATTATGTCCCCCTACTCAATCGGGTATCTCGAGACCTTAAAGACTGGAATAAACCTCAGTTCTCCTGGTTCGGCCGTAATAATATTTTAAAAATGACAGTTCTGCCAAAATTCCTCTATCTCTTCCAAACTTTGCCTATTGCCATACCATTATCCTTTTTTAGATCACTGAAAACCATCTTCCTGAAATTTATATGGAGAGATAATAGACCACGGATCTCGTATGATGTCCTTGTCCGACCTAAATCGGGAGGGGGCCTGGGACTACCACATCTAGAACTTTATTATGACGCGGCTTTACTGACGAGACTTAGCGACTGGTCGATGTCACCCCCTCATAAATTATGGGTGCATCTAGAACAGCTTTTTCTTGCGGTTCCTATAGTCTCGGCCCCGTGGCAAACGGTGACCATAGAAGCGTTGGTTCCCACTCCACACCCAACTATTAGCCCGACGTTAAAGAGATGGCGTAAACTCCGCACACTTTTGGGTCTATCACCCTTGCCATCTTTGTTGACCCCGATCACACACAACCCAGACTTCCTCCCAGGTAATGCCCAGTCCTTTCTTGGATTGGACTATGACGGTCCCTATGTCCCTCTTCAGGCTTGTATTGGCCCGGAGGGTCTGATACCTCTCATTGATCTGCTGGGGGATCGCTTGAGCACCCCACTATGGAAATATAACTATATGCAATTGCAACACTTTATTACTACACGGATACTTCGGGCTGACGTTACTATACCTACAGCACTGACTACTTTTGAGACGATATGTATCGCAGACCCGCCACCCCCGCATTTACTATCCTACATATATTCCCATCTATCTACAGCTAGGTTTAAAACCCTACCCTTGTACACGACAAAATGGTCGACTGAACTCCCTCAGCCACTGACTCCTGAGGAGTGGTCGACGGCGTTCCAGGTGACGTTTCGCTCCTCTAGAGCTCTCACGGTGCAGGAAACTAATTACAAGCTGATTTCTAGATGGTACTTGACCCCAGCCCGCCTACATGCTATATACCCAGCGGTCTCACCTGATTGTTGGAGATGTCAAAGGCATAGGGGTACGCTTTTACATATTTGGTGGGAATGTCCTATCATACAATCGTTTTGGGAGGTGGTGTGGACATATATTAAAGAGGTAACGTCTTTAGACTTGCCATTTCATCCTAAAGTGGCACTACTACATGTTATCCCCTTGTCTATAGATAAATATGTGAAATCTGTGACGGTACACTTACTGAATGCAGCGAGAGCATTAATCCCAAAATATTGGAAACAACAGTCGCCCCCCGCGATCTTTGACTGGATAGATAGAGTAGAATATGTCAGAGAATTGGAGGAGTTACATCACACTCTTGAACAAGACTTTGACACATATTTTAAGACATGGTACTGGTGGACGGAATTCAGATCCAAACATAGGCGACTGACTCAGAGCTCATCGGCATTGACTCAGATTTAGACGCTAACCTTATCGGTCGCAGTGATTTCAATGAAACGCAACCTCCAGATGAGATATTTACACGCTTATGATACGCTTGAACAGTGCAAATGATGATATCAGCCTAGCATTAGGGATAGACTTTTTTTTATAATGGTCTATCGTTTTTCTTTATATTTTTCTTTTTGTTTTTCTTTTCATTCTATGTTTAGTATGTATATATATACATGTGTTATGTGTGAGGTTTGTTCACTTTTATGCTATAGTCAAATGGTCTGGTGCTACTTCTTGATTGATTGCTTATTCACCCTCAAATATTTGCATTTGTTATAATATATCTTGAGCTCTTAAATTGCATTTGTGATGTTGCCTATCACAATATTTTGCAAAGTGTACCACCATTAACTGTTGTATTTTGTTACGATACAAACTTAATAAAAATTATATTACGAAAAAAAATCAAAATAAAATTTCTAATTTGTCAGGTCAGGTCAATATTTTGTAAATATTGGCCGTGACCTCTGTGATTCTCCCTCCCTCTCCTCACTTGTGTTTTGGTGAGCGAGAGAGAGAGAGATCAGATTTGACAGGTTAGAGATTTTAGGTAGATTTAGTGAGATTAGAAAAATTGAGGCAGATTTAGAGAGATTTTAGGGAAATTTAGAAGAATTGAGGCAGGTTTAGAGGGATTTAGAGAGATTTAGGTGTTTGTATTTTCTTGTGAAACCCAACGGTTCTTCTAAGAACCCACAATCCGTTAATACTGTATATATAATAATTATAAAATTTTATAATCTATTATATATAATGTCTGAGCGGGTGTACAGCGCCGAGGAGGCATATGCCATCCTGGTGTCAGAATCTGAGGCATCTGCGTCGGACTCCGACCCAGATTTTGACCCCTCTAACTGCTCAGAGACATCGCTAGATATATCATCTACGCTGGCTGATGTATCTCCTAGTGATGTTTCTGATGCAGATCCTGGGCCACCACCTGCCAGCAGGAGACGCACAGCTCCAGCTGAGGAGTGGGTAGTGCCTCATCGCCAGAGGCCAGATATCCCTCCTTTCACGGCAAATCCTGGCATCAATATTGATGTTGCAGGATTTACCGCCACACAGTTTTTGCAGGTGTTTATGGGGGATGATTTGTTGGGCCACATTGTTGCCCAATCAAATCTGTATGCCCATCAGCATTGTGCTGCGAAGCCAGACTCCTACTTGGCAAGGCAGCAATGGACCCCGCTAGATGTGCCAGAATTTCTGAAATTCTGGGCACTTACTATGCTGATGGGCATCATAAAGAAGCCCTCAATTCGCTCCTACTGGAGCAGTAGCCCCATCTGCTCTACCCCCATTTACCCCAATCAATGTCACGTAGAAGGTATGAAAACATTTAGCATTTCATGCACTTCAGTGACAACAGCCTGTGCCCTCCTAGAGAGCATCCCCAGTTTGACAGGCTGTATAAAATCCGCCCCCTGATTACCCACTTCGCCGCCAAGTTTGCAGAGGCTTATACACCTGGAAGGAATATCTGCATTGATGAATCCCTAATGAAATACAAGGGAAGGCTGGGATTCAAGCAGTATATTCCTTCCAAACGCTCCAGGTATGGAGTGAAGGTGTATAAACTCTGTGACAGCGAGAGTGGGTATACTCAGGCCTTCCGGGTGTACGAGGGAAAGGATAGTAGCCTTGACCCTCCAGGTTGCCCAGAACACATGGGAACCCGTGGCAAGATTGTGTGGGACCTACTTTTTCCCCTGATGAACAAAGGGTACCACTTGTATGTCGATAATTTTTATACGAGTGTCCCTTTGTTCAAGCTGTTGTATTGTTTTGATACAGTAGCATGCGGTACTGTTCGCAAGAACCGCGTAGGTTTCCCAGCACAGCTTGCTTGCACCCGGTTAAAAAGGGGGGAGACCTCAGCTCTGCGCCAAGAGGAGTTGTTGGCGGTCAAGTACAAAGACAAGAAGGATGTATACCTTCTATCCACCATCCACACTGAGAGGTCTGTGAAGGTCTCTGTACGTGGCAGAGCTGAGCTCATCAGGAAGCCAGTGTGCATCAAAGTCTATAACCGGCATATGGGTGGGGTTGATCTGGCAGATCAGCTGCTCCAGCCCTACCAGATTATGCGGAAGTCAAGGGCCTGGTACAAAAAGGTTGCAATTTACCTGATGCAAATTGCAACCCACAATGCCTTTTTGCTCTGCAAGGCAAACCCCGGAGTGACGCTGTCCTTTTTACAGTTTCAGCTCCAGGTCATTTCGGGGATTTTGTACCAGGATGCACCTGCTCCCCGGGCGGTGATGGGGGACAGAGTTGGGGCTACACATTTTATTTATAAAATCCCCCCTACTGAGGGCAAACAGAAACCCCAAAAAAGATGTAGGGTGTGTTTCAAGAGGGGGCAGAGGAGAGACACAATCTTTTACTGCCCAGAATGCCCTGGACAACCTGATCTGTGTCTTGGGGACTGTTTCAAGATGTATCACACTATGATCACACGTGATCTGTGATTTTTTTTTCTTACAGTCTAGTGAGTTAGTTCAGTTTAGTTTTTTTTTTTCTTTTACTGCACCAGACTTTTACATTTTATTCCTACATTTTTATGTTCTACAATTGGTGCTGTATTTTGCCAAAATCTTTGCACACCTATGCATGGGGGGCATGGGTGTACTCAGGAGACCTTGCAGAAAACAACCTGGAGAGTTTTCATGCAGTAACAAACAACAGTGTCTAATAAATCACAGTCAAAATCTAATGTGGGCGTAAAAATAAAAAATTGAAAAATTACCGCCACACACCTTCTCAAATGTTTTGGGCTAAAACCGTTGCATCCATGGCATCAAAGCACTCCATATGCAATACCTTGGGGTGTCAACAAAACAAATATAAAAATTTTCTGGCAATAATTCAAACTGGGGTATGCGGTAGACCCAAAACCAAAGATAGGCCTATCTGAAGAAATAATCTCAATTTCAACTCCAATGACAAAGTCATAAAAATTGTATTTGAACCTTTCCAAAATCCTGGCAAACCTATGCATGGGGGGCATGGGTGTACTCAGGAGAACTTGCAGAAAACAACCTGGAGAGTTTTCATGCAGTAACCAACAACGGTGTCTCCTAAATCACAGTCCAAAACTGATGTGGGTGTGAAAATGAAAAATGACCACCAAACAGTATCCAATTTGTTTGGAGCAAACGGTTGCATCCATGGCATAAAAACACTCCATTTACAATACTTTGGGGTGTTAGCTTACCAAATATATGCACGTTCATAAAATTGGGGTATGTAAAAAGGCCCCTAAAAAGAAGATAAGCAAAGAAGATATGTCAAATTAGAAAAATGACAAGCACATGTCAAAAGATTGGCGTAGCACCCCAAAAACAACAGAACAAATCTATATATGGGTGGTATCACTTTAGTCAGAAGATGTTGCTGAACATATTTTTGGGTGTTTTTTGTCAGTAACCCATAACTGGATTTGACAATTCATGCCTAAAGTACAATGTGTGTGAAAAAATAACACAAAAAGTGACTACCTGAAAGTTTGACAAGCTAGTGCATGGAAAGTGTTAAAATAAACTCTTTGAAGTACCCTAGGGTGTGCCCTTTCTAAAAATATATGGTTTGATGGGGGTAAATTACTTGGCCGGCTTCAAAAATGTCCCAAATAGGACATGGGTGCATGATGACGAAATGTGAAAATTCCAAGTTGGAAAACTGAAATGCGCACCCCCCAAATAAGGCCTATTAGCCCCCAAATAACCCGACATACCTATACATGGGTGGTATCAATTTACTCAGACGATGTTGCTGAACATATTTTGGGGTGTTTTTTGGCAGTAACCCATAACTGGATTGACAATTCATGCCTAAAGTACAATGTGTGTGAAAAAATAACACAAAAAGTGACTACCTGAAAGTTTGACAAAGAGCTAGTGCATGGAAAGTGTTAAAATACAACTCTTTGAAGTACCCTAGGGTGAGCCCTTTCTAAAAATATATGGTTTGATGGGGGAAATTACTTTGGCCGGCTTCAAAAATGTCCCAAATAGGACATGGGTGCATGATGACGAAATGTGAAAATTCCAAGTTGGAAAACTGAAATGCGCACCCCCCAAATAAGGCCTATTAGCCCCCAAATAACCCGACATACCTATACATGGGTGGTATCAATTTACTCAGAAAGTTGCTGAACATATTTTGGGGTGTTTTTTGGCAGTAACCCATAACTGGATTTGACAATTCATGCCTAAAGTACAATGTGTGTGAAAAAATAACACAAAAAGTGACTACCTGAAAGTTTGACAAAGAGCTAGTGCATGGAAAGTGTTAAAATACAACTCTTTGAAGTACCCTAGGGTGAGCCCTTTCTAAAAATATATGGTTTGATGGGGGTAAATTACTTTGGCCGGCTTCAAAAATGTCCCAAATAGGACATGGGTGCATGATGACGAAATGTGAAAATTCCAAGTTGGAAAACTGAAATGTGCACCCCCCAAATAAGGCCTATTAGCCCCCAAATAACCCGACCATACCTATACATGGGTGGTATCAATTTACTCAGAAGATGTTGCTGAACATATTTTGGGGTGTTTTTTGGCAGTAACCATAACTGGATTTGACAATTCATGCCTAAAGTACAATGTGTGTGAAAAAATAACACAAAAAGTGACTACCTGAAAGTTTGACAAAGAGCTAGTGCATGGAAAGTGTTAAAATACAACTCTTTGAAGTACCCTAGGGTGAGCCCTTTCTAAAAATATATGGTTTGATGGGGGTAAATTACTTTGGCCGGCTTCAAAAATGTCCCAAATAGGACATGGGTGCATGATGACGAAATGTGAAAATTCCAATTTGGAAAACTGAAATGCGCACCCCCAAATAAGGCCTATTAGCCCCAAAATGACCCAACATACCTATACATGGGTGGTATCAATTTACTCAGAAGATGTTGCTGAACATATTTTGGGGTGCTTTTTGGCAGTAAACCTTAAAGTTCACAGTACATGTATTCTTAAATTGCATTAAAAAAAAATCACTAAACCTTTTTTTTTCTCAAACTTTGGCATAGATTTGTGGTAAAATGGTTTGCATGGAAAGAGTCAAAATACCCCAAGTTTAATACCTTGATTTGTGTACTTTAAAAAAATATGTATATGTGGAGGGTTATTCAGGAATTAGTGACAGATATCAGTGTTACAATGTCACTATGACTACTTTTAAAAGTAAACCCTTTGTAAATGGCAAAGTGCTACTTTCACTTATTGTTGCATAAGATAAGGAGCAAAGCGAGGAATATATAAACATTGGGTATTGCTAAACTCAGAACTAAATTTAGAAACTACTAAGGAATTAAATTTTTTTGACGGTTGTTGATACATAAGAAATTTTGGGGGTCAAAGTTCGAAAAAGTGGTGTTTTTTCAATTTTTCTGTCATATTTCACAATGTTTTTTATAGTAAATTATATGAAATGATGAAAAAAATTGTATCGTTATAAAGTCCATTTAATGACGAGTAAAGCAGTGTAAAATATGTGTGTGTTGCATAAACGAGTAAGAGGAAAATTTGACGTAAACACAAACAGCACAGAAACGTAAAAACAGCAGCGGTCACTAAAGGACGGATTTGTGTAAAAATGCCCGGTCACTAAGGGGTTAATTAACCCTAAGGAGTAGCAGCCCCTAAATTAACCACAAAATCCCCTTGACATTCAGCACCTTGCATATTAATCTTAAAATAATAATAAATACAGCCCTACTTCTCGCACGAAATTGGAGAACTATGCTGGTTCCCACTTGCAAACAGGTGACCGACCTTTTGATACAATACCGTAGCTTTGATTCTAGGATAACAATGGCGGAAGGATTACAATCTCCCAAATGGGACCCATGGAAACTTTGGGATGTACACAAAATATATAAGGCATGCGGTCTCTAGTAAAAGTCTATGTTTGAGCTATATACCTCCTGCTGCAAACCACTCCCCCCCTTTTTTTTTTTTTTTCTTTCCCCCCCTCCCTCCTTCCCCCAAGGTTGTTGAATATATGTATATTTTTCTTGTCTGTCTGGAAATACCCAATAAAAATGTAATTTAAAAAAAATAAAAAAAATAATAATAAATAAGGTGCTGGTGTAATTCAGAGTCAGACGACAGATTACTGTCAGTTTAATTGCTGAGCAGTGTGTGAAGCTCTGAAAATCTCACACATTGTACATTATCATGGGGGTTATTCACAAAGCACAAAAATTTCAGTGCTTTGCAATAAGGTGTGTTTTGGCGATTCCATTTCACTGACCCTTTGGTGACCCATACGCAGCACATTACATACAGTGAGTTTTATTTCTGTGGTGAAGCTCTGCAATACACTCACAAACACTATCAGAGTTATCCAGAGAAAGGTGAAACTCAGGAGAACTTTTGGAGAAGTGAAAAGTCAAAATAGCTGATTTGGAAAGTGAGATAAATGGTAAATTTTTGGCTATTCTGACCTAGAATTTTCACTTCTCCAAAATATCTCCGGAGTGTCAGCTTTCTCTGAATAACCCTGTAGATATTACTGTGACTGAGTCTTATTCCTGTGCAGCTCTGTTATACACATGCAGGGTCAGCAACCTTGGCTCTACAGATGTCTTGGGCCTACATTTCCCATGAGGCTCAGCCAATCTAATGAGTAAGCTGAGCATCATGGGAGATGTAGTTCCAAAAAATCAGTAGAGCCAAGGTTGCTGACCCCTGTAACAGTTCAGAGGATAGGAGAGTGCTGTGATTTTTCATAATAAACATTTTATGCTCACTATGCTTACTTGCTATCTATTTTCCTGCTCTTTATCATGAATACAATATGGAATGCAGATCACACAAACACACACACACACACACTAGCAGGGTTATTCAAAGAGCTCCGAATTGCAGGCGAAAGGTAACCGAACGCTGAAATTCAGCATACGGTTACCTTTCCTGACCATTCGGCTATACAGAGAGCAGGCAGTTCACCAATTGTTGGTGAATTGCCTGCACATACGGTGCCTGTTCGGTGCCTGTTCGAGGGCAGTGAAATCCCCATAGAGAAGCAATGCTTCTCAGAGAACAAAAACCAGCAGTGAAAAGTTGCCGAATTGCCCTGCCATTCGGTGGTTTCATTCGACAGGTTTATTCAGGAGAATCCCATAGGCTTCAATGTTAAAAATATTCCCGTTTTAATTCAATATCTAATAAACTGTTGATTATAATACTCTGCAATAAAAAGTTCTTTATTTTTAGATTTTTTTAGGCATTTGTGGGGATTTTTGGGGATTTTTTTCAAACATTTTTTTTCTGTTTTCTTTTTAAATCGTTTTTTCTTTTTTCTGTAGCAGCCCTTTTTATTATCATTCATTGGTTCTTATATGTAAATTTCAGACATTTTCACTTTGTAGTTTATTTGCAAACAGCGTTTTACTTTTCAAACATTCGAGCATACTGGGGGTTTTTTCCACTCCATTCGTCTGTGGTGTCGGGTTTTTCCGGCGACTGCTCTGCGCTGTGATCGGCTCCTGCTCGGGTTTCTCCGGCGTGTGTAGCGGGGTTAATCCAGATGTTTTTGCGGGTTTCGGTGTGCGTTCGCCCTGGTTTTGTGGTGAGTTTTCGGTGGGTTTGTGGTGACTTTACCCTGCATTACGGTGGCCCTGTGGTGTTTGCTGAATACACCGCAGGGTCGCCAAAATAGGATCGCCAAATGCACCGAATTGAAGAGAACGAAAAGTCAACGAACGTGCGGTGACTTTTCGATTCTCTTTGAATAACCCTGTTTGTTTCCTTGTCTGGCTCTGCCCCACATGTTTTCTGATGATTTGTGCTCCTGGATAATTCATTAAGTGCCTCTTGAAAGGGGATGAATCTTAGAGATTGTAAGCTCTTGGGTTGGAAGCAGAATCCTATTTTCCCCTCTTAGATTGTAACCTCACAGAAGTGGGCTCCTCTTTTCCAGTTCTTCTCCATATAATCACACCTTGTTGTGTTTGTCACTGGCAGCGCTGCGCTGGATGTGCTGAGACACTTCCTCCCATAGACTAGCAGCAGTCACATAACGGGGCATAAGGAGCGATTTTTTTCCACTAAGCATTTGCAATAAATGTGACGATTATGTGATCATGACAGAGTTTAAGGTTGTCCAAAACACAAAAGCACGCACACATTTCAGTATCAACGCATTACAGGTTTATATAGAATATACTCTTTGGGACTGTAAGGACTGGCGTGTGTTGTGTGTTTTTGTCTGTAACTTGTGTCAGTGTGCGTTTCATTCTGTGTATGTTTACAGTTGTGTTCAAAATTATTCAACCTCCACTGAAATTGAGTGTTTTGGCCAGTTTGACATTGATTTTGATCATTCAGTCATCTTGCTTACAATTAAATCAAAGAGGCACGTGTAGGTCAGACAACTATAATATAACATTTATAATGAAATAACCACAAATGTCTTTTCTGTGCTCACATCATTATCAGTTTTATTCAACCCCCAAGTGACATTCAATCTTAGTACTTAGTACAACATCCTTTTACAGTTATAACAGCTTTTAAACGTGAAGCATAGCTTGACACAAGTGTCTTGCAGCGATCTACGGGTATCTTCGCCCATTCGTCATGGGCAAAAGCCTCCAGTTCAGTCACATTCTTAGGCTTGTGCACTGCAACTGCTTTCTTTAAGTCCCACCAGATGTTCTCAATTGGATTTAAGTCAGGTGACTGCGATGGCCACTCCAAAATGTTCCAGCCTTTAATCTGCAACCATGCTCTAGTGGACTTGGAGTTATGCTTGGGATCATTGTCCTGTTGAAAGGTCCAACGTCTCCCAAGCCTCAGGTTTGTGACGGACTGCATCACATTGTCATCCAATATCTCCTGGTACTGAAGAGAATTCATGGTACCTTGCACACGCTGAAGCTTCCCTGTACCTGCAGAAGCAAAACAGCCCCAAAGCATGATTGACCCCCCGCCATGCTTCACAGTAGGCAAGGTGTTCTTTTCTTCATAGGCCTTGTTCTTCCTCCTCCAAACATAGCGTTGATCCATGGGCCCAAACAGTTCTAATTTTGTTTCATCAGTCCACAGAACACTATCCCAAAACTTCTGTGGTTTGTCCACATGACTTTTGGCATACTGCAGTCGACTCTTCTTATTCTTTGGAGACAGCAAGGGGGTGCGTCTGGGAGTTCTGGCATGGAGGCCTTCATTACGCAGTGTGCGCCGTATTGTCTGAGCTGAAACTTCAGTACCCACATCTGACAAATCTTTTCTCAGTTCCTCAGCAGTCACACGGGGACTTTTCTCCACTCTACGCTTCAGGTAGCGCACAGCAGTCGAAGTCAGCATCTTCTTTCTGCCACGACCAGGTAGCGTTTCAACAGTGCCCTTTGACTTGAATTTGCGAATGATGCTTCCTATGGTCTCTCTTGGTATGTTTAACATCTTTGCAATCTTCTTATAGCCATTGCCCTTCCTGTGAAGAGTAATCACCTCTTCTCTTATCTTCCTAGACCATTCTCTTGACTTCACCATGTTTGTAACCACACCAGTAAATGTCTAGAAGGAGCTAAGTATCACAGTCATTTTAAAGCTGCCTAATTGGTGCTTATTATGCTTTATTTCTGCTCCGTGACATCCACAGGTGTTTTCAATACCTGATTGAAAACACTTGAGTGAACCTCTGTTCTTCGGAGTGGTAGTCTTTAAGGGGTTGAATAATTGTGTAAATGAAGAATTCACAAAAGAAACATTTACTACTGTATTACAAAACCAATTGATGTCATTTTAGTTGCATATGGTTCTTTAAAAAGTCCTTGTAGGATTTCATTCTGAATACAATTACAAATGTACACTAAATTCCCTAAAACCCTTTACAGCATTGGGGGCTGAATAATTTTGAAAACAACTGTATGCTCATGAGGCATGTTTATGCGCAGTGTCTGCAGATTAATCTCAGGGCATGCCATGGTTTTGAACAACAGAGGGTTAATTTACTCCTGAACATGATCCCTCCTCTTCTAAACAAAACTGATACATTACACAAGTGAGCAGTAGCACAGTGAGTGACCCAGAGGAGCAGTTACTGGGCATTCACTCCCCCTCCCCTCTGCAATTTTTAAAGTGACTCAAATGAATCGGTTCATGTGCTGATTCTTTGAGGTGAACGACCCATGATGAACCGAGTCAACTAAAACAACCAGACTTCCCACCACTACAAACATTCGAGGTCAGGAAGGGCAAACATGGTGAGGTGCGTTGATACTGGGTAACAAGATAATAAACTATTAACCCCAAATCTGTAGGAATATACATTACCATGCACCACTTTGTATAGTAAAAAAACATAATGGGGTCCCCTCCCTCGCACCCGGCTGGCGGTGTCAGGCAGTGCTATGGCTCCGGCGCTGGACAGGCCCGGCTACTGGGGGCCCCCGAGCTCCACCCTGGAATGGTGCGAGGAGAACTACGCCGTGTCCTACTACATCGCCGAGTTCTGGAACAGAGTCAGTAACATGATCATGATCCTACCTCCACTCTTCGGTGCCATCCAGACTGTAAAAGATGGCCTAGAAACTCGATATGTAGTCGCCTATCTGGGTCTTACAGCGGTTGGATTGGGCTTGTGTTTTCATATGACTCTTCAGCATGAAATGCAGCTCCTAGACGAGTTGCCGATGATCTACAGCTGCAGTGTTTTCGTGTACTGTCTATATGAATGTTTCAAGACCAGAAACTCCTACAATTATTTGCTGCTCGTTCTCTTAGTGCTGTTTAGTTTTATAGTTACTACAGTTTACTTGCAATGGAAGGAGCCGGTGTTTCACCAGGTTATGTACGCGGTGCTGGTCTCCTTCCTCGTGCTCAGATCTGTGTATATAGTTATGTGGGTGCACCCGTTTCTTAGGGGTCTGGCCTACACGTCCCTAGGAGTATTTTTTCTTGGATTTGTGCTGTGGAACGTGGATAACATTTTCTGCTCTACCTGGAGGGCTGCGCGGCAAAAGATGCCCCAGTGATCGGAGCGGTGACCCAGTTTCATGCCTGGTGGCACATTCTGACGGGCCTGGGATCCTACCTCCACATCCTGTTCAGCTTATACACAAGGACTCTCTTCCTGAAGTATCGACCGAAAGTGAAGTTCGTCCTGGGGATGTGGCCAGTGATAATGGTGGAATCTCCCAAGAGAAAATGAGCACACAGAACACCGCAGGCGTCCGGCCGTGGCAGACACTGACTAAAAGGAATCTCTTCAAACCAAACTTTCTATGCAGCGAGGTGGAAAAAAAAACGGACATAGTTTGTGGGTTTGAGTGTCAGTGTACCAGGCCACCTGCCCGCGGCACTGCCAACCGGTGGGATATTCACACGCACACACGGAGACTATGTTTGGGGTTTAAGCTGCAGATCGTGAACCTGAGGTGTCAGAATATATACGAGGCCGATTCCAGTCCATTTCTCTCGGTCGTGGATCCGACGTGAAGCTTTTTATCGCCCCACATCCCACTGCGAATAAATTCCACGTTCAGATTGTCGTATGCACAGATCAGTGTTGTCTTCATATAGGACCAAACTGAAAAAGAAGCTAAAGCCGGAGGAGGTGGCCCATTCCAGTTTATAAACCTCACCCCCAGGTGACATTAACGCACAATTCTCATTTTCCCAGCAGTCCTGCTTCTCCATGGCAGACCGTCCTCTCTAGCCATACATAGGGCAGCCAGTTTCCTGCCTAGGCGGTGGTCCCAGGACGGATTTCTATGAAGCTGTGAGTGTGGGTTACTGTGTATCCCTGCCGGCAGTGAAATGATGTAACCGCAGGTTAAAGGTAAAGCCATCCCAGATTTCAGAATGAGTTTGTGGAGAAGGGCCTGGGGTGCGTGTAATTTACATTAAGTGTTTAGGAGCAGTGCCTAACTTATTTCCTTAATAAACCTGTGCCTCTTGTTTAAAAAAAACCAAAAACATAATGGAGGAGAAAAGCATAGACAGAGATAAACTAGCAGGGTTATTCAAAGAGATCTGAATTGTGGCCGAAAGGTAACCGAACAGTGAAATTCAGCATTACCTTTCCTGGCCATTCGGCTATCCAGAGAGCAGGCAGTTCGCCAAATCCCGGCGAATTGCCTGCACATACGGTGTCTGTTCGATGCCTGTTCGAGGGCAGTGAAATCCCCATAGAGAAGCAATGCTTCGTCTATTCAGAGAACAAAAACCAGCAGTGAAAGTTGCCGAATTTCCCTGCTGTTCGGTGGTTTCATGAGACAGATTTATTCAGGTGAATCCCATAGACTTCAATGTTAAAAAATATTCCCGTTTTAATTCAATATCTAATAAACCGCTGATTATAATATTCTGCTGTAAAAAGTCTCTTAATTTATCGATTTTTTTCGGATCTTTTAGGCATTTTTCGGGATTTTCGGTGTGCGATCGCAGGGTTTTGCAGTGAGTGTTCGTTGGATTTGCGGCGGCTTTTCCATGCACTACGACGGCCCTGTGGTGCTTGCTGAATTCACCGCAGGGTCGCCGAAATGGGATCGCCAAATCGCACAGAATTGAAGAGAACGAAAAGCCACCGAATGTGCGGTGACTTTTCGATTCTCTTTGAATAACCCTGTAGATCTCTATTTAAATATAACTAATATAGACGCATATACTGTATACTGTATATATATTTATATATATAACTTACAAGGGTTGTGGTGGAGGACAAAAAGTGAGATGAAAAGCCTCCACGCTATAATTGGTTATAGAAACATAGAAACATAGAAAATGTCGGCAGATAAGAACCTTTCGGCCCATCTAGTCTGCCCAATTACATGGATACTTTACCTGGATTTATCTTTTGTTTAGGATAGCCTTATGCCTATCCCATGCCTGCTTAAATTCGATTACTGTTTTGGCCTCTACCACTTCTACTGGATGGCTGTTCCATGTCTCCACCACCCTCTCAGTAAAATAATGCTTCCTGATGTTACTTTTAAACCTTTGCCCCTCTAATCTAAGACTATGTCCTCTTGTTTTGCTACTTTGTTTTCTTTTAAATATACTCCCTTCCTCTACCTTGTGGATTCCCTTTACGTATTTAAATGTTTCTATCATATCACCTCTGTCTCGTCTTTTTTCCAAGCTGTACATGTTAAGATCATTAAGCCTTTCCTGGTAACTTTTCTCCTTCAAGCCGTACACCATTTTAGTAGCCCTTCTCTGAACTCTAAGATGTCTATATCCTTCTGGAGATACGGTCTCCAGTACTGCACACAGTACTCCAAGTGAGGTCTCACCAGTGCTCTGTACAGTGGCATGAGCACTTCCCTTTTCCTACTGCTAATACCTCTCCCTACACAACCAAGCATTCTGCCAGCATTTCCTGCTGCTCTATTACATCGACTACTTACCCTTAGATCCTCTTAAATAATAACCCCTAAATCCCTTTCCTCAGATGTACTTAAATGATATGTAAATTCAGAAGGAATTACTATTTTAAACTGTGGACCACAGTAAACAATATATCACTGTATAATTGAAACAAGCAGAACTGGCCATGGAGCCTGAAGGACCATTTGCTCCAAGTGGCAATTTGGCCAGTGCAGTATTTTTCTGCACCTGTCAGAGGTAGTGGGCATCTGACATGCTGCTTGTGGTTGCTCCTCCCCATCCTCCTGAGCACTTCCTGTCCCTGCACCACGAAGGAGGGAGAAGTGAGAGAGGTGCAGGAGAGCAGGGCCAGCCTGTGCAGCAGCCACTTGGACATGCCATTAAATAGTAAATTAATGATACCCCCAGACACCCAGGCAACATTATTTAATCAGACCACACCGAGAAAGGAGCAGGGAGGCCAGGCTGCTTGAGTCAGCTAGAAAGCTGCTGGCTGTGACAGTCTGGGTGCATCCCTGTCCCCCAGGCACCTCTCCCTCTTACCCCTGATCTCTAACTCACTCTGCAGAGAGGGGGAGGAGGGAGGGGGCACATGCAGGGAATGTCATGAAGGCACTGCACAGTATTTGATTAAATCTGTGTTTGAAACAGAAAAACTGAATAAGTTTTTAGTAGTAACTATGGAAACGTTTTTATTATATCAAATATTGTTTTTATAGAACAAAATGAAACAACACGAACTGGAAATATATCTGTAGTTAATATAAATATTATAGGTTGTTTACTAACTGAAAAAAAATATTTCTGTGATAAGATACTCTAAATTGGTGGCTGCTGTAAATCTTTCACCCTGGATAAAATTTGGTATCCTATTGTTAGGACATCATCTAATGTCAGACCTGTGTAACACTGACTAAGAAAAGTCAAAGGAGTGTAAACGTAGATTATTTTACGTGACGTATGTAAAATAGTTGTGGATAGCTACTGGCAACGGTAATTTAGTTGTCCGAATAGAAGCTCGCCTTTCCAACAACAATAGTACCATTGTTTGAACAGAAGTGCATGCTTTAAACAAGGGTACTGCCATTGTTTGAAAAGATGTTCTCTGTAGTTTCATTGTATTGCACTAGTTTAATAAAAAAAGCATCAATTTGGGTTAGGTTCAGGTGTAGAGTTAGATTGAGAGGTTGAATTTTTAGATTTAAAAACATTATTATTAATTTTATTATTTATTAGAAGTATAATATTAAAAATCAATTAAGTTTATTCAAACAAAGGAGCTATTGCTGTTTGAAGACTGCACTTCTAGTCAAACAAAGGTAGCACAGTTGGGTGATTTTTACTTTGAATAAAAGTAATGCAATTGTTTGAAGCCATTTTTGACTATGGGTACATCCAGCTACAAAGGTGATCAAGATACATGTATTTTAGAGAGGCAACTTATATCTCTTACATCCTTACTAGAAATATTGTTGATATAATTTGTTTCACTTTTTGTAGCTGGTGATTGTAAGCACTAAGGTGACTGAAATGGCCTTGGTGGCTCTTGAGCAATTAAGTCAATGAAGGGTGACATTGTTGCCTGCTGTTGAAATATGTCCCAGGTAGACACTCTTCTTTTAGTATTGGCATACATATTCATTACCCTTTTAGTTGTGTGGTACTCTAATTTTAACTGTTGACACTACTTTCAGGTGACTGAATTATTGGTTTTGAGGACCCACTGCTGAATTCCCTTGTTAGCCACCTATTAATCTACTGTATGTATCAAATGTTTTTTTTTGTGGTTAGAAGTACAGATTAACATTTAACCAAACCTCTATAGCTAGGAGCTGTCTGTTATGTACAAAGCCAACATTGAATCCACTACATAAGGACATTAGAAAAGGGATACTTGTGTATTCCATTTACTTATTTTTTCACTGTTTTAAATATGACATCACAGCTTTGTCATATGTTTTATTCCTTTTTTGCCCCACTATGTGTTTTTTTTTTTTGCTTTTTCTTGATTCTTTTTTATTTAAATAAAGTTTGTTTACATTCTCTGGTTTTTTTAACCCTTTTATGCGACTGGACGTACTATGCCAAGTGGGACTCAACGCCATGGGATGGCATAGCACACCCTGCTGGTGTCTATGGGCTGCGTCAGGCCCGCTTACCAGTTGTCACTCAACACGGCATTCGCTGCCATAAGATGGCCTGAACTGCCAGAGCAGCAGTTGGGGAGTGGCTTGTACTAGAATGTCCTACCATAATTAATGTCCTCTCGCTCGGCAAAACCCACCCTGTGGTAAGGGGTTAATCAAAATATTTTATTGAATTTTCACTTAATAACAAAAACATCAAACAAAAGGGAACAAAAAGATACATAACATAACAAGTACATGTAAGTATTAAGATAAAATATACAGAAATCCAGTTGAAAAAGAAAGGTTAGGGATAATATCACAAATAAGTAGCAATAATCAAAAGAACGAAATAGGATTACTGCAGTGATCGAATTGGATGAATTGTAATAGAAATAAAAAGAGAAAAGTGTCCCTACTAGAGACTATGTTAAAAATACATGTTGAAAAAGCCTCATTTGGTTGCAAAAGAAATAGAACCAACGGGATACATCATAAAATTAATTGGGAGCATGCTTTTATGTACAGAGAAGTCATGGGGTTCATAAGGCCAAAACTTGTGAGTGGGTATCAATAACTTGTGCCGTCATGTTACTCATTAGGGATGAGCCCAACACTCCCCGAGTTCGGTTCGAGCCCGAACCCGAACTTCCCATTTGTTCGGGTCCGAACCTGAACTCGAACCCAATGCAAGTCAATGGGGCTGAAAATTCGGTTTTTAGAGTGCCCTCCAAGAGGGCATATATGCTACATATTTGCCATAAAAGGTGTATGGGGGTCCGGGTAGTGCCCTGGGGGACAGGAAACAAGAACAAAAAGTTAAAAAAAAAAACGTTTTTAAAGGGACAGTGAGTTTTCCATGAAATAAGGGTTAAAAATAAAAACCAAAAATTCCTTCAAATATCGTGCCTAGGAGGTCCCCATAACCTGCCCGTGAAGTGGCGGATTTCGAGGATGTATAGAAACACTTAAAAACAAAAAAATGACGTTTCATATGACTGTAAATGCTTTTCCTTTAATCTATCCATAAACAACTGCTTGGGGCGGCTGTCTGTATGAAAAGAGGAGACATTTTCGTACACGCAGAAAAAGTTTACTGATTTTTTTGGCTAAATTATTGTGAAATATATGCAGGCTTTGGATGAAAGTAACAATAGGTGCTTTAAAATTGGTCCTTTAGCGTCCCCAACAGTGCCGTCACACCGTAACCCCTCTGAGGATATGAATCTGATACAGGCGTCAGTGGCAGTGCACCCAGATATTGTGCCTTTAATGCCAGGCCAGCAAGTATCATCCTACAGTAACCCCTCTGTGGTATTGTGGAAGAATGCAGGGGTGGACCATGTGGTCCTAAATTGAAAAGATATGATTCTGGTCAAGGCGTCAGTGCACCCAGATATTGTGCCTTTAATGCCCAGCCAGCAAGTATCATCATACAGTAACCCCTCCGTGGTATTGTGGAAGAATGCAGGGGTGGACCTTGCGGTCCTATATTGAAAAGTTTTTGATCTGGTAATGGGCGTCAGTGCACCCAAATATTGTGCCTTTAATGCCAAGCCAGCAAGTATCATCATACAGTAACCCCTCTGTGGAATTGTGGAAGAGTGCAGGGGTGGACCATGTGGTCCTATATTGAAAAGATATGATTCTGGTCAAGGCGTCAGTGCACCCAGATATTGTGCCTTTGGTGCAAGACTACCAGGCCAGCAAGTATCATCATACAGTAACCCCTCTGTGGTATTGTGGAAGAATGCAGGGGTGGACCTTGCGGTCCTATATTAAAAAGTTTTTGATCTGGTAATGGGCGTCAGTGCACCCAGATATTGTGCCTTTAATGCCAGGCCAGCAAGTATCATCATACAGTAACCCCTCTGTGGTATTGTGGAAGAATGCAGGGGTGGACCTTGCGGTCTTATATTGAAAAGTTTTTGATCTGGTAATGGGCGTCAGTGCACCCAGATATTGTGCCTTTAATGCCAGGCCAGCAAGTATCATCATACAGTAACCCGTCTGTGGTATTGTGGAAGAATGCAGGGGTGGACCATGTGGTCCTATATTGAAAAGATATGATTCTGGTCAAGGCGTCAGTGCACCCAGATATTGTGCCTTTAATGCCAGGCCAGCAAGTATCATCATACAGTAACCCCTCTGTGGTATTGTGGAAGAGTGCAGGGTTGAACCCTGCTGTTCAAAAAATTTAAATGATATAAATCTGGTAGGGATGTGCATTTCGGGTTTCGGAATTTCGGAATTTTCACGAAATTTCCCAATTCGTGTCTTCGGATTCGGCCGATTTTCCGAATCGGATGGGACCCGAAAACCGACAGATCCGAAACATTTTCCGAGCCGAAACGAAAATTTTCGGAGTTTTCGAATGGACTTGAAATGTGTCAAATCAAAATTTATTTTCGCTCTATTCATGATTTCGGTTCCATTCGTGATTTCGGTTCCATTTCGGTAATTCTGGACATCGTATATTTAACTATTATCAGTTATATCGCTGATTCTGTAAATTTTGTATTTGTAAATGCGTATTTTTGATCAACTATTTTTCCGTTTTAAAACCTTTTGTTCTGGTTTTTATTTTTAAAGTCAGACCATTTGGGTCAGTTTAGCGTTTTTTAAATCTTTTTGTTCATTTTTTTTGTTCCTTGGCTTTCATACCATTTTAATATGATTAAATAAAGTTGTGAAATGTATATTCATAAGAAAAAAAGGATCTTTATTTAATAAAAAAAAACATGATAGAATCGCCAGAATTATCGTATCGACAGAATGAATTATCGGATCCGAAAAACAAACCAATAATTAATTATAAAAAAATATATAAAGTATAAAAAAAGTAAACCATAGTAGTCTACGTCAAAATGAATAGAGTTAGATACTTTGAAACGAGGAGAACAGACGTTCCGAAAAAAACGAAATCACGAAAAGTCGATACAAAAAACGAGCAAAGTGACCGGAAAACACGAAAAATGGTCGATATTCCGAAAAAAAAATGTACACGAAAAATGTGCCGAACCGAACCGAATCAAAACAGAAATCGGTCGAAGCGAGCCGAATCGAAAATTTTAAACATGCGAACGAATCGAACCGAATCGAACTGAAAAAAAAATCGTTGCACAAGTCTAAAATCTGGCACAGGCGTCAGTGCAGCCAAATATTGTGCCTTTCATGGCAGCAAGTGCAATCACACCGTAACCCTTTTGTGGTATTGTGGAAGAGTTCAGTGCTGGAGGTTTTGTGCATGCAGAAGATATACCTGATCTATTCCATTACTTCGGCATCAGGGGATTGATAGCTGCTGATCCAGGACTGATTCATTTTTATAAATGTCAGCCGGTCTACAGAGTCGGTGGACAGACGCACTCTTTTGTCTGTGACAAAACATCCAGCGGCACTGAACGCCCTTTCGGAAAGCACGCTAGATGAAGGGCAACCTAGTAGCTGCATAGCATATTGGCTAAATTCTGGCCAGTGATCCAATCTCAACACCCAGTAAGCCAGTGGATCATCTGCTGGAAAGGTATCCAGGTCTGCCCTTGCCCCAGGTAGTCCTGCACCATATGGTGAAGACGCTGGCAATGGGTGCCTACATTTGACGTCCGTGGGCGTCGAGGACCAAAAAAAATTTAAAAAAGCATCAGTCAAGCGGCCCTGGCCTTCATCACTATTCCTCTGATCACCCGCAGCCTCAGAAGCACGTGTGTCAGCACTTGGTAATCTACCAGTGCCTGGAAAGGTGTTACACAAGTGTCGCTTTAGAGCGTCCTCAAGTTTTTTCATCCTGTGCTCCCTCTGTGCGGGCAGAATGAGCTCTGCAACTTTCCCCTTGTATCGTGGATCAAGAAGGGTTGCCAACCAGTAATGATCCCTCTCCTTGATAGCACGAATCCTGGGGTCCTTTAGCAGGCTTTGCATCATTAGGGAGCCCATGCAGCGTAGGTTGGAGGTGGCATTAGCTTCCGAGTCTTCCTGGTCAATGAGGATGACCGTATCGTGCACTTCCTCCTCCCAGCCACGCACTAGCCCTTCTGTTTCTGGGCACACAAAACCCTCCCTTGAGGAATCCCCACCTTCAATGCCCCCACTACTTAAATATTCCTCCTCCTCCTCATCCTCCTCCTGTCCATAGGCGACTCTACAGGGGGCAAGGGGGGGCAATTGCCCCCCTAGGTTATTCCTTGCCCCCCCATGTGCCCCCCCACCAAAAATCAGCATCCAGCTTACTACACTTATTCGGACCACTGTATCTCTGTCCCTGTGCATCGTATATGGACAATCTAGGTGTCATTGGAAAGGGCAGATTCTGGCCTTTCCAATGATACCCAACATGACCATATTCAGTGTGAAATAAAAGTCATAAAACATTAAATAATAACGGGCACTTAAACTTAAGCATTTTCATAGGGTTGAAATGGCTCAGCAGTGAAGTGGTGAATGTTCAGACTATACATTACATTGTGTATTACGTTAGTTTTTGCCTTGGTTTAGTTGTATATTAAGGGTTAATGGGTAGGCTTCATCCCTCACGGTATACATTTTATTTTTTCCTTGTTTAATGGCATTGTAGGGGTTAATCGGTAACTACATGCTGAGACAGTGTATTCATTTCATGTTTTACCTTGATTAATGGCATATTAGGGGTTAAGGGGTAGCTAAATGCCACATTATTTTTATTGTATTTCCCTGAGTTTATGGCATTTTAGGGGTTATTATGGAAGTTAGAATCTAAAGGGTCTAATCATCTTTAGATCCTTTGCTTTTCGTCACATTTCGGGGGAATTCGTTTTGCCGAAAATATAGTGAATTCCCTATTTAGTGAATAGTCACTGTAATTTGCTAAAAGTGTAGTCGCTGAAGCAGCAATCAGACATTCAGCGAAAACCTCCGAATTGCAGCAAATAAAGTATCAGGTTAGTACAATAAAAAGGCATCATTGCGTCACATTACTCTGGGGTTTTGGAATCTTATTTATATATACCTTATTTAGGGCACTATTACCTGGTGTAGGTTGACCCTTGCGTTCGCATGGTTTTGCTTTAGCGCCAGGTTAATGGCGTCTAGCGCCTGACCAACAGATCGTTTGCCTCCCGCTACAAACGGGAAAAATCACTTAGTGCGTTGCTATTAGCGATTTGTACCGCAAGCTTGCTATACTTTCCGCGTCCTTTATTTAACACGGGGAGAGCTAGAGATCTCTAGTGCTTTTGCAGCTAACAGATCACTTGGTGCCAGCGCTAATTTTTTGAGGGAAGCTAATTGCAACATTTTACCTACTGCTCAACCCTGGTGCCAACTCCAAAAAACCCCAGAAAAAACAGATCTTCACCCAAAATTAACAGACAATTGAAAGGAATGCAGCACAGGCTCTTGGCCCCATACACCATTGTAATGGATCTGGTCCGCATTGTCGTTGCTGTTGCAGTAGGCTCTATTATAAATGTATCCTTTATCCACATATATCCTAATTCTAATATTTTGCCTAATTTTAAACATTTTATGCTGGGGTGATTCATAATATGGAAGCGTATGATTATTAGCGTGACCGTGTGGACCATGTTTAAAGGGACACATGAATAAGTCTTGCCCTGAAACATGTATTATTTATAAGCTGCAGCAGGGAAATTTTTGTCGCTCACCTGGCCTTCCTTTTGGATCTATTAAATGCAGTGTAATGATTCTACATGCTGCTGGGTGGCATTTATCATACAATGTCCATCAGCCTTAATATATGTGTGCATCAAAACATGGATGATACGACCACCTTGGAGGCTCTTAATAATGCAGGGGTGTGAGGTTATTCACTGGATGTGTTCATATTCAAGCTTGTGAGGGCGAGGGATAGGTATGGCCCGGCACTCTGCACTGGAAAAAAAAAACAGTTCTATCCTGTTCACAACCACATTAGCGCTGGGTCTCAGCTCAGGTCTTAGAGTTTCCCTAGCGTGCGCCAAACGACCTTGTTCATGGACTACTGCAGACAAGGTGATCTGTTAGTAGGTCGTCAGGTACTAAGTTTTAGTGACTCGCGGTAATTTTTCCTTTAGTGATGGCGTTTTAGCTCACACCAGGTGATAGTTTTATTCAGTGGTATGATTTAGTGGTGAAAATTATTAGTGCCCCCCCAGTTTTGACTGCGGTATCTTCTGTGCCCCCCCTAAATATTGTTCCTAGAGTCGCCACGGCTCCTGTCTGATCTGAGTAGGACCCGCTGGAATGCTGTCTGCGGAAAGACTGGGGCCTTGAGCGCTAGGAAAGGCCTCCTCTTCCTCCCGCTGCTCTGCCTCTAGAGCCACATCTATAATTCCCCGCAGAGTGTGCTCCAGCAGGAACACTAAAGGAATTGTGTCACTGATGCATGCACTGTCCCTGCTCACCATCCTCGTTGCCTCCTCAAATGGTGACAGTACAGTGCATGTATCCTTGATCATCAGCCACTGTGGGGGGGAAAAAACACCAAGTTGACCTGAACCTCTCCTTGTGCCATACTCACACAGGTACTCGTTGATGGCCCTCTGCTGCTTGTGCAGACGCTGCAGCATTGCTAAAGTCGAGTTCCACCTGGTGGGCATGTCACAGATCAGACGGTTTGTGGGAAGGTGGAATTCTCTTTGAATTTCTGCCAGGCGCATGCTTGCTGGGAATGACCGTCTGAAGTGGCTGCAGACTTTTCTGGCCTGGATGAGAAGCTCTGGTAGCCCTGGGTACTTGGTTAGGAAACGCTGTACCACCAGATTTAGGACATGTGCTAGGCATGGTACATGCGTCAATTACCCTTGCGTAGGGCGGAGAGAAGGTTGCTGCCATTATCGCAGACGATCATTCCCAGCTCAAGCTGGCGTGGTGTTAACCATCTCTGCACCTGCCCCTGCAGAGCTGACAAAATTTCTGACCCGGTGTGGCTCCTGTCCCCTAAACAAACCAGCTCAAGCACAGTGTGGCATCTTTTTGCTTGAGCCATTGCGTAGACCCTGTCAGGCATCGGTTTAACTGCCACTTCACTAGAGACAGAGAAGGAGGAGGAGGAAGAGGTGGTGCAGACAGACTTCATACAAGCAGCTTTCTGGAGGCGTGGTGGATGAACAAGCTCCAGCACAGAGCCCCGTCTTGGATCCCTCCCAGCTGCAATCAGAGTTACCCAGTGTGCCGTGAAGGAAATGTAACGACCCTGTCCATGCTTGCTGGACCACTTGTCTAAAGTCACATGCACCTTGCTGCTGACTGCCTTTGCCAATGACTCGATAACATTGTCTTCCACGTGCTGGTATAGTGCTGGAATGGCCTTGCGTGAAAAGTAATGGCATTTTGGAACCTGCCACTGTGGTACAGCACATTCAGCAAATTCACGGAAGGGAGCAGAGTCCACCAGCTGGAAAAGCAGCAGCTGCAATGCGAGTAATTTTACTAAACTGGCATTTAGACGCTGTGCTTGGGGATGGTTGGGACTATAATTTTTCTTTCGCTGCAGCAGCTGCGGCAACGTAATCTAACTGCGTAAATCTTCAGCTACGGGGATGATGTCACATTGTGAGGAAGGACCTTGGTACATCCATTACTGTAGCATCATCCCTGTCAGTGGAGGTTGTAGGCAATGACATGGCAGGACATACAGTGGGGGTAGAGACAGATGAGGAGGAGGAGGACCTACGCAAAGTTTTGCGCCAACGGGATGTGTGGCACTTTTCATATGTCGCCTCAAGCACGTGGTACCCAAGTGTCCGGTATCTTTCCCACGCTTAAACCTCATCTGACATAGATTACAAATAGCAACGCTGCGCTGTACTGCACATTTCTTAAAGAACTCCCAGACAACAGAGTTCCTGCATGTGTTCTTTGAGACAACTGCACTCTGCACCGGAGCAGCTCTGACATGTGATGCCTTGGACTGGTTAGTGCTACAGTTGGTCACAGAGGATGTTGTGCCTCATGTTTGCTGTGCCTCCTCCTCCCCCTCTTCCTCACTTAATTCCTCTGTTCGATCTGGCACCCAGGTGGAGTCAGTGACCTCATCATCATTATCATCATCATCACCCCCTATCTCCTCGTCACTGGAGCCAACTTGGCAGTATGCTGCAGATGCTGGGGCAACATGAGTGCCAGTTATTTGTGTGTCATCACTGGCACCCCCTTCCTCTAGGTTGATTATACTCTCTTGCTCAACCTCAGAGATTGAATCAGAGCACTGTACTTGCTGCGCATCCTCAAGTAGCATGTCACTCTCATTGTAGTCAAACAATTCAGCTGACTCCTCCGTGTGTGATAGCGAGGCTACGGCAGGACTAGCTGTGGTCATGGAGGCTGCATTAGATGCTTTGGCAGCTGAGGTGGACTGTAAAGCACTAGAAGCCTGGCTGGCAGAGGACTTGGAGGATGAGGATGGCCTGGTTAGCCAATCCACCAAGTCCTCTGTATGTTGCTGCTGCTTAAGACGGCCAGCACCAGTTAGAAAGGACAAGCGTGCCCCTGCAGAGGATGCACCACATCCACTATGACCAGAGGCAGAGCCTCCCGACACAGGGGCTGCTTGCCCTCTTATGTGTGTCTGGGAGCGTCTGCCTGTCCTTTTTGTTCTTTCAGACATGGTGAGTGATATATAGATTAATATATACAGAACTCTGATTCAACTCTGGTATAAAGATTTAAAGAACTCTGGTATAACTCAGTGAGACACACTGATAGCTGGCAGCCAGTGACAAGAGACAGATCACCTCAATTCACAAATGTTTTGTAGAAATTAGTGAGCCCCTAAATACTGCGTGGTACTGGATGTGTGACGAGACACAGATCACCTCAATTCCCAAATGTTTTGTAGAAATTTGTGACCCCCAAAATACTTGCTGGCAGTGACAAGAGACAGATCACCTCAATTCACAAATGTTTTAAAGAAATTAGTGAGCCCTAAAATACAGCGTGGTACTGGATGTGTGACGAGACACAGATCACCTCAATTCCCAAATGTTTTGTAGAAATTAGTGAGCCCCGAAATACAGCGTGGTGCTGGATGTGTGACGAGACACAGATCACCTCAAGTCACAAATGTTTGGTAGAAATTAGTGAGCCCCAAAATAATGCGTGGTACTGGTTGTGTGACAAGAGACAGATCACCTCAATTCACAAATGTTTTGTAGAAATTAGTGAGCCCCAAAATACTGCGTGGTACTGGATGTGTGACGAGACATAGATCACCTCAATTCCCAAATGTTTTTTAGAAATTTGTGACCCCAAAATACTTGCTGGCAGTGACAAGACACAGATCACCTCAATTCCCAAATGTTTTGTAGAAATTTGTGACCCCAAAATACTTGCTGGCAGTGACAAGAGACAGATCACCTCAATTCACAAATGTTTTAAAGAAATTAGTGAGCCCTAAAATACAGCGTGGTACTGGATGTGTGACGAGACACAGATCACCTCAATTCCCAAATGTTTTGTAGAAATTAGTGAGCCCCGAAATACAGCGTGGTGCTGGATGTGTGACGAGACAGATCACCTCAAGTCACAAATGTTTGGTAGAAATTAGTGAGCCCCAAAATAATGCGTGGTACTGGTTGTGTGACAAGAGACAGATCACCTCAATTCACAAATGTTTTGTAGAAATTAGTGAGCCCCAAAATACTGCGTGGTACTGGATGTGTGACGAGACATAGATCACCTCAATTCCCAAATGTTTTTTAGAAATTTGTGACCCCAAAATACTTGCTGGCAGTGACAAGACACAGATCACCTCAATTCCCAAATGTTTTGTAGAAATTTGTGACCCCCAAAATACTGCGTGGTACTGACTGTGTGACAAGACACAGATCACCTCAATTCACAAATGTTTTAAAGAAATTAGTGAGCCCCAAAAAGATTTGCTGGCACAGTGACAAGACCCAGAAGATCACCTCAATTCACAAATGTTTTAAAGAAAGTTGTAAACCCCAAAAAAACTTGCTGGCACAGTGACAGGACACACATCACCTAAATTCTCTGATATTTGGTAGAAATGAGACCCAAAAAGACTTGCTGGCACAGTGACAAGACCCAGAAGATCACCTCAATTCAGAAATGTTTTAAAGAAAGTTGTAAACCCCAAAAAAACTTGCTGGCACAGTGACAGGACACACATCACCTAAATTCCCTGATATTTGGTAGAAATGAGACCCCCCAGACCCCCCCCAGTAGCGTGGCAGACCAGCAGTAACAAGACACAACTATCTCCTTTGAAATCTCCTCTGAAATGCGTGCAGAATCGGCGCGTGGAAACGTTATATAGTGTGCTGCGGGACTTAGCTCTGTGAGTCCATGATTGGGCAAAATTTGCCCAATCAGGACTCTGAGCGGTGATTGGCATAGTGTTGAACCAGTCTTGCACCAGACCTGTGGTCTGGTGCAAGGCTGTAGCCAATTACGAGCTTCAGGTCAGTGGGAAAATGCATTGTGGTCCATTGTGGTCGAACATGCGGCGAACACCCGGAAATGTTCGGTGTTCGCGATCTCATCGAACAGGCCAAGTTCGGGTCGAACCCTGAACCGTCCGACCCCGAACCGCTCATCCCTATTACTCATAAGGGCTTATTCAAAGACTGCCGAATTTGCCACTGAATGGTGAATTTCACTGTACGATGCAACTTCGTGGCAATTTGGCTATTCAGGAAGATTGCAATTTGTCAAATATTGGCGAGGGTATGCAGGCTGCCTCATCAAAAATCAAAACAAAAGGGGGGAACTAGGCCTTGTCTCCCCATACAGGCCTTCCAGGCTCAGGCAAGGCATTCAGGAGCACTGGGTGGAAAAGATAGAGTAACCCCGTCAGTCAGAAAAAGCAGACCCCAGCTGAGAATCTAATCTTTATGTACCTCAGGCAGGGTTAGGGGTCTTCCAAACAGAAAGTGGTGGCCACAAGGTACAAGGATCCTGCCAGCATCCCTACCGTGTGGTTTGCAGTCTGCCGTGCCACCTTGGATGCTCTGGGCATCTAGATGGGAAATGGCACCCTGTCACAGGGCTGGAGGTGCCTCTGGTCTTGATCCTAGCCAAGAAAGCACTGGACTCCGGCTGATGGGACTCTAACAAGGCCCAGAACTGCCTGTTCAGGTGACGGAGCCGGTTGCAAGTGACCACAGAACAAAGCCCATCACTGACGAGTCTCAGCTTTTTTGACGGCGCTCTGTCCTTGGCACCCATTGGCTGATGGTTGGGCCTAAAATTGGCAGCATCAGACGAATGATATCACATATTGAGTGTTCTCTCTTGCTGTAAAAATATTTATTTTTCCAGTTTCTATGTAATTGTACCATCTGTTCTTTCGAGACATTTCTCCACCAACAAGGTGCATGGCTACTGTTGATTCCTTATTACGTTATTGGCTTCAGTGGGTTTAAAAAATCTTCCAGTTTTCCACTTTTTACATATACTATAAGATCTAGAAAAGCTGAACAGCTCCAATTAAGGGGTTATTTATACCACAAAAGAGGAACGTGAACATTCACGGACAGTATACCTTGATAAAGTAACATAATAGTGACGAAACGCATTGGTTTTTATGTCCAATCATCATTAAATTATCTACTATTTTATCTATATACCATCTCCAGTGCCATTATAAACCATTAGATGCTGTTTGATTCCATATGGCTCTTGCTCATATTTGGTTCGGTTCCAGCAGTTCCATTTAGCTGATTGGTGACATCCAGTGGCATCATGGAGGCTGAGTATTATTGATGTGCCTGTATTGTATTTTATATAATATATATAAGAATTCTGTGAGCATTCATTTTTAGCAGGGTTATTAACAACACCTCTTATAGGCAATATTGCCCTATGTGTGTTTTCTGTTTTTCTATTGTGAAACCTCTTCATTTTTCTTGTTATTAATTTTCAACAGATGAAGATAGTAAGAGCCATCCACAAGGGGTCAATATATTAAGTTACATATTTATGTACATGTGTGTCCCAGTTATTACTTAACATTTTTTGTTTTTATTTGATTTTAGTCAGATCTTTTCAGGAAATTTATTTCAGAATTGATATGCTTGAGCAGCTCGGCGATTCTCAATTTGGATGCTTTTGTATTGCTGATATGGACAATAATTGAACAATTATGTATTGAGTCCAAACCAAATCACGTAAGTCTAATATGAATCACAGCTTCTCTCGTAATGTGATTATAACCCCTTCCCGACCGCAGATGTACCATGTACTTCATGACCACGGGTCTCCTAACCTCCCTCCCGCTGATACCTGCCTCCCTCGGTGTGACTGACAGGCTAGGGGCAGGCACGATGACGTCATTACGCTGCGTGATGACGTCATCGGCAGTAAAATTTAGGAAGGGGAGGGCCGGCTCCTTTGGAGCCCTCTATCTTCCCAACCATTAAAGATACAGACATGAAAATTGCACCACTGGAAAGGGAAGAGTCTCCCCTTTTCAGCACTGCATCGCATTAACGGTTTCGCTGCCGGATCGCGATTTGGCGCCAATCGCCACATCGCAATTCAAACCTGGAGATGGCTGACATCTTGGATGTCAGCCGAGCCTCCAGGTCAGCTCCCATCCACTGTCAGTGGGCCAGTTAACCCCCTAGCTGCCAAGTGGAGATGGGGGGATTCTTTGGATCAAGTTATCTCCTGATCCGTGGCAGCTAGAGGCATTTTTGACATCATTGGAAACATGACCAGGTTTGGTGAAAAAAATATTTAAACAATAAAAAAATAAAAAATTTATAAATAAATTAAAAAATATGTCTGGCAGGGGGTTTAATTAAATAGAACCCAGGCGGTCATCAAAAAATTTTGAGCATAAAATGGTCATGCGCTCAGCGCACATAGGTGAACGGCTCAGTAGTGAAGGGGTTAAAAAGCAAAAACATGTAAAAACTGGGTATTTCTATTCTCGGGACAAAATTTGGAAACTATTTAGCAAGGATCCTTTTTTTTGTAGATTTTGGGGATTAAATTATGAAAAAGTGTGTTTTTACCATTTTTTCATTACATTTCATATTTTTTTTATAGGAAATTATAGGATATGATGGAAATAATGGTATGTTTAGAAAGTCCATTTAATGGTGGGAAAAACGGTATATAATATGTGTGGGTTACTTGCATAAACGAGTAAGAGGAAAATTTGACCTAAACACTAACAGCGCAGAAACGTAAAAACATCATCGGGCACTAAAGGACAGATTTGCATAAACCCGCCTGGTCACTATGGAGTTAAATAGTAGAAAAAAGGGCTGAGGCGTTAACTCCAGCAAGAAGTCACATCATGCGGGGAGCTGGGACTGACTTTTACTAGAATATATATACATATATACCCCAGAGTTCCAGGCTCTCTTCAAGATCATGACTGAAAAGTCAATTTTGTGCAAATAAGAGAACATCTTTCAAAACTAATTTAGTTGTCTTTCTGTATCCATATTGCCATTGCTGTACCACAAAGAGCAGTTCATTCCTAACCAATCGGACAGGTAATTAAAAAGTAACCAATACAAGGTCACTTACTCCCTAGTCCCCTGTTTCTATTTCTACTTCAATCCTAGTTTACAGATTGTGCATGCTTTAGTCCCTTTTAGGTTTCTTTCTTTGTGACTTGGGGTCTTTTTTAGGCTCCACTCCGTCTCCAAAGAAATTTGACTCTCCAACTTGGTTCTGTGAAAAATGGAACTTCCATGAGGTTGCCCATTTATCCTTTACACAGAGCTCCCTTAGTGACTGGAAGCCTGATAGAACTGTAGCCATAGAGTTATCAGTTTCTATGGGAGTGGGTAAATCCTTCTGGTGTGTATCCACATTCTTTGGCTACCAGTAATGTTTTGGTCTGTTTTATTACCTTAATGTGGTGACCAAGTATTGGACAGTCTCATTGTGTAGCTAAAGTATGTGTTTTGTAGGTTTCAGAATGTACACTGGCATTATTTTCAGCATTTTGTCACCATTTCCTTAGAGCAAATTTCATAGATTTAATATGGTTGCATGCACAAAGTGTTTAGAACTCAGTTTTGGCAATTTGAGCATACACAGTTTGATCCCTTTCAGTCAGCCCATTAGTCAGGTGTTTACGCCTCTGATATCATTGGCTTATGGCTAAGTGGCAAATTCAAGTTTGCTCAGCTATTTAAAGGGGTATTGCTAGTGAAGAGAAGCTATCCATTGCTGCCATGGATATGGATGGGAAAAAAAGGATTAAGAAAGTCAAGTGTGTCTTTATTTGTAATTATAAAGATGTGGGATATATCAACAAAAATTAACAGTATGTCAGAAAATTGAAATTGCATGATGGTGAAATGTGCCAGTTTGATAAGTATGATAATTGACTGTGAAATAAACATTTTTGAAGCACATTTTCTTTACAAAAAAAGAAAGAAAACATGCATTTGACTTTAAAATATTCTAATGTTACAGGCTTGAAAAGGAAAAAGAATCGTTGCACTAGATTATCCCTTAAGCATAGCTGAACCCAATAGTAATTGTAGTAGAATGCTGCAGAAAACTGCTTCACATATATTTTCTGGTGCTACATCAGCAGGTAATTAAAGTAAGACAATGATGCTTTATCCTCATAAAATCAAGCAAATTGTACTTCAGGGTCAGCTAGAACCATAATGTTGTCCTCTTATTTTTTTTGCAGTAAAAAGGCATAGCACTGTGTTTAATTGTATAATCAAATTAAGTAACTGACATGGTAATGAACAATTTAAAATTTAAGTACAGTTTACAAACAGTTACTTGGCTTTAATGTTGTATGAACTTGAGTCACTAAATTGAGTTCCTAAATTGTGTGAGCTTTATGACATTTATGTTATAGTTTATATTTCCTCTGAGCAGTTTATTCATTTAATATACCCTTTTACATCTGAGGGTTTATTGTTTTGTTGTTGTTAGACAAAATCTACTGAAAAACACACACAAATACACAGTCATACATTTACACATACACACAAACATATTATACACATCCATGAATTTTAAATAGCCAAAGCAACCCACAATTTTATTCTTGGTTCTGGGGTTTTTTCCTCTCCTACATTACAAGTGTAATTGGTTCACTTTTCCTGCCCCACACAATAGGGGTTATTCAGCTAGGTCTGAAATGTCACTGAAATGTAACTGGTCATGAAATTTAGCGAACGGTGACATTTCAGGGCCATTCGGCTATTCAGAGAACAGGCAGTTCACCAAATTTTAGCAAATTGCCTACACGTACGTTGCTGTTCGACGGCAGTGAAATCCCCCATAGAGAAGCAATGGTTCATCTATTCAGGGAACACTGAACGGTAGTGAAAAGTTGCCGAAATGCCCTGCTGTTCGGTGCTTTCATTCGGCAGGTTTATTCAGACGAATCCCATAGGCTTCAATGTTAAAAATATTCCCGTTTTAATCCAACATCTAATAAACCGTTTATTATTTTATTCTGCAGTAAAAAGTCTCTTTATTTAGAGATTTTTTAGGATCTTTTAGGCATTTTTATGGATTTTTCGGCAAATTTTTTTCCCCGTTTTTTTAAAGCTTTTTTTCTGTAACAGACCTTTTTATTATCATTCACAGGATCTTATATGTCATGGCATCTTGTTACAAAAACGTAAAAACTCCGTTATTGGTGATCGGACGCTAACCTAGTTTCAATCGTATGTATCCGACCGATCGCAATATGTGTCCATTTCTGCCAGCTCCTCCCTCCCCCTCCCAGTCACATGTGATGTACCCCAAGGCTCGATACTCGGCCCCCTGCTATTCATGATATTCATAAATGATCGGCCCAATGTCTACAAAGCCTCAACTGTACATATGTACGCAGATGACACCGTAATCTATACCAGCAAACCAAATCTCCCGCAGCTGGAGGCAGTGCTGCAAGAACAGTTCACAGATGTAGAAAAGTGGATCAAACACAACAAACTTTTTTTAAATACTGACAAAACTGTAACGATGCTCCTTGGAACAAATCCTAAACTACATAAATTGCAAATTCTCCATCTATGTGTCAGGTCAAATTCAAATGGCACACTGACCACAGTCACTTCCCTCAAATATCTATGTATGTGGTTAGACCCAAAGCTACAGAGATGTGCACCGCTAAAAATTTAGTTTAGTTTTTTTCCAGGTGTTTTTTTTCGTTTCGGGTCGTTTTGGACCGTTTTCGTTATTCGAAATCGATTCGAAATTTCAGATCAAATTTCGAATTGATATAAAAAAAGATCCTAAAAAATCTAAAAATAAAGAGATTCTTTACTGCAGAATATTATAAGCAATAGTTTATTAGATATTTAATTAAAACTTGAATATTTTTAACATTGAAGCCTATGGGGTAAAACATTTCCCACACCTTTAACATTGAAGCCTATGGGGTAAAACATTTTCTACACCATTTTTAACATTAAAGCCTATGGGGTAAAACATTTCCTACACCTTTAACATTGAAGCCTATGGGGTAAAACATTTCCCACACCTTTAGCATTGAAGCCTATGGGGTAAAACATTTCCCACACCTTTTTTAACATTTGAAAATAACTATCAAATGCATATCCATCTGATAGTTCATTTCAAATTTGATAGTCGATATTCAAATCGGTGCACATTTCTTTATTTTTTAAAAAAAGTTTTGTTTTTTTACTTTATTTTCATTGTTTCCTGTCCACAGGGCAGTACCCGGACTCCCATACACCTTTTATGGCCAATATCTTGCATATATGCCCTCTTGGAGGGCACTTTGAAATTCGAACTTTTGAGCCCCATAGACTTGCATTGAGTTCGAATTGTGTTGGCGTTCGAACTCGAACTTTTTCAAAATTTGATCGAAACGATATGAAATTACGGAATCAGCAAATGACGGAAATGGAACCGAAATCACGAATGGAATGAAAATTACTTGCAATTTTACAAGTTTCACGTTCATACGAAATAACGAAATTATTTCGGATGCTGTGTATTTCGGTGCCGAGCTGATTCAGAACATAGGATGAATCTGAAGCACCGAATCGGCCCAAATCGAAATGCACATCCCTATTAAATATTAAGCTGTGTCACGGATTTTGTACTTGAGACAAATTAAACAGTGAAATGAAATTAATTTATTTTATAAAGTACTTTGCTGACTATTACTTGTATTGTAAATTAAAATCAATTTGGTAGTTGATATCAATCGAAATTTGATTTCAAATTCGATAGTTGATATCAAATTCGATAGTTGATATCAAATTCAACACTAAGCAATACGACATTATAGGAATAACAGAAACGTGGTGGGACGAAACACATGACTGGGCTGTAAACTTAAACGGTTATACATTGTTTAGAAAGGATAGGAAACATAAGAAAGGGGGTGGAGTGTGTTTATATGTAAATCAGGATTTAAAGCCTAATATTACACAACTGGAAAGCGATGAGGGAAATGTGGAATCCTTATGGGTAAATATTTCGTTGGGGAATAAACAGGGAAGTCAATTATTGGTTGGCATATGCTATAAACCACCTAATATAGATAATGATGAGGAAGAACAACTGTTAGAGCAAATTAGGAAGGCTGCACATCATGGTAGCACTTTAATTATTGGAGATTTTAATTACCCGGACATTAATTGGGATAGTGGGACTAGTAATTCAGCAAAGGGAATCCGGTTCCTGAACATTTTAAATGATACCTTCATGTCACAACTGTAGAAACACCAACTAGAGAGGATAACTGTCTGGACCTGGTTATAACAAATAATGTGGATCTTTTCTCAAATATTAATGTAAAGGAACAGTTGGGAAACAGCGACCATAACATGGTGACTTTTGAAATAAACTCAAAAAAACCACATTCATAAGGGGCATGCTAAAATATATAATTTTAAAAAGGCCAACTTTATTAAAATAAAGGAAGCTCTCAATGTCATTGACTGGCAGAAACTCTTTCACGGGAAAAACACTGAGGATAAGTGGAATATCTTTAAACTAACACTAGAAAAGTACACGTCACAATATATTCCACTGGTTAATAAATATAAAAGAAACAGACTGAAACCAATGTGGCTTAGTAGGAAGGTAACTAAGGAAATGAAAAACAAAAAGAAGGCATTTAATGCTTTTAAATTTGATAAATCTGAGGCATCCTATAAAGCATATAGGGCAGCCAATAAAGCATGTAAAAATGTGATTAGATGAGCTAAACTAGAAAATGAAAAAGAAATAGCCAAAGAGAGCAAGACCAACCCTAAAAGATTCTTTAGGTACATAAATTCTAAAAAACCCAAGAGTGAAAATGTAGGTTCACTAAAATCTGAGTCAGGGCTATTGTTAACTGAAGATCAGGATAAGGCAGAAATTTTAAATGATTATTTTTCTTCAGTATTTATCAAAGAGAAACCGGAGACATGAAATTCATTAATAAAAACTTACTAATACAAAGTGACTGGTTGACTCAGGACAAGGTTTTACACAAATTAAACAATGTGAATGTTAATAAAGCCCCAGGGCCAGATGGAATTCACCCGCGAGTACTAAGAGAGCTATGTGTTGAAATATGTAAATCTCTGTTCTTAATCTTTCAAGATTCTTTTCTTTCAGGAATAGTACCAGAGGATTGGAGAAAAGCTGACGTGGTCCCTATATTTAAGAAAGGTTTAAAATTTGTGCCTGGGAATTATAGACCTGTGAGCTTAACATCTGTGGCTGGGAAAGTATTTGAGGGGTTACTAAGGGATAGTATTCAGGAATTTATTGGGAGGTATAATGTAATTGGCAAAAATCAGCATGGTTTCATGAAACACAGATCATGTCAGACTAACCTAATTACGTTCTATGAGGAAGTAAGTAGAAGTATAGATCAGGGGGTCGCAGTGGATGTGATTTACTTAGATTTTGCCAAAGCTTTCGACACAGTTCCACGCAAAAGGTTACTATTTAAATTAAGAAAAATTGGTCTAGATGAAAATACTTGTTCTTGGATAGAAAACTGGCTAAAAGATAGGGTACAGAGAGTGGTTATAAATGGTACATTTTCAAGATGGACACCAGTGGTAAGAGGTGTCCCTCAGGGGTCTGTTATAGGACCAATACTATTCAATTTATTTATAAATGACCTTGAGATAGGCATTGAAAGTCATGTATCAGTGTTTGCAGATGACACAAAGCTAGGAAAAGTAATACAATGTGAGCAGGATGTTACTTCGCTGCAGAGGGATTTAGATAGATTGGGGGACTGGGCACTTAAATGGCAGATGAAATTTAATATAGATAAATGCAAAGTTATGCACTTTGGAGTGAAGAACACACAAGCAATTTATACCCTAAATGGTACGGAGTTAGGGAAATCCAAGCAGGAGAAGGATTTGGGAATAATCATAGACTTCAAACTAAGTAACAATGTGCAATGTCAAACAGCAGCCGCCAAGGCCAGCAAAGTACTGGCATGCATTAAAAGGGAGTTCACTCACGGGATGAAAACATAATTTTGCCTCTGTATAAATCAATGGTCAGGCCGCACCTTGAATATGCCGTGCAATTTTGGGCACCTGTCTTAAAAAAAGATATTATATCGCTTGAAAAAGTGCAGAGACAGGCAACTAAATTAATAAGGGGGATGGAAGGGTTAAGTTATGAGGAAAGGCTAACAAGCTTAAACCTGTTTAGTTTAGAGAAAAGGCGCCTTAGAGGGGATCTGATAACCTTATATAAATATATACAGGGCCATTATCAACCATTGTCTGATAACCTATTCATTAACAGGACTATACATAGGACAAGGGGTCATCCATTTAGACTGGAAGAAAGAAAATTTAGCTTAAAGCATAGGAAGGGTTATTTTACGGTGAGAACAATAAAGCTGTGGAATTCTCTGCCTGTTGAGGTGGTTGGGTCAGAGTCTGTACAGACTTTTAAAAAACGACTGGATGACTTCCTGCAGACTCAGAATATTAAGGGTTATAATATTTAATATGTGGGTAAAAGCTTCTTGATCCAAGGAGAAATCTGACTGCCATTCTGGGGTCAAGAAGGAATTTTTTCCCAGTATGTTGCATATTTCAGACTGGGTTTTTTGCCTTCTTTTGGATCAACAGCAGTAGGTTATGTGGGAGAGGCTGAACCCGATGGACGCATGTCTTTTTTCAGCCTATATAACTATGTAACTATGTAACTATGTAATTCGATAGTCTGGGAAATGTTGTATCCCATAGGCTTCAATGTTAAAAATATTCCCATTTTAATTCAATGTCGAATAAACCGTTGCTTATAATATTCTGCAATAAAGAGTCTCTTTATTTTTAGAATTTTAGGATATTTTAAGCATTTTTTTAAAAAATTGAATTTTGTTTTATATCAATTCAAAATTTGACCCGAAATTTTGAATCGTTCCGAAATTTTGATTTGTCCGAAATTTTGTTTTGTCAGAAATTTCAAATCGAATGACTCGAAATTTCTAATCGATCCAAAAATTTTGTGTGGTCGACATTTCGGATTCTGGATGCCCTCGGAAGCACAAAAATGGTAAACTTCATAGGAAAAACAAATCTGTACGAAACGAATTGCACATCCCTACAAATCTATCCTTTTGCCCTCACATCGAAAAACTCTCATCTAAACTTTATCCCAAACTAGGTGCCCTGTATAGAAACAAATCCTACCTGAACCCCGCAGTAAGAAAGCAAATTGTACAACAAATGCTTATGCCAGCGATTGAATACGGAGATGTAGTGTATACAGCTGCCCCACAAACGCACCTTCAGAAACTTACTACATTGTATAACTCATTCTGCCACTTTGTGCTACAATGTAACTATATGACCCACCATTGTGAAATGTTAAAAGAGCTAAACTGGACGTCGCTGGAATCCAGACGCACCCTTCACCTTTCCATCCTGTTGTTTAAGAGCTGTTCTGGGAAGCTGCCACCCTACCTGAATAGACTGATTCCCCCAGCAGTCTTAAGTCACTCAAGAGCTCCCTATTAACATACCTCAATACGGAATGCACTTGTAAACATGTAACATAGTGAATATATTTCCTACATATTTATTTTATGTATTAATCTGTATATTTGTGTTGTTTTTAAATATCTTGCATTGTATTACTTTGTATTTCTGTAACAATGTTCTTGAGGGGGGGGCAGTGTTGGCCTTGGCCTCATGATGCTACTGGTGTAGCTGCTGGGGCGGCCTGGAAGCTGGTCGCCCGTCGTGTCCTCCTCTGGAGCTTGTTTGTCCTGCTAAACCGCACTCCCTTTCACCGGGTGTATGTTTGCTGACTGGCCTGGCCTGCCCTCCTCAGCCCTACCTGTCTCTCGATTACATCCTTTCAGGGATGCCGGCTGAATGTACCACAAGAGACATTTTTCCCTATCGATGACACCTCTTTTTATATTGATGTTCCCCGGCTGGGGATGTCTCTGCAGAGACTTTTTGTTTTGTTTTTATTTTCTGCGGCTTACCTTGACTTTTTTTTATTGAGGACTTTGATTTTGCAAACTTTTTTGAGGACTTTAATCCTTGATGAGACTTCGTTTTGCCCGTCCCATTTTTACGTGTATTGCAGTTTTCTTTTGAGACCCCTTTACGTTTTTTATGTTTTATTATTATTATTATTGTCATCATTTATATAGTGCCAACAGTTTCTGCAGCGCTTTACAATAACCAAAGGGAACAAAATAAATATAAATGGACATAGGATGGAAACAAGAGGTGTAGAGGGCCCTGCTCATAGGAGCTTACAGTCTAGAGGGATTGGGGTTGAGGAAGACAAGAGGAATTGCACTAGATAGCAAGATCATTAGTGCCAGTGGTTTGGGAATGGTGGGGCCATACAAGCGGCTTCAATCAAGTGTGAGTAGGTGAGTTGCATCAGTGATGAGGTACGCTAATCTGAAGAGATGGGTTTTGAGGGATTTCTTGAAGGCCTGAAGGTCAGGGGAGAGTTTGATAGGGCGAGGCAAGTCATTCCACAGGACTGGTGCTGCCCTTGAGAAGTCTTGGAGGCGAGAGTTGGCTGTTCGTGTGTAGACCGATGACAGGTGGAGATCACCTGCTGAACGGAGTTGTCTGGATGGGACGTGCTTGCGGAGTAACGAAGACATGTAGGGTGGGGTTGAGTTATTGAGTGATTTGAACGTAAGCATCAGTATTTTAAACTGTATCCTGAAACGTACAGGAAGCCAATGGAGGGACCAGCAGAGTGGGGAAGTATGCGAGGTGCGTTTAGTGAGAAAAATAAGCCTGGCCCCTGCATTCAATACAGATTCTAAAGGGGCAATACAGGAGTTGGGGACGCCAATAAGGAGCGAGTTGCAGTAGTCAAGTCGTGTAATGACAAGAGCATGAACCAGCACTTTTGTGGTATTTTGTGTCAGAAAGGGGCGGACACGGGCAATGTTTTTGAGTTGAAAGTAACAGGATTTGGTCACTGTCTGGATGTGGGGAGAGAATGTTAAGTCAGAGTCAAAAGTGACACCAAGGCAGCGAGCTTGGGGTGTTGGGCTAATGGGTGTTCCATTTACTCGTAGAGAGATAGGTGGTATTGGGTTCTTCTTGGAGGGAGGAATGACGAGAATTTCAGTTTTGGCAAGATAGAGTTTAAGGAAGCGGGAAGCCATCCAATTTGAGACAGCAGAGAGACAGTCCGTGACTCGATCCAGGAGACCTGGAGAGAGATCAGGGCAGGAGAGGAAAATTTGAGTGTCATCAGCGTATACTGTAGGTGGTACTGGAATCCAAAGGAGATGATCAGTTTTCCTAGAGAGGCCATGTAGATTGAAAAAAGTAGAGGGCCCAGTACTGAACCTTGGGGCACCCCAACAGAGACAGGCTGCCGGGAGGAGGTACTTCCAGCAAAGGAGACACTAAACGATCATTGGGACAGGTAGGAAGAGAACCATGAAAGAACAAAACCTTGAAGGCCTATATCACTAAGAGTTTGAGGGAAGATTGAGTGGTCAACTGTATCAAAGGCGGCAGAGAGGTTAAGAAGGATCAGCAGTGAATAGCACTGATTGGATTTAGCAGTTGCAAGGTCATTGGTCAGTTTCGCAAGAGCTGTTTCTGTTGAGTGCCGTGAGCGAAAGCCAGATTGAAGAGGTATTCTTTGCGGCCCTGCGAGGCCATCTTCGTTGGTCGATTTGTGACCTCCTTTTCCAAAATAAAAATCTTAAATGCAAAAAAAATAAAAATAATAATCAAAAGTTACAAACCCAAAATGCAGGCTGACTATGAAAGTATCAATGTTTGAAAGAAAAAGCAAATATAAAATAGCATACCAATGTCAACTATAGATTCACTATCCATAGAGATGAAGAATCAGGTCTGATCCGAATTGTTAATTTGTAAGGGACAAACTAGTAATTCATAATTGCTGATACATCTCAAATACGGAAGCTAAATACGCTAAGCAACTAATAGAAACTTAGGAAATCGAATATGGCATGCTACATCACTACATAATGTTCTTTAAAAGTAATCTTCATCTAAAAATATGATTTCACAATCCTAAAATAATAAGAAAACATGACATGCTCTATCCAATAAGAAAATGTTTTGTTTTCTTCCAAGGCAGACCTGGTAGTCATGCACCTAGAAAAGATACTTGGAGATTATTGACCTTGTATTCACTAGAGGAATTACAAATATTTATATATGATATTAGAACAAGATATGAAGTATGTGAAATGTTCAGCTTATAGGAAAAATGAAAAAACAATATATTCCGAATTAACCTGTTTATACCCAACTGCTCATTACACAAGTACAGGGTTGGCTGAAATACCAGTACCAACCCCCCCCCCCACCCCAACAAACAATCCTGCTTCAATGATCCAATATCATTTTGCTATGCCTCACATTCAAGTGGCTGGCAAGCATGTGGATCTGTTTCTCTGTGCTCTCACTCTGGCAGGCCATCTTTCCATTCTAATTGAATTATATTGAAGATTCTTTATTTCCAAGAGGTGTTGACATGCATCGAGTCTTAGTAAATCCTGCTCATAGACATTCACAGAGACACAGATAAAGTGATTGAACATGAATCATTGACAGACACTGAGACACTGACCAAGACACAAATACCCTGACAGACACACAATGGCATTGACAACAACAAAGACAAACATTGCATGGTCCAAGAGCATGTATTTTACATATACTGTCAGTGTCAGCAACAGCAACATTTCAGCTCCACTGGGTTTTATCAAGATGTTTGGCTGATGTTTAGCTCTGACTCCATAAACATGACACATTCTTGGACCTACTGTACATCCCACTTGAGGATCAGCCATCTCAGAGCCGCCTTTACCCCTCCCCCTGCCACTCTGCATCTACCCTCTTGTCACCCTGCACACCTCCCCATGACTGGGGTCAGCACTTACTGCATGAGCTCAGAAGGCCTGCTGCTTCTCTGTGGCTGGAACCATGGAAGAGGGGCACATAGAAAATGTTAGAGCATGGCTACACAGAGGTTGGGGTAGGACCACTCTGAAGTGTCACACAGAATACATCACTGCAACTGCTCCATCTGTTCTAGAAAGACATTGGAATCTGACGTGGGAATCTGTTCTCATGTCTCCCTCATCCGCTCAACATGTGAGCTGTGCAGGTCACTGGCACCTCTGAAAGTACAGTACCATGGGCGACCCTAAATGATAAACACATTGCTAATGTATTGTCACGTTCACACTCGATAACCGTGGTGTGGATCCCTTTCGACAGACCTCTAAGCCCTCCGATCCTTAAGTGGTCGGGACCGCTAATCCTATCACTCCCAGCCAGGGAAAACAAACACACCAGTAACAATGAGTGTATCTTCGAGGTATCGGCAGTAGCAGTCCGTACTGAACTTACACTGCAGCGGAAAGAGTTAACCTCGTTGTCAGATGAAGAATAGCCTGTGTTAAGCTTGTACTGGTTGTTTATATAACACGAGTCAGAAACAACTTGGTCAATATCACAATCCGGGTTGGCAACAGAGAGGGTTCGTATACAAGCAGGGTTGGCGACAGAGGAGGTACTCATACAGACTGAATCGGTAGCAGAGAGGGTTCGTATACAAGCTGGGTTGGCAATAGATATATATCCTGAGTCTGTGTGTGGCAGGATCAGCAATCGTTCTGAGGCTGCTCTGGGGTAAACCATACATACAGGCTGAGTAGGAGAAAGAATCGTCAATAAGCAGTCTAGGGTCAGTAACAGAGAGGGTCCTCGTATAATCAGAATCGGTAACAGAGCGTCTGAATCAAAGAAATAGAGAATTAGTGAATCGAATATACGAAACACTGGCGTTGCGAGAAAATGACTCAACGTCAATGCAATGACTCTGGGCGCGCGCTCTATACTTAAAGGCCGGCGGCTACGCGTCATTATGCTGCATCCCGTCCCCTGATCAGCCGTAGACATGCCGGGGACCGCCGGAGCTCGTGGCACTCAGCCAGCCAGCGGCGTCACACCCCTGGGACCCCCCCGAGACCCACAGGGTACACCAGGTGTGACATGTATGTACGCCAGAGTACCAGGTTGGCTGACATTTCCAAATAAAAGCAAAGATGTTGGCGCAGCTTGGTGTGAGTCTGCCACCCATGGCATTTCCTGTCTTTTGCATGTAAAATTGTCCATCAGAAGCAAAAATGTTATGATGTAAAATTAACCCTTTCGCTGCTGAGCCATTTCACACCTGTGTGCTGAGCTAATTTTTACCGGTTTCGCTCATCATGTTTAAACGCTTTTTGTAGCCTTATTTTATTATACGACCCACACATATTATATATCGTTCTTTCCAGCAGACTCGACGGATTCATAATATATCATTATTATATGTATACATCATTTACTGTCTGTATATTATAACAAAAAATGCAATAAAATTAGAATTTTCGATAATTTAAAAAGTGTAAAGTGTTTTTTTCACATTTTAACATGCGCGCATTTGCGGTTATATTTTCTACGAGTTGCGCTTGTTAAAAAAAATAGGAATGGGGGCGTGTTACATTTTTTTGGGGGAAAATGACACCATTTTTAACAAACGCACCCCATACAAAAATCGTTAGTGCAGCATCATTGTTCACATTATAATTGAAATGGGAACAATATCGCTGCATTAACAAAACAAAAGAAGAAAAAAAAACTGTTTATTTTTTTAATTAAATTTTTTTTAAATATTTTTTTATTTAAATTTTTATTTTTTTTCTTAACGTTATTTATTTTATTTTTGTAAGATTTTTATTTTCAGAAAGAAAAGATCACAGACTGACCAGCATAGTAGGCCTCGCAGGGCCAAATGTTATGCGCTCATAAGAAACACAGATAACATAAAGAGGGGGGAGTGTCTCATGAAAAATCTGTAAAATGTCGAGAAACGGGGGGGGGTTATAACAAAAGTCGTCAAAAAACATTTCGGAAAAAATAAAACCAAAAAGTCTCAAATCTATCCCCAGCCGGGGAATAAATCCAACAGAAGTGGCATCGCAGGGCCAAAAGAAAACACAAATGTAACATAGAAGAGCTGACAGTATGGTCATATTTTAACAGAAAATTCTCATAAGGAAAAGAGAAGGGGATAAGAAGAGAGAAATAAATGGGGAGAGAATGGTGCAGTATATATATCGCTACTGAGAAGATGGTGACCCACAAGAAGAGAAAAAAAAAAAAAAAAGGGGAAAGGGGGGGTCAAATAAGGGGAGGAGGAGAATGGCAAAGACCATAACCGTGACTTTCCTGGCACACTCCCGAGGGAGGCCATGGAGGAGCAATGTCACGAGGCCCAGGAGCCGGAGGGCCAAACATGACTCAATGTCATGGTGGCGCTCCCCCGACAACCTGAAAGACTGCCAAAAAAAAAAAAAAAGAAGGTGGGAGAAAGGGAAAGGTGGGTACACCATCTTCAGCAGGTCAAGCCCATATCATACCAAATCTTATAAAAAAGGGGGGGGAGGAGAGGAAAAATAGGAAAAATAGAGGCAGAGGTCACAAAATCTATCCCGGGTCCGAGGTAGCAGGGGATAGACCATCAGGGCCACAGCCGGGGGACACCAGTGAGGGTGACAGGCCCAGGGAACATAATAAATGCCACACGTCTTCGGGAGTGGACGCCAAATGGGATAAATTATCACGGCAAATATACAGGCAACCCGCCACCCCCCATCTGTAGCGGATCTCATTGCCCCTCAGGAAAGTGGTAACCTCCCGAAATCTCCTCCTTGCCATTAACGTAATAAAGGGGAGATCATTGTAGAGCGACAAAAGTAGGTCTTCAAAAAGTATTGGGGCTCTGGCAGCTGGTGATGACATTAGGCTCCGTTTATCAGCCTCTTCTTCTGCGACCGCGAGCACATCGCGTGGTGAATCCACAGGCGCCGTAGCTGCTTTCCGAAGTCTAATTGCAGTACGGAAGACAGCCGGTATCCCCGGCAGTGTCCCCAACACTTGAGATGCGAGCCTGTTGACGTATGGAAGGAGGGAATCTACGGAAACCCTCTCAGGGATCCACCTAATCCGCATGTTCCTCCTGCGATGCCGGGTCTCCGCTGCCTCTACCGCCCCTGTCAGCAATTTAACCTGGGCTTGTAGGGACTCCACCTGTGGCTCAAGGAGGGCCTGCGATGCTGCTGCTCCCTCCATCCGTGACTCAACCGCTGTCAGCCGTCCCTGAACTGTGGACAATTCTGCCCTCATGACCGCAAAATCGGTACGCCAGACTGCTCGCATTTCTTTGAGTGTCTCCCCTAGCATACGCCGAATATCACTTTGAATGGTGTGTGGGAGGCCGCTGCAGCCAGATGACCTGGGTAGTTCCAGAGGTGTGGGGCCGGCGTCATGGGGGTCACCACGCGTGTCTGAGATCCTGTGTGCTGCTGTAGAGTTAGTACTGCTGGGGCTGACAAGCACCCGTTTCTGAGATCCCAGATTCCGATGCAATTTCTGGGGAGCTGTATAGGGTTCCGACCGGGAGGAGTCCTCTTCCTCTGAGGAACTCAGCGCGGAAGTCGGGCTTTTCCGCTGGGTACTCTGGTGCCGCCGACCGTCCTCCACCAGTGATTCCCGTATGTCCCGCTGCCGGGGGCCCTCCGGCAGCTGAGACTTCTTCCCCACTTTCTTACACATAGCGATGGGTATGTCGACTGCCAGGGAGAACGCTTAGTGCAGAGGAGATCAAAGCACGCTGAAACCACCTCTAAAATGGCCGCCGGGTCTAGGCCGCAGAGTCCCCGATCGCTCCCCTACAGCCCAGAAAACGTCGTAAGCTAGAGTCCAGAGAGAAGGGGACAGTCAGGCTGGGGTCCGCTCCCCAAAAACCACCAAAATAGCAAGGAGTAAGTCGCAATGGTCCACAAATCAGAAATATAGTCAGAGAGCTCAGCTAGATGCGACTGCTCCCGGCGGAAGTCAGCTCCGTCCCCCTTTTCTTAACTTTTAACATGGTCATGTTTGATATCGTTGGACAGGCCATGTTCTGGCCGATCGAATGATTCCAAACATTAACCCCTAGCTGCCACGGATCGGGATATAGGGGGTTCATTCATCTAGGGATTAACTCCAGAACTGACGTCATCGCGCTATGCATCGGGGAGATCCCGGAAGCGCGATGGCATCTGTTGTCCCCGCCGGGGTCCCGGAGTGCCGGGCTGACATCTAAGATGCTCAGCGCGTCCATAGCACAGGAGAACCACTTGGCTGGGTGTGCTGCGCATGCCCTTAGCAGCCAAGTTGTTAATTATATCCCTTCCAGTATAAAATTTTTCAGTTATTCACAAAGAGCCGATCTAACCGCGAAATAACACCGAACAGGGAATTTCCTTGTACAGTGCATTTTGGAGCCATTCGGCTATTCGGAGAGCAGGCAGTTTGCCAAAATTTGGTTAATTGCCAACAAGTACGGTGCCTGATCGACGGCAGTGAAATCCCCATAGAGAAGCAATGGTTAATCTAGTCACAGAACACTGAACAGTAGAGAAATGCCCTGCTGCTCAGTGTTTTCATTCGGCAGGTATAATTCAGGCGAATCTCATAGGCTTCAATGTTAAAAATATTTACGTTTTTGCTCATTATCTAATAAACCATTTATTCTTTAATCAGCACTAAAAAGTCTCTTTTTTAAGGCTCTTTTAGGCATTTTTCCAGATTTTTTAAGGAATTTTTTTTCAAGTTTAATAGTTTTTTTTTTTTTCTCTAACAGACCTTTTTATTATCATTCATAGGACCTTACATGGGCGTCCGCAGAAATTTTTACGGGGGGGGGGGCAACATTTTAATGGCATCCATATTCTGCCCTTTTGACAATGTCATGAAGCCAGGTGACAGTCATAAAATAAAGCGTAGTAATACAGAGGCTGCGAAACATGATGCAAGTCTAATAGAAGAATAAAGGTGTAAGTGTCTGATCTGAGTGTTGCATTTTCTAGCCTGTTAACACCATTCAATGCACCACACTAGTCATACACCCAGGATCAAGGCACTAAAGTGTTTTTTTTTTTACAGAGAATCTGTAACTGGTGTTACTATACACAAGTGAATGTAACGTAAAATATATGAGAAACACATTTATTTTAAAATTTATTAACTTAAATATAGAAAAATAATATTAATATATTGTTCTCATTCAAATTGGGAAACACAACATGTAAACATTAACTGAATAGCTGTTTAGGTTAACAACATCAACACTTTATCAAATCAAATTGTTCTAGGAGTAGTGTTTTAGAATTTTTGTTCACTGGTAACTAATCTCGGAAAAGAAACTGTAAACGTCTGGGGTCTTGTGCAAATTTATTAATTACTTTTCCAATAAGCTGTTGTTTGTTCTCCTCAATTTGTACTCGATGTATACTCATCATGCACAAACCTGATAAGCGCTCATCAGCCATTGTAGACCTCAACCATGTTTTCACCCTTCTCCTAGTGCTGAAAGATCTTTCCACTGTGCAAGTAGTCACTGGTAATGTGAGAGCAATAAGAATTGCTTGCCGGACTGATGGAAATAAATCTGTGTGGTTTAGCAAATCTAAAAATCCATTGTCAAACTGTTCATCCTTTGGTGACCAGATCTCATACCATGTCATTGCTTCAGCTTCCAGATTTTCAATGCTGTAAATTTCTCTGATGTTTGTAATCTGGCATTTGTATTGCTCAAGTGACATTTTCACCAGGTGTTTTGGATAGAGTGAAAACAGGCTGAAATTTTTCTTATTTTCATTGCCAAACCGACTTTCTAAAGATGAGATAAGAGAGTCCAAGTACGGTACATAGATAGATTGGCGATAGTATTCTTCTACTGATGAGCAACCAACATTAAAACGAAATACTTGCCGGCCACACTGTCTGGGAACAGAAAGTTCGATGTTTAATTTTTCTGCCATTGTTTGGACTTTTGTAAATATCTCCTTAAACTGTTCTTCTGCTCTTTCTCTATGACCACGGAAAATGGTCAAAAGGTCTTCCACATGATCACAGACCTTGAGAATATCCAATTGAACAGCTTCGAGAGCCTGGCTTACAGATTCCAATCTCGAGGAGTAGTTTGCAATAATGTTCAAACAAAAGAGAAAGCTCATTGTGCTTGAAGAAGATTGCAGCTGGTATGCGTCCTGACGTGTCTTACCAGATGAATTTCAGATTTGGCAAGATTGAGTTTAAGGAAGCGGGAAGCCATCCAATTTGAGACAGCGGAGAGACAGTCCGTGACTCGATCCAGGAGACCTGGAGAGAGATCAGGGCAGGAGAGGAAAATTTGAGTGTCATCAGCTTATAGGTGGTACTGGAATCCAAAGGAGATGATCAGTTTTCCTAGAGAGGCCATGTAGATTGAAAAAAGTAGAGGGCCCAGTACTGAACCTTGGGGCACCCCAACAGAGACAGGCTGCCGGGAGGAGGTACTTCCAGCAAAGGAGACACTAAACGATCGTTGGGACAGGTAGGAAGAGAACCATGAAAGAACAGAACCTTGAAGGCCTATATCACTAAGAGTTTGAGGGAGGACTGAGTGGTCAACTGTATCAAAGGCGGCAGAGTGGTTAAGAAGGATCAGCAGTGAATAGCACTGATTGGATTTAGCAGTTGCAAGCTCATTGGTCAGTTTCGCAAGAGCTGTTTCTGTTGAGTGCCGTGAGCAAAAGCCAGATTGAAGAGGTATTCTTTGCGGCCCTGCGAGGCCATCTTCGTTGGTCGATTTGTGACCTCCTTTTCCAAAATAAAAATCTTAAATGCAAAAAAAATAAAAATAATAATCAAAAGTTACAAACCCAAAATGCAGACTGACTATGAAATTATCAATGTTTGAAAGAAAAAGTAAATATAAAATAGCATACCAATGTCAACTATAGATTCACTATCCATAGAGATGAAGAATCAGGTCTGATCCGAATTGTTAATTTGTAAGGGACAAACTAGTAATTCATAATTGCTGATACATCTCAAATACGAAAGCTAAATACGCTAAGCAACTAATAGAAACTTAGGAAATCTAATATGGCATGCTACATCACTACATAATGTTCTTTAAAAGTAATCTTCATCTAAAAATATGATTTCACAATCCTAAACTAATAAGAAAACATGACATGCTCTATCCAATAAGAAAATGTTTTGTCTTCTTCCAAGGCAGACCTGGTAGTCATGCACCTAGAAAAGATACTTGGAGCTGGTATGCGTCCTGACGTGTCTTACCAGATGCTGTAGTGACCAGCAAGCTTAATTGCTGAAAGATTTCTTCAAAGTTAGAGCTAAAAATTCTAATGCTCTTATATTTTGCTGTCCACCGTGTTTCACTCAGCAATGGAACATTGGGGATGAGAGCTCTTCTTTTTGGACTCTCTCGGAAAAACCTGATGATAGCTTTAATTGTGCCAGTACAGTTCCGAATATCAGTAACAGCATTCAAGTCATTTACAACCAAATTCAATTTATGTGAAGCGCAGTGAGCAAAGGCAGCTTTAGGGTATTTTCTCTTTATTATGGCTTGAACACCACCTTCCTTTCCAGCCATTGTAGAGCACCCATCATATCCTTGCCCATAGAGCTTTTCCAAGTTTAATCCAAATTTAGAGCATGTATTCATAATCATATTTGGAATTGAAGTAGCATCCATTTCTTTTAAGTTTGCAAATCCAAGAAATTCTTCTTTAATGACAGCTGTGGTGCTACTTGTGTCTACATAACGAACACCAATTGACAGCTGTTCCTTTCCAGATATGTTGGCACTTTCATCAGCAATGACTGAAAAACCATTTGACTCATTCATTAAAGAAACTATATCTTCTCTTTGTATTTCCTCAGATAAAGCAATCAATTTATTTTCAACACGAACCGATGTATACCGTGCATTAACTGGGGCATTTTCCAGATGATTCTTTAGGACCATATCCCTTGCTTCAATCCGAAATTGGTACAAACTTTGAACATTTCCAGTTGTGCTTTTATTTCCAAGTAAAACTATGTCATGAGTGCCACAGAATAAGATAGTGGACAGAATCGGAAACAGCTTTCTTCGATTTTCTTCAACTTGCCGCTTCACGGAGCTGTCTATCTGGCAAACAATACTTGTTTCCGGATTCTTTCTGATCTCCAAAAAGTGAGTTGCATCCATTTGTGCATTTTTATGCCATGATGTTAAAATATGGTTGCGTGCACCTTCATGAAAATCTTTATATGAAAGCTCCTTGTGTCCCCCGATGAACTGGCTGTGGAAAAACTGTGCAATACTTGCAAATTGCACCTTTCAGATGTGGAGAGTAGCTAAGCCATGGTGAATATTGACTTATCCACACCCAACGGAAACAACGTGGTCCACTAGAATCCTTCTTGAAGTCATAATTCTCTGGCGATTTATATGCATTTATTAAAAGATTGTATTATTATTATTCTTTATTTATAAAGCGCCAGCATATTCCGCAGCGCTGTACAATAGGCACAGTATAGACAGGGTTACAATACATTGAACAACATTTGACAAACAGTACAGGAGGATATGAGGGCCCTATTCCCGTAGGAACTCACAATCTAGGAGGGTTGGGGTTGGAAACAGGAGGAGAGGACTGTAAGGTGAGAGTGATTGATGGTTGCGTCAGTGAGTTGGGTGGTAGGCTTCCCTAAAGGGAGCATTTGAAGAAAGAGAAGTTAGGAGAAAGTCTGACAGTACGAGGGAGAGCGTTCCAGAGAGTGGGGGCTGCGAGTGAGAAATCCTGCAGTCTATCATGGGAAGAGGTGATGCGGGGAGAAGCTAGGCGCAGGTCACTGTTTGACCTTAGGGAGCGGGCTGGGGTGTATTTGGTGATTAGTGAGGACAGGTAGTGGGGAGCTGAGTTAGTGAGGGTTTTGTAGGTAAGGATAAGGATTTTGAACTTAATTCTGCAGTGGATAGGGAGCCAGTGAAGGGACTCGCAGAGGGGAGCGGCAGAGACAGAGCGGCGGGTGAGGTGAATTAGCCTGGCGGAGGCGTTCAGGATGGATTGTAGGGGGGAGAGGCGGGACAGAGGGAGGCCAGATAAGAGATTATTGCAATAGTCGAGTCGGGAGATTACCAGGGCGTGTATGAGTTGTTTTGTGGTGACAGCGGTAAGAAATGGCCGAATTCTGGAAATATTACGCAGTTGGTATCGGCAGGAGGAGGAAAGAGACTTGATGTGGGGGATGAAGGAAAGAGCAGAGTCAAGTGTAACTCCAAGACAGCGAACTTGGTTTGATGGGGAGATGGTGATACCCTCCACCGTGATAGAGAAGTCAGGAAGTGGGGAGGCATTGGAGGGAGGAATAAGTAGGAGCTCAGTCTTTGACATGTTGATCTTTAGGTGGTGGGAGGCCATCCAGGAGGAGATGCCAGATAAACAGTCACTGACCTTTGAAAGGACAGGGGGAGAGAGATCAGGGGTAGAGAGGTAGATCTGAGTGTCATCAGCGAAGAGGTGGTAATTAAAGCCAAAGCTGTTGATGATTTTGCCCAGGGAGGAGGTGTAGATGGAAAAGAGCAGAGGACCAAGGACAGAGCCTTGAGGTACACCAACAGATAGAGGCAATGAAGAGGAGGAGTTACCAGCAAAGGACACACAGAAGGACCTGTTGGATAAATAGGAGTCAACCCATGCAAGTGCAGTGTCACCGAGACCCAGAGAGTTGAGGGTCTGTAGAAGGAGGGGGTGGTCAACAGTGTCAAAAGCAGCCGAGAGGTCAAGCAGGATGAGCATAGAATAGTGGCCGTGTTTTTTTGCAGTTAGGAGGTCGTTGGTGACTTTGGTGAGGGCAGTTTCAGTTGAGTGTAGGGGACGGAAGCCAGATTGCAGGGGGTCAAGTAGGGAATTGGAGGACAGGAAGAGGGAGAGGCGGTTGAAGACTAGTTTTTCTAAGAGCTTAGAGGTAAAGGGAAGCAGGGATACAGGGCGTAGTTGGATGGAGAGTTGGGATCGAGGGATGGTTTCTTTAGTAAAGGGGTAACTAGCGCGTGTTTGAAGACGGATGGAAAAGAGCCAGTGGAGAGAGATAGGTTGAAGAGCAGTTGTGTGTGAGAGCAGGGGTGAGGGAGGAGAAGAGGGGAGGAATTAGATGTGAGGGAATGATCATCTGTTAGCTTTTTTGATGAATTAACATACAATCCAATATCATTTACAGGAGTATCAAGATGGCTACATTCTGTTGGAGCTGAAACTGGATCTGCAGAACTGCTTGTGCTTGCTTCTGCCTCCCGTTCCCCAGATTCTTCCCTTGCTTCCTTATAAGGTTCTAGGTCATCCAATTTTCTTTTTGAGAAAAATTTGCGAATATCCATTTCTAAAAAGAAACAGTAAACATTACCAACATGAACCAGTCCTGCTCTGCCCGTATCCCTTTCCCCTACTTGTTTTACTCTGTCCTCATCCCTTTTTAACAACCTAAATCTGTGCCCATTTTAAGTCCATTGCAGGACACCCCCCCCCATTTCATGTCCTTTGTAGGGCTGCAACAACTAATCGATAATAATCGGTTATCAGAATAGTTGACAACGATTCTGATAATCGGATAGTTGTTGCAACTAATCATTTTAAAGTTTAAATGATAGAAGTGCCGTTGCTAAAAGTATCTGCGTTTCTATAAAGCGCGGGCATATTCTGCAGCGCTGTACAATGGGTAGGACAGACAGATATAAAAAGACAGCTCTGTATACAGAAACCATGACCCCCCACAGATACTGGCACACACCAGGCCCCCCTCCCAAAACATACATACACACACACCCCAGTCCCCCCTCCAAACACAAATAAATATATATATACACACACCCTCCCTGCACACAAATATATATGTACACACACCGCCCCCTCCCTACATAAATAATTTAATAAATGAAAACCATTTTGCCCCCTCTCCTTACCTTTAATGCAGAGAGGGGGGCTACACTTGTAATGGGTGCCAGAGCGTCTCTGCTCCTTGCTGTGCTCTGCCTGGTGGGCTGGGGCGCTTGTCCGTCTGTTACATAGTTACAAAGTGTGGTATGAGCCTATCACAGAATACACACAGCAATAAAATGCACCCCTAAGTAAATTGCACCCCCTGCCCCCCCCCCACGCTACTGCCTGTGCTCCTCTAAGACACTGCACTGCAAGACACAAATACACTGAGAACAGCAATCTCTGAAAAGCTGCGTCTTTAACACAGGCTCAGTCACACCGACAGACAGCTATTGGCGTAGTGCACCCCCCCCCCAGGTCATGCAGGCCACCATAGTGAATGGCCCCCCTGGCAAAAATAAAGCTCTGATGATGTCGGATTACCCAAAGAAACACTGTACACACAGACACACCAAATGTAGGCCCTTCAGGGCTTGATTTTTTTTTAATGTTGAGGATTTCAGAGTTTTATTCAGCTTTTATAACATGGATTTTGTTTCTATTCTTTGCTCATGGAATAGTTTGTATTAACAGCTTAATGCAACTAAAGGTATCCGGCACAGAAATGTACACATAGCGAGATGCTACTCTATATATCGCTCACGGAGCACTGCGCACACACGGACAGCAGGTCACCAGGAGGAGCCTAAACATTCCACTGTAGAATAGAAATACCAACAGAATACAGTGGAGGGACGTGGACGAAGCGCGTTCAGTTGCTCAGCAGCTGCAAGTGCTAAGTTAGCAACTTGGCACTGAACGCTATGATGTGGCTCAGCGCACAGCACTGCTAACATAGCACTTGCAGCCAAGTCGAGAGGTGCTGCGGGGTTAGCTGAGTGTGACGTGGGAAAGATGGCCGCCTCCACGCACCAAATAATCCAATAAGGAAAAGTTCAGTTTGAAGTTTTGTTGGATTAAAACACTAAATCTGTATTGGAACATGGTAAACATTAACACTAAAGTGGTAATAAAATGGACAAAAGTGGATATTGCAGAAACAGCACCTTTCATTAAGCAATCCTCTGCCCTTTCACTTCCATATTCACAGCCAAAGCGTTCAGTGAGACTGCTGCAGCAAACTGAACTGCTGCAATGAAACAATTCAGCATCTATTGAGGAACTGAACGCGCCTCTGATTACTGACTGCACACTCAGTCACCACCACCAATTAATCCATCCAGATTCATTCATTCATTAAATATATAAATAAATGCCGCCCGCGGCCCACATACCGTGTGAATGTCTGTGATGACTTGAGTTGTGAGTGTGACACACTGCAGTCTGCAGGCAGCTGCTCAGCTGGCTGATAGTGATGCCTGAGCAGCCTGCCCTGATGTGATGGGCAAGTCACTCTGTGGAGAGCCTGAGGTCACTCACTGGCAGGCTCAGGCTGGACTGTCTTGTCCTGGAGATCAGATGCTGCCTGGATGCTGCCTGGAGGGGAGGCAGCAGCCCGCAGGCCAGACGCCGACCGGAGGCCACAGCTGCCTGGCTGGACGTCGGAGGCCGCAGGGCAGGGCTGCTTGCCTCTGCCTGGATGCAGGAGGGAAGCCAGGGCCGGGATGGAGGTCGCAGCTGCCTGTCTGGATGTTGGAGGCTGCAGGGCAGGGAGCCTCAGCCTGCCCAGATGCTGCCTGGAGCTGGAGGGGAGAGTGGACCGCAGGGGCTGGACTGACACCCAGAGGCCGCAGGGGGCACCGGGGCAGGGGCTGGAAGCCTGGAAGATGCTGCCTCGGAGCCTCCTCACCTGCCTGGCTGCCTGCAGGCTCTCAGAGAGTCAGGCTGGGATGGTGTGGTGCCGCGCGGTGAGTGAGGGGGACGAGCGATGGGAAGAAGAGCGGCGGGATTTCCAGCACGCGCCACCACCGGCGCATTAATTCCGATTCCTTCCCACGTCTCTGTCTCTGTCTCCCTGACCGCGGGTCCACGCCCACACACATGTGGTCTCAGGCGTGCGGGGGGAGCGTTGCGCGCATGCGTCGCGGCCACCGACGCTGCCTGCTTTAAAAACAAATAGTGCAGGCTGAGGCAGGCCACGTGCGGCGTGCAGCGCCGCAAATTTAAGGATTTGCTTCCTCCGCGGCTCCGGGGGCACGTGCCCCCCTTCCCCAACCTGTGGACACCCATGGGACCTTATATGTTAATTTCAGACATTCTGGTTCAGTAGTTTTTTGCTAAACAGCGTTTTAATTTTGACACTTTCAATCCTATTGCTTTTTGGTTTTTTTACCCGTCTGGCGGTGGCAGGCGACGGGTTTGCAGCGGCAGCCAGCGGGTTTGCGGTGGGTTGGCGGCGACATTCAGCGGCCGATTTGTTTCACTTCGGGGATCCTGCTGTTAATGCTGAATTCACGGCAGGGTGGGGAAAAATGATTCCCCGAAACGATAGAGCACCAGAAAGTCCGCAACATTTAATTGCTCTGTGAATAACCCCTTACGTGTTCTTCTCTTTCAGTAATATCAGTACTTTCTGACAGAGTTTCTTTTAATGCTTTAATACCTGTGGTATGTTCTATGATGTATATAAACAATTTACATCAATCATGGCAAATCGAGAAGCATTATTTAATATTATTCCTTCAGGGGTTTTGGTTAACTGAGTTTAAACATAGCTGAAATCACATATTTCAGTGAAATTGTTTTGTTATATTGAGAAAGGTCTGTTGTAAGAGAATCCTTTCTACTAATTATGGGGCGTACAAGGGGACAGGGGTGGACTGACAATAGGGTAATTGGAGGTCATGGGGCCCCCTTGTTCCGCACCCACAGGAGGCCACACCCATACAAAACTCCACCGCCTACATTGCAACACCCACATGTACATTATTGTGCTAAAGAATTTATTTCTGAACTCATTAAAATAATCTTTTTTAAAATTGTGTGAAGAAAATCCACTTGGACCCAACAGCGAATAGGGGAATCCATTGTGCCCCCTCCAGGCTGAGAGATAGCCACTGCTCTGCTGCAGCAGCCATCACCAGCTCACTACAGCAAAGACTGCACCGCGGCACAGAATGTCCCTGTGGCAAATGTGGGAAACTGCCCATTTTTACATGATCGTGCTTGGTCTCATTAGAAAGGCCTGACCTGGCCACTGACACCTAACTTAACATTGTGGGGTGTAAAGAATCGAGATACAGGGGTCCATCTCCCCACCTCTTCACGCACCAGTACAGTGCCTTTTGTTTTAGATGAAACAATGTGTAAAAACGCAGACTCTCGCCTTTCTTCTGATGCCCCATATGACCCTGTAGAACTTACGGTACCAGAGATACAGAGGCCTAAAGGACTCTTGTATCTCCAGTAAAGGGATTTCCAAGCTGGGAGGGGGAAGTGGGAGAGACTCTGACATCATCACGATCTTGGGCGATTATGTCAGTGTCCAGAGGTAGACCTACAGCGAGGGATAGATGTTAGCCCGCCGTGAAATAAGAAATGGCACTGAGCTGCAGGACTTCAGCGACGTGATGAGTACATCCTCTGCGCACAAACATGAAACCAGAGGATGCGCTCAGCACGTCGCCAGCAGCAAAGAGGATAAAGGGAACAAAGGGGTTAAAATTTGAGCATGGTGCCCCTTTAACCTTTTGCTCCTTAGTCTCCTACCTGTACCTCGCGATGATGTCAAGATGCCCGCTGTCATTCTTACATTGTAGAGTGCAGGCAGCAGATATTGTGGCGATTCTAGGAGCAATACCAGCCTTTAGGGTGTAGCATAAAGGGGCAACAATGGACTGCGACAAGGACACATGCACAGAATTTTACACACAGCAGCCTGTTTAAAGCAAAATACATGCATTTACACACATAGTCATATGTTCACATGCATAAACATATATCCCCTACATGTAGCTATAAAACTCACTGTAATATGCGCTGTGTATGAGCGTATCCCAGAATCCACAGCAATAAAACTCACAGTAATGTGTGGTATGTGTGTGAGCATATCACAGAATCCACAGCAATTATTATTATTATTATTATTCTTTATTTATAAAGCGCCAGCATATTCCGCAGTGCTGTACAATAGGCACAGTATAGACAGGGTTACAATACATTGAACAACATTTGACAAACAGTACAGGAAGAGATGAGGGCCCTATTCCCGTAGGAATTCTCAATCTGGTTGGGTTGGGGTTGGAAACAGGAGGAGAGGACTATTGGGTGGTAGGCTTCCCTAAATAGGAATGTTTTAAAGGAGCGTTTGAAGGAAGAGAAGTTAGGGGAAAGTCTGACAGTACGAGGGAGAGCGTTCCAGAGAGTGGGGGCTGCGCGTGAGAAATCCTTCAGTCTATCATGGGAAGAGGTGATGCGGGGAGAAGCTAGGCGCAGGTCACTGTTTGACCTTAGGGAGCGGGCTGGGGTGTATTTGGTGATTAGTGAGGACAGGTAGTGGGGAGCTGAGTTAGTGAGGGTTTTGTAGGTAAGGATAAGGATTTTGAACTTAATTCTGCAGTGGATGGAGAGCCAGTGAAGGGACTCGCAGAGGGGAGCAGCAGAGACAGAGCGGCGGGTGAGGTGAATTAGTCTGGCGGAGGCGTTCAGGATGGATTCTAGGGGGGAGAGGCGGGACAGAGGGAGGCCAGATAAGAGATTATTGCAATAGTCGAGTCGGGAGATTACCAGGGCGTGTATGAGTTGTTTTTGTGGTGACAGCGGTGAGAAATGGGAATTCTGGAAATATTACGCAGTTGGTATCGGCAGGAGGAGGAAAGAGACTTAATGTGGGGGGGATGAAGGAAAGAGCAGAGTCCAGTGTAACTCCAAGACAGCGAACTTGGTTTGATGGGGAGATGGTGATACCCTCCACCGTGATAGAGAAGTCAGGAGGTGGGGAGGCATTGGAGGGAGGAATAAGTAGGAGTTCAGTCTTTGACATGTTGATCTTTAGGTGGTGGGAGGCCATCCAGGAGGAGATGCCAGATAAACAGTCACTGACTTTTGAAAGGACAGGGGGAGAGAGATCAGGGGTAGAGAGGTAGATCTGAGTGTCATCAGCGTAGAGGTGGTAATTAAAGCCAAAGCTGTTGATGATTTTGCCCAGGGAGGAGGTGTAGATGGAAAAGAGCAGGGGACCAAGGACAGAGCCTTGAGGTACACCAACAGATAGAGACAATGAAGAGAAGGAGTTACCAGCAAAGGACACACAGAAGGACCTGTTGGATAAATAGGAGTCAACCCAAGCAAGTGCAGTGTCACCGAGACCCAGAGAGTTGAGGGTCTGTAGAAGGAGGGGGTGGTCAACAGTGTCAAAAGCAGCCGAGAGGTCAAGCAGGATGAGAATAGAATAGTGGCCGTGTTTTTTAGCAGTTAGGAGGTCGTTGGTGACTTTGGTGGGGGCAGTTTCAGTTGAGTGTAGGGGACGGAAGCCAGATTGCAGGGGGTCAAGTAGGGAATTGGAGGACAGGAAGAGGGATAGGCTGTTGAAGACTAGTTTTTCTAAGAGCTTAGAGGTAAAGGGAAGCAGGGATACAGGGCGGTAGTTGGATGGAGAGTTGGGATCGAGGGATGGTTTCTTTAGTAAAGAGGTAACTAGCGCGTGTTTGAAGGCGAATGGAAAGGAGCCAGTGGAGAGAGATAGGTTGAAGATGTGTGTGAGAGCAGGGGTGAGGGAGGAGGAGAGGGGAGGAATTAGATGTGAGGGAATGGGGTCGAGCGGGCACGTGGTGAGATGTGAGGAGGACAATAAGGAATTGACTTCCTCCTCAGTGGCTGGGAGGAAGCGGCAGAGGGTGGCAGAGGGGACCTGTGGGAGTGGAGGTGGCAGATAACTATCTGCAATAAAACTCACTCAGGGTAATTCAAAGAGATTCGAAAAGTCACCGCATGTTAGGTGACTTTTCGTTCTCTTCAATTCGGTTCCTTTTGCCGATCCCATTTCGGTGACCCTGCGGTGTATTCAGCAAGTACCACAGGGTCCCCGAATTGCAGGGAAAAGCTACCGCAAACCCAACGAAAACTCACCACAAAACCCAGCGAATGCACGCCGAAAACCCACAAAAACATCTGGATTAACCTGCTGAAAACCACGGAAAAACCCGAGCAGGAGCCGATCACACGCAGCGAAGACGCCGGAAAAAGCCAACACCGCAGACGAGGCAGTGAATAAATTAGGAAAACAGTTTGCATGAATGTTTGAAAACTGAAACGCTGTTTGCAAAGAAACTACTGAGTGAAAATGTCTGAAATATACATATGAGGTCCAGGGAATGATAATAAAGAGGGCTGTTACAGAAAAAATAAGTAAACTTAAAAAAAAAATCGGACTTTTAAAAAAAAAAAATTCAGAAAAATGCTTAAAATATCCTACAAAATCTATAAATAAAGAGACTCTTTACTGGCGAATTTTATAATGAACGGTTTACTAGATATTGAATTAAAACCGGAATATTTTTAACATTGAAGCCTATGGGATTCTCCTGAATAAACTTGCCGAATGAAACCACCGAATGGCAGGGCATTTCGGGAAACTTTCACTGCTGGTTTGTGTTCTCTGAATAGCTGAAGCAGTGCTTTTTTATGGGGTTTTCACTGTCCTCGAACAGGCACCGAACTGCAGAGAATTGCCTGCTCTCTGGATAGCCGAATGGCCAAGAAAGGTAACCGAACGCTGATTTTCAGCGTTCGGTTTCCTTTCTCAAGCAATTCGGATCTCTTTGAATAACCCTGACTGTAATATTCTGATAGTTTATTCAACCCTCAGCATATCAATTGTCATCTTATTACCCCCTGTATATCAATTGTATTCCCCCTGTATATCAATATCAATTGTATCCCCCCTTGTATATCAATTGTATCCCCCCAGTATACCAATTGTATCCTCCCTGTATATCAATTGTACCCCCAGTATTTCAATTGTATCCCCTAGTACAGGCCTCAAAATTTCCACTCGCCTGCTCGCATTTGGCGAGTGGAAATTACATGAGGGCGAGTAGGAATGCAGAGGCAGGGCAGGATAAGGGGTTAGGTGGGGCAACTAGTGGCGAGTAACTCTTAAGGCCTGGCTAGTAGCTTTGGACTTGAAATTTTGAGCCCTGCCCTAGCATATCAATTGTATCCTCCCTGTATATCAATTGTACCCCCCACTATATCAATTGTACCCCCTATACAGCAATTGTATCCCCCCCCCCTCAGTATCGCAATTGTATTTCACCCCCTGGACGCTCTGCTCACCGGCAGTCACTGTTGAAAAAATCTTCTGGACTGGGACGAAGCCTCAGGCTGGCTGGACCCCATCTTTGTGTCTGTTCTCTTCTGCCGCCGTGTGCCCTGCGCGCATCACGTGAGGGGGCAGAGCTAATGCTGCATGCCTGCTGGAGTTTACAATGTGGGATGCAGGCACTCTGCAGCCAAAGCGGGGTGCAAGGGGATGAAACAGGCTCTTATGGATTTTGGATATGTCATACAATAGTGCCAGTTTATAAGATAAGGTATTCTTGAATTTTGCTGCGGAGAGGACTATCAAGTCCAAAAATAATTGCAAACACAGAAAATTACATTTCCCTACCAGCTGCCATAAATTTCCAAAAGCTGTGGCCCTAAGCAATAAAATATAAACCCATGAAGGAATAGGCATAAGCTCTTGGTATAACAGGGTACACTACTGTAACCCTTTTATTATAAAAAAAAAAGACAGTTTGACAGCTAGCGTTTCGGGAATCCACCCGTTTATCAGTGCTATATGTCCTCTTTTGCAATCCTTTATCAGGTAATCTCATAATTGTAATACAAATACTTTAGTATTCTTCCCCTTTAAGATCTCCTATGTAGAGGCATCTTGTAAAATTCTCTTAACTTCAGCAATACAATATTTTCTGTTCATAACCTCAGTGTGTCCTCCTTTAGCCATCTTCCTGACGACTAAATCATATCTCTTTCTCTTTTTATGATTATTAAGTGACTCATTCTCTTCGATTTAAGTTGAACAATTTATTTTTCTTCTGACAGATCTTTTCAATTTAACATGTTGTAAAAAACTCTATATGATTAGTTCTCTTACATACAAAAAAAAAAAATTGATTGTGGTTTAAATTGAGTATGTTGGAATTGTTGAAATTCATTCCTATTGGCCACTTCACTTCCTGACATTGGGTATGTTTAAAGAAATGCTTGTTCACAGTTCATCTTCTTAAGAATAACTTGATTAACCTTGGGATGCCACAAATTTAAATTTCTGAATCACCAAGTTTAAATCAGAATCACTGAAATTAATTTTTGACAGATTATTGATGTTACAGTGTTTACATAATTATTAGGGATTCCAGTTCTTCCCTCCTTCTCTTGAAGGTTTAGTCACCCTCCTGCAGTAGAGAGAATATCCATTCACTATAATCCCTTGTTCCCTAATAGGATTTGGAAATGGCTGCTTCCCTCAAAAAAAATCATACAGGTCTATTCACTGAAGGGCAAAGTCAGGAAAATTAGAAGAAGTGAACAATCTATGTCAAAATAGCCAAACCAGAAAAATTCTCCCATTTATTTGACTTTCCAAATCGGCTGTGTCGTTCTCTTCTCCTGCCAATGCTCCAGACTTCACTCTTTAGTGATTAGACCTGATTTTGTTTGCAGAGATTCTATTTTAAATATTATTAGAGGGCCATGGAGAACTATTTCTTATTAACTGTCCATGCCTATCCTGTTTAATATGAATTGTTTTAAATTGGAATGACTTAGGCTGGGGTCAGACCAGCGCACTTTTAACGTGCGTTCTGGCGCACATAATCACGGCCACACTAGCAGCAGATGACGGGCAATGACGGCCAATATACGATGTACGGCCGCACAAAAGTCCGGCCGTGCAACGCAAGTGCAATTTGAATGCATTTTTCTGAGAACGCCGAACCACTAGTACTGACGTACTGAGTGCGCAGCTGCGGCATAGCGGCGTGTTTGCGAGATTAGGAGATGTCAGACGCTGCTAATGTCCAGCCTACATAACGTCCAGACGCAAAAAGAGTTTTATTGACGATCCGTACAAAATCACATCCGGAAAATGCGCGTCGTCTGACCGTTTTTGCGCATTCCATGAAAAAATACGTCAATGCGTTCGCACGCACTTTTTCACGTTCGCAGGGAAAAATGCTTTCGTCTGACCCTAGCCTTAAACTTCGTTCCAAACAGTGTAGTATTTAGGAGATGGTGTCCAATAAAAAATGTTAACCGAACCAACATGGGTCCTCACTAGGGATGAGCCGAACACCCCCGTGTTCGGTTCGCATTCGAACTCTAACAATTTCAAAAGTTCGAGTTCGAACACGAACCGAACTCAATGCAAGTCAATGGGACTCGAAAGTTCGAATTTTACAGTGCTCTCCAAGAGGGCATATATGCAAGATATTTGCAATAAAAGGTGTATGGGGGTCTGGGTAGTGTCCTGGGGGACAGGAAACAAGGAAAAAAAGAAAAAAATTTTTTTTAAAGGAACAGTGAGTTTTCCATGAAAAAAGGGTTAAAAATAAAAACGAAAAATTCCTTCAAATATCGTGCCTAGGAGGTCCCCATAACCTGCCCATGAAGTGGCGGATTTGTAGGATGTATAGAAACATTTAAAAACAAAATAAAGACGTTTCAAATTACGGTAAATGGTTTTCCTTTAATCTATTCATAAACAACTGCTTGGGGCGGCAGCCTATATGAAAAGAGATGTTTTAGGACACGCGGAACAAGTTTAGTGATTTTTTTGGACTAAATTATGGTGAAACTTATGCAGGCTTTGGATGAAAGTAACAATAGGTGCTTTAAAATTGGGCCTTTAGTGTCGGCAACAGTGCCGTCACACCGTAACCCCTCTGTGGTGTTGTGGAAGAGTGCAGGGTTGGACCCTGCAGTCAAATATTAAAATGATATGAATCTGGTACAGGCATCAATGCACCCAAATATTTTGCCTTTTGGTGGCAGCAAGTGCCTTCACACCGTGACCCCTGTGTGGTATTGTGGAAGAGTGCAGTGGTGGAGGTTTTGGTAATGCAGAAGAGATCCCCGATCTATTCAGTTACATCAGCAGCTATAACCAGGGGTCAGTAATGTTTAGGCACTTGTACTGCGCTACTGTATATGGTGAGAATCGGCATACACCAGTAGCATCAGGAAGCAAACAGAACAGGCAGGGAATACACAGAATAGTCAAATGGCAGGCAAAGTAGGCAACAGATTGGGTCAGAACAAGCAGGGTCAGTAACAAGTATACAAACTGATTCGGTAAGCTAGCGATGCAGGAATAAAGGCTGAGACACACTGAGCGTGTAGCGACGCACAGCGTAGCGAAGAGAAGCAAACATTTTGCAGGCTTGACTTCACTCCGCTCCGCCTCGCAGCGTGTCTACACTGCATTACGTTTGCTTCTCACCGCACTGGACAGGAATCCACTAACTAAATTAAAATGTACTCACAAAACTGTTTAATTTTCACAAAGCACATGTTATATAGGCAAAAAAAGTTTCTACTGAATAAAATACATCAAAAATTACTGTTAATTTAATAGAAATAGTACAAAAATATAAAAAAAAGGTAACCCATAACATATATATTATAGGGACACGGAGCGCTGTGTATAGAGTAGGGATGCATTGATACCACCAGGGCCGGCGCTAGTGTAAGGCGGCACAGGTGGCCACCTTACTGTCCTGGCTTGCTGTCAGTGTGAGGGGCGGAAAAATTCTGTTTTTAAAATACCGGAAGCGGAGCTATGAATGATCTTCAGACATCAACCAGGGGCCCAGCCGCGCACTCTCAAACCGATGCAGTGTGCCTGCCTCAGTCCCACATTCTAAACATGAGCAGGCACACTGCATAATTTGGCACCGCCCCTTCACGTGACATGCATAGCCAGGGCACGCAGCAGCAGAAAAGCCTGGAGGACAAACCCCAAGCTTAGGGTGCGGCCCTGCAGCAGAGTCAGCCTGCGTGCTTCCACTGTAGTGTGAAGGAGGACTGGGCAGAGAGGCCGAGAGAAGATTTTAAAAGGTTTGAATAAAATGAGGGAGGGGAGGGGGTGTGTGTGTGTGTAATGTTCTGCTCGGGGGGTGTAATGTTCTGCTCGGTGGGGGTGTAATGTTTTGCTGGGAGGGGTAATGTTCTGCTGAGGGTGTAATGTTCTGCTGGGGAGGTGTGTGTGTAATGTTCTGCTGGGGGTGTGTGTGTGTAATGTTCTGCTGGGGTGTGTGTGTAATGTGCTGCTGGGGTGTGTGTAATGTTCTGCTGGGTGTGTGTGTGTGTGTGTGTGTGTGTGTGTAATGTTCTGCTGGTGGGTTTGAGTAAACTGATATTGGTACATTACTGTGAGGTTTATTGCTGTGGAGCTCTGTCATACGCTCATACACCCCGCACATTACTGTGAGTTTTATTGCTGTGGAGCTCTGTCACACGCTATATGAAATGAATTTAAGGGGGAGGGGGTGAAAGTAATTAAAGGGGAAAAATGAATTAAGGGGGAGTGAATTGAATTAGAGGACGAGGACTCTGCTGCCAGTCTGCTTCTGGAGACCTGGAGTCAGACAGTGGACCACAGCAACAGAGTGAGAGTGGTAGGTAGCAGGATCACAGGGAAACACTGGGAGTGGCAGGCAGTTTGAAATATGTGGGTATATTGACACAGCAAGACCAGGGGGCACCACCAGGCCACATTGCAAATTTGTGCAGTGCCTGGTGCCCCTCCTATGCCACATTGCCAAAGGAGGGGACCACACACTCTATAGATTGGCCCTGTGGCACAGGAGGGGCACCAGGCACAGCATAGTTTGGCAATGCGTGAGGACACCAAACACTCCCGATTGGCATGGAACGGATTGGGTGGAGGGGGGCACCAAAACGCAACTGCGCCTGAGTAAACAAAAATGCTTGCACCAGCCCTGGATACCACACACAGACATATACGTATATATCAACACGCAGACCTATATATACGTATATATCAACACGCAGATATATATACACCCACCCACAGACCTCAGACCATATTACACATACGCACATGGGGGGGTGGCATGTGGACAATCTCAACTAAATGCCCCCCCCCAATTTGGCTGATCCCTCCAGAAGAAATATTGAACCTGACAGAGCAGAGAATATATATATTATTCTCTACTCTATCGGGTTCAACATTTCTTCTGGAGGGATCAGCCAAATTTGGGGGGGGGGCAATTAGTTGCCAAAATGTGTGTGTAATACAAGTCTGGATATATATATATATGTAAGAGTATAGATATATATCTTATCTATATATATATATATATATATATAATATATATATATCTTATCTATATTATATATATATATATCATACCTGCCCTTACCTTCCCCTATAAATTTGCTAAAAATATACACACAAAAAAACAAACCACTGCCTGAGACCCCGTGCAGCCCACATGCCACCCCCCTCTACGTGGCTGAATGTATCTAATATATATAATTAAATACATTCAGCCAGGTGGAGAAAGAAAAAAAAAAGTTTTATTTTATGTTCCCGGGGACATTTAAAAATGTCCTCGGATTTCATTTTTTTTAGAAATGTGTCACCTTACCTTAGCCTGGTGGTCAGTGGGGGCTCCCTGGATCCTGGTTGTGGGGGCTGTGGGGGGTCTGCCGTGGCTGCAGGTGCAGTGGCTCCCTCCCTGCGCTGCCTGTCTCTGCCACATGCACCTGGGCGTCTAGCCCGCACAGTCGCAGCTCTGTCATTCGGCGGCCGCATGCTCAAGGGGATCCATGGGAGGCCCCGGCAGGCTGCCCTCTACAGTGCCTGATTAGTGGGCTGTGACTGCCTGATGTTTTAGTAACAAGAATGTTTTATCCCAAGCTTCAATGTTAAAAAATATTCCAGTTTTAATTCAATATCTAATAAACCCTTGCTTATAATATTCTGCAGTAAAGAGTCTCTTTATTTCTAGATTTTTTAGTATTTTTTAAGCATTTTTTTTCGAACTCAAACCGAACACGCGGAAATGTTCGAAGTTCGCGAACTGTTGAACGGCCGATGTTCGATGCGGACTCTGAACATATCGAACCGAACAGCTCATCCCTAGTCCTCACTCCAAAACCCCAACAGCAATCCAAAATAAGTAGATGCTAGGCAGATATTAATGTAATCACTTATAATATTTTATTCCTACCAGTGCAAAACACGATATAGTGACCTATTCAGTCTTTGTCAATTTATAGTCGGTGGTCACACACACTGCACCTGAACAACAGATAAACACCTTGTTTTTTGAGAATTAAATATTGCTTTCTCTTCATTATAATTATGTATGATGTTACTATTATGTTTCAATAAGCTTGGTGATTATATCTCCATCATATGTATACATACTTTTGTGGTAGGAGAGAAATTTGAATCAGGCATTAACTCCATCTTTATGTGGGATGTTTCTGCATAGGGATTCTACATCCATAGTAACCAATATAGGGCTCTATTACAATCTGTGCGTTAAAACGCGGGCGCAAGGGAGGAAAAACTGCACCTGCAGTTTTCCCCCTTGCGCCCATGTTTTAACGCCAGATTACAATGCAGGCGCAAAAAAAAAATGCAGCCTGCATTTTTTTCGGCTGTTAACACTAAGGCTAGGGTCAGACGAACGCATTTTTCGCGTCGACCGTGGAAAAGTGCGGTCGAACGAACGGACATATTTTTTCACGGAATACGCGGTAGCGGTCATACGATGCGCCTTTTCGTCCGTGATTTTGTACGGATCATCAATAAAACCCTTTTTGTGTCTGGACGTTATGTTGGCTGGACGTGTGCAGCGTCTGACGTCTCCCAATCACACACACACGCCGCTATGCGGCCGCAGCGCACTCTGTACGTCAGTAGTAGCGGTTTGACGTTCTCGAAAAAATGCGTTCGTTTGCCACTTGCGTTGCGCGGACGAACGTTCGTGCGGCCGTACTTCGTGTGTTCCCCGGCATTGGACGTCATTTGCTGCTAGCACGGCCGTGATTTTGTGCGGCTAAACGCACGTTAAAGCTGCGTTCGTCTGACCCTAGCCTTAGGATGCTCGCGGTAGCGCTGAGCACTGCCGCGAGCATCCACTCGCTGGAGTCCATAGGACTCCACTGAGTTTCTCTCTGCCGGTCACGTGACCGGCCGGATCTCGCATCGCGAGATCCGGCTAGTCGGCATAGTGATACGCAGGGAGAGACAGGGGGGACTTTTTCCCCCTGTCTTCCCTGCTCCCGCCGGCCAGAGGAGGCGACCGTAGCCGCGGTCCTCACCGCGGGACAGAGGGTGAATATCTGGTTGTGGTTTTTTTAATTTTAAAGCTGGTGTTAACGGATTCTGCAGAAGCGGAATCCGTTAACACCAGGTCCTGGCTCTGGTTAACTTTTCGTTGACCAGAGCCAGGCGTTAATCAGCGCTGGGACATTGTAATCCAGTGCTGATTAACGCTTTGCGCTCCCCATGTTAACTATAGGGAGCGCAAAGTGCAGTGACCTCGCGCTGAGAAGCGCAAGGTACCAAACGCAAACGGGTTTTTTAACCCGTTTGCGTTTGGATCATAATAGTCTGCTAATACCGCAGCTAACGGTAGTGCTCACGCAGGTGACTGCTATCGTTAGCTTTAGGTATGTAATAGGGGCCATAGTGTTGGAATGTAGTGTCTGGATATCTCTGAGTTTGTTGAGAAATTCTGCGATGTCCTGTATATAGCTGGCAGTATTGATTACTAAGGGTTTCAGGACAACCCGTTATTACAGGTATGGACACCTGCATTCATTACAGATTGTAAAGGGGTAATATGATTGTTGGGGAGGCCAATAAGAAATGAGTTGCAGTAATCAAGTCGTGAAATGACAAGCACATGAACCAGCTCCTTTGTGGTATCTTGTGTCAGAAAGGGGCAGACACAGGCAATGTTCTTGAGTTGAAAGTAACAGGATTTGTTCTCTGTCTGGAAGTGAGGAGAAAGCATTAGGTCAGAATCGAAGGTGACACCAAGGCAGCGAGCTTGCGGCGTCGGGCTAATGAGTGTCCCATTTACTCGTAGAAAAATAGGTGGCACTGGGGTCTTCTTGGAGGAAGTAACAATGAGAATTTCAGTTTTGGCAAGATTGAGTTTAAGGAAGTGGGAAGACATCCAATTAGAGACGGCAGAGAGACATTCAGTGACTCGATCCAGGAGAGAAGGAGAGGAGGTCTCAATCCCTAGTTTTAAACATACTCTTATTGGGCCTGCAGGACCAAGATCTATTTAAAAGTGGATTTCTAGTACACTATACTAAAATACAGATTAACACATTGAGGTTTATTTCTTTTGGTTTCTGTAATGAATTCCTCTATTTTTTTACATACTCACTTTTGTATTTCGCCATTTTTCACCTTTATCATTACAGATTCAAGATTCAAATTACAGATTCACGTTTAACTAATCTCTTCTTCTACCTCTCTAGTTTCCATTTCAATAGTTTTAAGGGTATCATTATTGTTATCTATTGTACTAATAACTACATTAATTGGATGGAACAATGATTAAGTATTGGACCATTTGCTGGTAAACTATTGAATCTAGGGACAATCTTAAATGTAATAAACTGTTCCAAAAACACTATGTCCCACCTTGGTTTCACTTCTTTTTCAGACAGTCTCTCTAAATGCCAAAATAAATCATTGAGATAAGCATTTTTAGTATTTGTGACATATTCTTTTACATTTGGTTCACTGAACAAGCTGTCCAACCTTCTTTTTCTGGATTCTCCTCGGTCAGTTGTCCTCTGCCACTGGTATCTAGTAGGCTCGATGTTGACATGAAGTTATGTATGTCCATAGGACATTTAAAGCAGTCTCCCTGTATTGACTACCAAGGGAAAGGGAAAGCCCATTTGTTGTGTACTCTCTCCGACTGTTCAAAGTATACAGAGAAAGGGAAAAATTTAAATGTCTTAGAATTTCCTGGGATGTTGATTTACTACCTCTTTTAGACAGTAGTGAGCAGGGGCGGACTGACAATACTCAGGGCCCCCGGACCAAATAATGCAAGAGCCCACCAGATTCCACCCATGACTCCACCTCTTTCCAACCTTAGCCCCACCCAAATCCCTCCTCTGCACCCACCTCTACATTTGCAGAGCACAAACAAAAATGCAAGAAGTTAATAAACAAGTGTAATCTAAATCCCCCGCCCAGACCATTTTTGCTAAAATGCTGCGTGAAGTGGAAGAGTTTCCTCCACCCCATCCAGCGTCACCAGCAACCAGGGAAAATGGGTCCAGCCAAGACATTGTGCTGTCTGGGTCCAAAAATGAAATGCTGACCAACTCCCCCCCCCAAAAAAAAAATATCACACCTATGCATTTCACTGAGCTCCAGAGCTATAAAAGTCACATAGTGTACGGTGTGTATGAGCGTATCACAGAGTTGCACAGCAATAAAACTCACAGTATTGTGCGCTGTGTATGAGAGCATCGCAGAACTGTACAGTATTAGGCTGGCGTCAGAAGAGTGCTCTATGTGCGCCCATACTGACGTGCCTTCTGGCTAGGACGTGCATTGACGGAGCTGCAAAGTGTGATCCTCCATAGGAGGATCGAGCCTTGCAGCGCTGATCGCATCAAGTGCACTCAGCGAGGTGGCCGGACGGGCGCCGATTGGAAGGAACGTCCACTCTCACGGACGTTCCTTCCGCTCTCCAATGACGCTCGTTTGCCCCAGCCTTAAAATGCACAGTAATGTGCAGTCTGTATGAGCATATCACTGAGCTACATAGCAATAAAACTCACTCACATCCACACACTGCACATTACTGTGAGTTTTTATTGCTTTGGAGCTTGTGATACGCTCAAACACACCACATATTATAAATAGTGATGAGCTGAAAACCCCCGTGTTCGGTTCGCATTCGAACTCGAACAATTTCAAAAGTTCAGGTTTGAATGCGAACACGATTCGAACTCAATGCAAGTTAATGGGACTCGAACGTTCGATTTTTAGAGTGCCCTCCAAGAGGGCATATATGCAAGATATTTGCCATAAAAGGTGTATGGGGGTCCAGGTAGTGCCCTGGGGGTCAGAAAACAAGGACAAAAAGTTATAAAAAAAAAAGTTTTTAAAGGAACAGTGAGTTTTCCGCGAAATAAAGGTTAAGAATAAAAACGAAAAATTCCTTCAAATAGCGTGCCTAGGAGGTCCCCATAACCTGCCCGTGAAGTGGCGGATTTGTAGGATGTATAGAGACATTTAAAAACAAAAAAATTACATTTCAAATGACAGTAAATGGTTTTCCTTTAATCTATTCATAAACAACTGCTTGGGGCGGCAGCCTGTATGAAAAGAGGAGACGTTTTAGGACATGCAGAACAAGTTTAGTGATTTTTTTTGCTAAATTATGGAGAAACTTATGCAGGCTTTGTATGAAAGTAACAATAGGTGCTTTAAAATTGGGCCTTTAGTGTCGGCAACAGTGCCGTCACACCGTAACCCCTTTGTGGTATTGTGGAAGAGTGCAAGGTTGGACCCTGCGGTCAAATATTAAAATGATATGAATCTGGAACAGGTGTCAGTGCACCCAAATATTGTGCCTTTGGTGGTAGCAAGTGCCTTCACACCGTAACCCCTCTGTGGTATTGTGGAAGAGTGCAGCGGTGGACCCTGCACTCCAATATTAAAATGATATGAATCTGGTATAGGCGTCAGTGGCAGTGCACCCAAATATTAGGCCTTTGGTGCCAGCTAGTGCCTTCACAACGTAACCCCTCTGAGGTATTGTGGAAGAGTGCAGGGTTGGAGGTTTTGGTAATGCAGAAGAGATCCCCGATCTATTCAGTTACGTCAGCATCAGGGGATTGATAGCTCTGATCCAGGACTGATTCATTTTTATAAATGTCAGCCGGTCTACAGAGTCGGTGGACAGATGCACTCTTTTGTCTGTGACAAAACCTCCAGTGGCACCGAACGTCCTTTCAGAAAACACGCTGGTTGAAGGGCAAACTAGTAGCTGCATAGCATATTGGCTATGATCCAAACTCAACACCCAGTAAGCCAGTGGATCATCTGCTGTAAAGGTATTCAGGTCTGCCCTTGCCCCTAGGTAGTCCTGCACCATATGATGAAGACGCTGGCAATGGGTGCCTACATTTGACATCCCTGGGCATCGTGGACTAAAAAAATTTAAAAAGGCATTAAGTCAAGCGGCCCCAGTCTTCACCGCTCTTCCTCTGATCATCCGCAGCCTCCGAAGCACCTGTGTCATCACTTGGTAACCTACCAGTGCCTGGAAATGTGTTATACAAGTGTTGCTTTAGAGCGTACTCAAGTTGTTTCATCCTGTCCTCCCTCTGTGCGGGCAGGATGAGCTCTGCAACTTTACCCTTGTATTGTGGATCAATAAGGTTTGCCAACCAGTAATGATCCCTCTCCTTGATAGCACGAATCCTGGGGTCCTTTAGCAGGCTTTGCAGGATAAGGGAGCCCATGCAGCGTAGGTTGGAGGTGGCATTAGCTTCCAAGTCTTCCTGGTCTATGAGGATGACCCCATCGTGCACACTTCCTCCTCCCAGCCACGTACTAGTCCTTTGGTTTCTGGGCACACAAAACCCTCCCTTGAGGAATCCCCACCTTCAATGCCCCCACTACTTATGTGAGGACCCGCAGGAATGCTGTCTGCGTAAAGACTGGGGCCTTGAGAGCTAGGGAAGGCCTCCTCTTCCTCCTGCTGCTCTGCCTCTAGTGCCACATCTATAATTCCCCGCAGAGTGCACTCCAGCAGGAACACTAAAGGAATTGTGTCACTGATGCATGCACTGTCCCTGCTCACCATCCTCGTTGCCTCCTCAAATGGTGAAAGTACAGTGCATGCATCCTTGATCAGTCACTGCAGGGGGGGGAAACAAGTTGACCTGAACCTGTCCTTGTGCCATACTCACACAGGTACTCATTGATGGCCCTCTGCTGCTTGTGCAGACATTGCAGCATTGGCTGCAGACTTTTCTGTCCTGGCTGAGAAGCTGTGCCAGCCCTGGGTACCTGGTTAGGAAACGCTGTACCACCAGATTTAGGACGTGTGCTAGGCATGGTACATGCGTCAACTTACCCTGGCGTAGGGCAGAGAGAAGGTTGCTGCCATAATCACAAACAACCATTCCCAGCTGAAGCTGGCGTGGTGTTAACCATCTCTGCACCTGCCCCTGCAGAGCTGACAGAATTTCTGGCTCGGTGTGACTCCTGTCCCCTAAACAAACCAGCTCAAGCACAGTATGGCATCTTTTTGCTTGAGCCATTGCGTAGCCCCTGCCACGCGTCAGTTTAACTGCCACTTCGCCAGAGACAGAGAAGGAGGAGGAGGAAGAGGTGGTGGAGCAGACAGACCTCATACAAGCAGCTTTCTGGAGGCGTGGTGGATGAACAAGCTCCAGCACAGAGCCCCGTCCTGGATCTCTCACAGCTGCAAGCAGAGTTAGCCAGTGTGCCATGAAGGAAATGTAACGGCCCTGTCCATGCTTGCTGGACCACGTGTCTAAAGTCACGTGCACCTTGCTGCTGACTGCCTTTCCCAATGACTCCATAACATTGTCTTCCACGTGCTGGTATATCGCTGGAATGGCCTTCCATGAAAAGAAATGGCGTTTTGGAACCTGCCACTGTGGTACAGCACATTCAGCAAATTCACGGAAGGCAGCAGCTGTAATGCGAGTAATTTTGCTAAGCTGGTATTTAGACGCTGTGCTTGGGGATGGTTGGGACTATATTTTTTCTTACGCTGCAGCAGCTGGGGCAACGTAATCTGACTGCGTAAATCTTCAGCTGATGGGATGATGTTACATTCTAAGGAAGGACCTGGTACACCCATTACTGTAGCATCATCCCTGTCAGTGGAGGTTGTAGGCAATGACATGGCAGGACATATAGTGGGGGTTGAGACAGATGAGGAGGAGGAGGACCTACGCAAAGTTTTGCGCCAACGGGATGTGTGGCACTTGTTCATATGTCGCCTCAAGCACGTGGTACCCAAGCGTGGGATGTCTTTCCCACGCTTGATCCTCATCTGACATAGATTACAAATAGCAATGGTGCTTTCTGCTGCACATTTCTTAAAGAACTTTTTTAACCCGTTTGCGTTTGGATTGTTATAGGCAGCTAATACCGCAGCTAACGGTAGTACTCACGCAGGTGAGTGCTATCGTTAGCGTTAGGTATGTAATAGGGGCCCTAGTAGGCTTGAAAGATTGAAATTTAAAACACTGTTTGCAAAAAAATCTACACAACGAAAATGTCTGAAATTTTCATAAAAGATCCTATGAATGATAATAAAAGGTCTGTTAAGTAAAATTGAAAAAAACGATTTTGAAAAAAATCCCCAAAAATGCCTAAAAGATCCTAAAAAAATCTAGAAATAAGGAGACTTTTTACAGCAGAATAAAATAATAAATGGTTTATTAGATATTGAATTAAAAAGGGAATATTTTTAACATTGAAGCCTATGGGATTCGCCTGAATAAACCTGTCAAATGAAACCACTGAACAGCAGGGCATTTTGGCAACTTTTTCCTGCTGTTTTGTGTTCTCTGAATAGATGAACCATTGCTACTCTATGGGGGATTTCACTGCCCTCGAACAGGCACCGTACGTGCAGGCAATTTGCCAGTATTTGACGAACTGCTCTCTGAATAGCCGAATGGCCCCGAAATGTCTCCGTTCGCTGAAATTCAGTGCCAGTTACAATTCAGCCCCATTTCGGATCTCTCTGAATATCCCCTATAGTTACCCACGTAGTTTTAACTTTTAATATTAATAAAATTGTATTTGGACTTTGCATATTTTCTTGGGCTTTGCACCATTTTTTTGCATCAGTTTTGCATTTTTTTGGAAGGAGTTGCTGGTATCCTGTATAGTTTATATAATATATATATATATATATATATATATATATATACATCCCAGACCTCAGAAACAGACACTGGAGCAGCTGACAGAATGCACTAACAGCATTCTACCAGGCCCCTCTGGCTGGCCATGTTCAAGCGAGCGGCCACCAACAAGGGAAGGTTGTAATGCGGCTTCCTGCTTGTGCCACGCTCTTGAAAGACCTTGCAGGGTTTGCAAGATCTCTCGAACTCTACAACATCTCGTGAGAGTGCAGCTGGAGGTCTCATCACATGCCGTCAGCCGCTTGCTGGAACGTGGCCAGCTGGAGGGGCCTGGTAGAATGCTGTTAGAGCATTCTGACAGTCGCCCCAGCCCTTTGGACACTGCCTGGCAAGCAAGCGAAGTGCTGGCTCCTGGTATCAGTATAAGTATCGGGGGCATTTCCACAAGTACTCTTGCATATGCCGGTATTGGCGCTGATACCGGTACTAGTATCGGTTCATCACTAGTGTTAGGGCCTGAATACTCTATTATCAAGTGAACAAGGTTGATATTTGTCATGAGCACAGCCCAGAATGTGATTATATACATCTTGCCAAATTTAAGGTAGGCCTCTACCCCATGGTCTTTTTTTTTCCTCGTGGCGCAATCTCATTTATATCTACAGTGGTTCAGATATATTTATATAATCGATTTGTATACAACGAAAATAAATGGAAAGGGATATTTTATGGTTAAAGGGGAGCAAAAGGAGGCGTCACTCATTAATCTATCCTGAGACCATCAGCCCCCTCTCTTCATGTTAACCTAAAGTATGTTAATAAACTCTTATTCCAATTCCAGACTCAGCATTAGACGTGTCATATTTTGGTTTCCTCTCAACGAGCAGATGTCAAGTGACCAGAGAGAGGCTGGACGCTCTAACTTGTGTCCTGCCAATCTAATGGCTCAGCATCCAAGCCCAATGAGTGGTCACAATACTTAGAATGTCCCTTTAACTGGATTCCAAAAGCGTATGTATTATAATAAAATTCTATTTTATTCTAAATTCTATAATTCTAAAAGTTATTTTGTAATAAGACATTTTAGAAAACCCAAAACTGCTAGCAACCATTATCTCTACTACATCACAAAATAACACTGTTATGTTTCGCACTTTATTTTGCTGTTTTGGTGTATTTTAAAGTGATTATAACACTAGTTTGCATTATTGCTTGGTTCAGCAAATGCAGGCAGACCGAACACTAATATCTCAGTAGCACTTGTTTTAAGATAAATTCATTTTTATGCTTTTCCAAGCATAATTACTTGTAATAAATTAAGTCTCAAACCACAATGACAGTGGCAGAGCTTTTAGAGGGTATTCTATGCATTCTCATTAGATTTTTATGCAAGAAAGTGCACTCTATGAAGTGAAGCATAAAATGTAACCTACATAAAAATGGTTTTGTTTACACTATAACAAAAACGTACTCAAGTACGATTATAAAGAAACATAAGTTCAATTCCCTCTCTTAATAAAATGTGTAATATCATACTACAAAATTATTGCCATGCTTGCAAAAATACTTTAATTTTACAGTAAATTACAGTAGTAATTTTTTTACATTTATTTCGCATACTATATCATTACAATGGGGAACAGTAGTCTCACCGCTGTAATCATCTGTCAGAATGCTGAACTCAGAACTATTGAGAATTTGACTGTCAGGGTTATTCAGAGAGAGGTGAAAACCTGGAACTGTCAGGAGGAGACAGCAATCTAGACCAGATAACCGATTTGGAAAGTGAGCTAAATGCGAGAACTTTTCTGGTTTGGCTATTTTGACCTAGAATTTTCACTTCTCCAGTCATTCTCCTGGGTTTCATCTCTGAACAATCCTGATATATGCTGCATATCTTATAGACATGCGTGTCCAAAAAATTCAGTTTTGCAGATGTCTATTTCAGATTCAGAAGCTTTTCAGAAGCAGCCAATCTGATTAATTTGGTTTTGTGATACTTTGTAATAGAAAAATATCAGAAATATTGTAATCATTTGAAATCTTTTGAAGCGTTTGATAAATATGAATGCATTTGATGTTTAACCCTTTCACTGCAGAGGACGCTTAGCGTTTCTGTTTTGGTGATGGCTAATTGTTTTTAACAGTTTGCACTTTTCTTTGGCGATGCTTTGGTATGGTCATTGGACCTCATAAGTGATAATACTCCCTTGATTCTCATGTCTTTATTCTGATAGGGTCAGCATAGAAATCGTATCAGTTTTAGGGATATGCTGTCTCCTTCTATTTCTTCCATGCTGATTGAGTAATGTGATTTTGGGCTAGTATAATGGTTGATGGACCTTGTATCATTGTGATATAATTTTAAGAGCTTTCCTTCTATGCCCCTTTACTCCATCGGCTTTGTAGGATTGGCATGGAAATGAACATATTGACGGGGATATACTCTATTTAACCTGTGACTATATTTGATTACAGGAGAAATTTATCCATGAGTAAATAATTAAACACTCATGACAGACCACGTATTTATTTGATACTATCTTTAGCCAGTGGTTTTGTTACTTTGTTGCATTGTGCAAATCCCTATATCTGTTGCGCCTATCAATGTATAACAGTACATATGTTGGGAATGCATATTTTTTGTGTCAAGTGACACAAACACCTATATATTTTCTGCAATATGTATCCTCTTTACTGAGAATTCGAGAGGCCCAATCAATCAATTCATTAGGAAGCTGATGAGATCCAATTGACACCATATGCATCTATCAGAATGATCTATTTTTTTCACTAACTGTGTTATATATTATTATTTAAATAAAGTTAAAAATTTGATGTACTAATATTATCCATACCAGCAATTGTGGCACCAGCAAGCCAATAGGCATGGATATACTAGCCACTTTGTGTGTTTCCGCTTGTTTTAGGAACCTAGTTTGGGAGGGAGGATGTAGCCACAATCGGCGGGTTATTACATGTTTCATATGCAGGGAATATGAGGGTCCAGCAATATTTTTCCTGCAATTCGGAGGCAGTGAAATTCCCCATAGAGAAGTAATGGTTAATCTATTCAGAGAACGCCAAACAGCAAATAAAAGTAGTGAATGCCCCGATTTTTGGTGGTTTCATTCGACAGGTTAAACAGAAAAAATCCCAGGTTTCAATGTAAAAAAAAAGTCCCCATTTTTATTAATTTTTATTCAACTGCTTATTCTTTCATTTGCAGCAAAAAGTTTTTTACATGGCTTTTTTATATTCTGTAACAGACCTTTTTATTGTTATTCTTGGGACCTTATTCATTTTTTCCATCCATTTTCAATCATTATTTCTTTTATAAGTTATATTTTTGGTTGTTTTTTTTTTACCCCTGTACGGCGGCTGGACATCTTTTTCCAGCGGTCTGTTCTGGGAGTCATTGGCTTCATTCGGTGGTTTGAGGATGCGGTCAGTGGTGTTTTCAGCTTGCCGTCGGCTGCGTTCAGCGGCTTATTGGATCGATTCAGTGATTTTTATGCGGCCTTCGGCAGTTTATCGGCTGCATACGGTGGGTTTATCGTGGTGTTCATTGGATCGATATGGTGCGATTGAATGACAGAGTCAGGAGAACATGAAGGGTGAGAGTTAAACAAGACAGATGGACAGGAGATCCTAAACTGAAATAAAAGGTCCTTATACTAGCCTCTGTACTAAGGAGAACAAAATACATAAAACAAAAAACAAGGAACAGACAAGAATGGTCAGGACTGGAGCCAAGGATACAGAACCAGGAAGGAACGTCAGACTAACAGAGGTTGGCAACAGATCAGAATATACAGAGCACTGGAAGCAGAAAGATAGGGTAGTCAAGAAAGCCGAGAACAATACCAGAGAAAATACAAGAATGCTTTGCAGCAAAACAGGAACCAGAACTCAGAACTCACAAGAACAGGTGTCACTACTAGAACTCATGCCAGAGCAATGAGCCTCTGTGCTGCTGATGTTTAGATAGCGAACAGGTCTGGGCAATTAGGACATGGGATCCCAGACCTGAACATCACAGCAAAACCCAGGAGTGGCACAGGGTGGAATAGCTAGACCCAGATAGGGAAAAGTTCACCTGGATTGCTCCCACCACCAGGGGAGACATCTGAAAAGAGTAGAAACATGACAGTATCATATACTCGTCAAATAATGCATCAATTTGAAAATGTGCTTTTAATAATTTTAAGCAGTTTCAATGTACGTATTATGCAAATTTGTTTCCATAATTCCACTCCCAGGACCCAGTGGATTTAATCTAAATCAACTTGGTAGTTAACAGCTGGTCATTACTAGGTAGGGACAGGTTAGAAACATAGAAACATAGAAAAATGTCGGCAGATAAGAACCTTTCGGCCCATCTAGTCTGCCCAATTACATGGATACTTTACCTGGATTTATCTTTTGTTTAGGATAGCCTTATGCCTATCCCATGCTTGCTTAAATTCAATTACTGTTTTGGCCTCTACCACTTCTACTGGAAGACTGTTCCATGTATCCACCACCCTCTCAGTAAAATAATGCTTCCTGATGTTACTTTTAAACCTTTGCCCCTCTAATCTAAGACTATGTCCTCTTGTTTTGCTATTTTGTTTCCTTTTAAATATACTCCCTTCCTCTACCTTGTGGATTCCCTTTACGTATTTAAATGTTTCTATCATATCTCCTCTGTCTCGTCTTTTTTCCAAGCTATACATGTTAAGATCATTAAGCCTTTCCTGGTAACTTTTCTCCTTCAAGCCGTACACCATTTTAGTAGCCCTTCTCTGAACTCTCTCTAAGAGGTCTATATCCTTCTGGAGATACGGTCTCCAGTACTGCACACAGTACTCCAAGTGAGGTCTCACCAGTGCTCTGTACAGTGGCATGAGCACTTCCCTTTTCCTACTGCTAATACCTCTCCCTACACAACCAAGCATTCTGCTAGCATTTCCTGCTGCTCTATTACATTGACTACTTACCCTTAGATCATCTGGGTAAAAGCTATGAGGGATTCTGGGTCCAAAAAAACACTGTTCAAAAACTCTCCCAGACACACTTGTGACAATATTTATATATGCTATAAGCCTCATCAATTACAGAACATTTATTCGAATTCAGGTGTTAAAGTAAAAGATTCATAGATGAGCAGCTAATCTAATAAACTCAACATATTTATCCAAATGTGGAAACTATGAAAGATTATATTTATTTTGCAGATCTAAGCGTTAACAAACCTATTGCAATGAAAGATTTATGATAGCATAGTGGTGCTTAGCACCTAGCTGTTCTAGAGTAGTGTGCATTATTCATAGAGATACTTGGATTTAATCTATTGGAAAGTGAAAATGTTATTTCTAGTTACAGTAACTATGATGATTCATTAGTGCACAAGAGGATAAAATATAATTTATATAAAATAATTCCCTATTTTATTTTCTCCTGTGTGATGCACCAATATCATGATGCCAAATGAAAAGCATTATGTTAATGCTCAAGTTATTTAACAATATGGAACAATAAAAGTGAAAATCTAAGACCAGATAGCATTTGTATAAAATATATTTGAGTCATCATTAACCTTGATAGTCCCCATCTCACTCTTCATCACTCCGAGTTAATTATTTTGGAATGGTTAGAGATTTTACTCTATTGTTATTTGTCTCATAATAATTAACGGGTCAAATTATACAGTATAATATTAACACCTCACTGGAGAAAATGTATCATTTTCTAGGATAATAAAGCAGGGAAAAATGTGTCAGATGGCACATACTTTGTTATAAAGAGTATAGCATATTCAGAAACAATATCACTCCAGATAATAGATTGAAAGAGCATTTATTTTTATACTTATATAATATACTAATCTAAAAATTATGTTCATTCCACAATAAGTTAAAAAACACACTCAGCATATTAAATAATGGGCATGGGTAACAATTTTCATATGATGCACAATTGCACATAGTACAAAACAAATAAAATTGTTTTGGGTTACTTTCAGAGTTAGGGTTAGGATTATTATTTCTACTTGTTCCATGATTAGGGTTAGAGTTACTTTTAGAGTTCAGGTGACTATTTCTGCTTATTTTATGATTAGGGTTATGGCTACATATAGGATTAGGATTACAATTTCTGCTTGCGCTATGATTCTGCTTAGACTTACATTAGGGGTAGGGTTTCTATGCTAGTTTTATGATTATTATACTTTATTTATATAGCGCCAGCATATTCCGCAGTGCTGAACAATGGGCACAATTTAGACAGGGCTACACTACATTGAGACTGAACAACATTTGATAAACCAGTACAAGAGTAAATGAAGACCCTATTCCCATGGAAATTTACAATCTAGAAGGGTTGGGGTGGAAACAGGAGGAGAGGACTGCAAGGTGAGAGTGATGGGCTGGTTGGGGCAGTGAGGTATCTTAGTGAGTCGGGTGGTATGCTTGCCTGAATAGGAATGTCTTGAGGGAGCATTTGAAAGAAAGGAAACTAGGGGAAAGTCTGACTGTACGAAGGAGAGCGTTCCAGAAGATGGGGGCAGCGCGTGATAATCCTGCAGTCTATCATGGGAAGAGGTGATGCGGGGTGAAGCTAGGCACAGGTCACTGTTTGATCTAAGGAGCGAGCTGGACTGTATTTGGTGACTAGTGAGACAGGTTTGGGGTACTATTTCCGCTTGTGTTATGATTCTGATTCTTTTATGATTATGGTTAGGCTTACTGTTAGACTTAGAATTATGGGTTCATTTTTTTATGATTAGAGTTAGGATTTGAGTTACTGTTAGGCTGTGGGTTACTGTTACTGTTTGTGCTTGTTTTATGAGTGTGTTTCTGTTAGGGTTACGGACTGTTTCAGTTTGTTTCACGTTTAAGTTTAGAGTTAGAGATATTGTGATGCAGAGTGAGAGCAATTTTTTTCAGTCATCCAAATTAATCTGCATTGTTCTGATTATATTCGGCGTTATAGTCAGATCAGTTTGGTAAATTTATTCCTGATGTGTTACGTTTCAGAAGCTCGCCAATTTGGAATTTCAGATGTATCCCAATCACTGATATTCTACTGAATTTATTCACAGTGTGAACTCAATCACACTAGTGTAACAAATACTCACTGCTCCTTTTGAAATATAAATATATATATATTTATATATTTATTTATAGTTACCGTTATATTTTAAAAATAGTTGTTTTGACAATGCTTATGAGATGGTGTTTTGTAGATCTGACCTATAGACTCCATTCTATGCCCAATGCCACACAGTAAGGAGCAACTGCTTTAAAGATACTGTGGAGGGGGCAATTTATAAGATAACAAAATTTCCCCAGACAGTGAGGGGTAACCCACAGCCCTGCTAGGTTGTGATGACGTGTAAGGGACGTCTTCCGCATTTTGAAGTGAAACACCAATCCTCTGCCTCCTCTTGCAAGCAGAAGAACACTGAGAATAAATAGTTTCCTGGGTCCATCTGGCGGATCTTTTGTAAGGCATGTTTGACTCTCCAGCAAAGGATAATACCAGCAGTGTGCAGGGATGTCGATGGTGGTACTCTCTGGCTCCCTAAGATTAAATTCTGAGCTGTTCTCTCATAACAGAGTATTTAAAAAGGAGCCACAAATGATTAGCTGGTCATGCCAGCTATTGCCATTTGCGGTTCTCTATTAGCAGCTTACCCAGAATAGGTCCTCTAGTGCAATGTTTCTCAAATCCAGTACTCAGGACTCACTATCAGGCCAGATTTTAAGGGTCACATTGGGGAAATGCAGACTGAAAACTGCAATCACTGAGCAGCAAATTATATCACCTGTGCTGTGCTTCAGATATCTGACAAACATGACTTGTTAGTTGGCCCTGAGGACCGTAGTTGAGAAACACTGCTCTAGTCTAGTGTATGGGAGCTAATATGGCAGTGTCCTCCATTAGTTTTCATCTTAAATCTTACTGTAAACTGTTTTTTTGTATGCCAATATATATATAATGGACATGATTTAATACATTATTCACCAATATGGTATGTGCCTCTGCCTTTATATTCCTCTGCTTTGCTTAGATACTTTAATAAATTATGTTTTACCCAAACACCACTCTTTAGACCATCCGTTAGCAACCTTGGCCCCCCAGATGTTTTGAAACTACATTTCCCATCATACTCAGTCACTCTTTGAGCTGACTAGGTGTCATAGGATATGAAATTCCAAAACTTCAGTGAAATAAGGTTGCCGAGCTCTGCTTTAAATTCATTTGTCTTGATTACACAGATTAGAACAGACTTTGTTTTGCAGGCTAAATTATTTTGCTCAGTTAAAAATAATATTTTTGTCTAGAATACAAGAATAAAATCATACCATTTGACAGGGTTTGCCTGATTAAATGTATTCATAGCTGATATTTAGAAAAACATAAAGATTTGTGAAGCCGTTTTAAAATATATTAAAAATGAAACATAATATAGGCATTTATATTTCAAGTTTTTAGGTCAAATTCTCCAACTGAGACTTTGCTCATGAGTCCCGACTGCTAAGTTACAGCAAGCATGGGTTTTTCATATAAGATAGTTTATTATCATAAATGGAAACAGCTGGTGCAAAAGCTTCATCTTTCATTTTAGTTTACTGCATTCCAGGAGGTAAGAACCACATAGAACGTTCTCAGAAATTCATTTTATAAGCAACTGCAAATAAAGTATTAAATGTTATGTCTTACTTTTCATTGCAGGAAAAATATAATTTAGAATGCGAATTGTGATGACAAGCACCAGTCATGTTAAAATGAACAATGAGCACTTGTTAAAGTGAACACACTCTTTTTTATTATTATTATTATTATTATTTATTAAATTGTTATTATTAAAAAATATATATTTTTGTTTATTTCTTTGTCCCTTTGGATACTAGGAAATTATTTTTATTTTGCTCCTTTGCTGTAACATTCTGAAACATATGTGTTTCTTGCTATTTGTACTGGTTTGGCTTGAATAAATTTTTTTGCTTTAGTAACAAACCTCATTTCACACATTCAAGTTTTCTTGTTTTCTTTAATTCAGGTTTTCATGTTTTCTTTAAAATAAAGGTAACACTACATACTTCTATACTCTGGTGATATATATATATATATATATATATATATATATATAGTATATATATATATATGTAGCACTCAGCCCCAGAGGAGCCGCTGAATAAACCCAGGATAGTCTCACCGAACTAAGAATTACTATGCACCAGCACACTGTTGTGGATTTTTTTAAGTTATATACTTTACTGAAGCAATAAAGTGGTATTGAATACACATATACTTTGAGGCATAAAGCAATTAGCTTGGATAGATAACGTGATGCGCAACGCGGAAAACACATGGTGGAAAAGAAACGGTTAAAACCCCTCAGTTCATGGGTTTAAGTCCCGCTCAAAAAGGCTCATAAATTGGTGTCCTAGGGTACCCGGGTACTAGATTCAACTGGCCAGTGAATGAACAAAAATATCTTCAACTAGTCAACGTTGGGGCCCTGTAATTTGTAGCAATCAAATAAGTGCGCACTGTTATGCAACTGCAGGCCTTGAGGCCTCTCACCTATCCGGCGAACAACTTGTCCAGATCCGAGGACTCGACCAGAAGATAGCTCTCTCTCTCAGCCGACTGGAACCCAGTGCCAACGAAATCCACTCTCCCAATGCCGAATCTCCACAGTCAGGAATTGATCTGCCGCCTGGACTCCCGTTCCATCCGCGGCCTCCTTACTCGAGGTCCTCCTGGACTATGTTTGTCATCCGAACTGCTCAGCGGAATGTGGTACACGATGATGCACACTCTTTCCCTGATCACTGGATAACGCCACCTGTACACGCGCCAACCTGGTTTCGATCCCGGACAGTGTCTCTCATACGTCTCTCTTCACACGCTGCTCTGCTTGTTCTGACTATTCCGTGCACGAGGTTCTGATCTCTTTCCTGGTGCCAGCACGCCCACTTCCTGTTCTCTCCCCCTGGGTTTCTAGGAGATAGAGTCCTTTAGTCCAGCATAGTCCTTTACACATTTATGCTCTGTCTCCCTCTAGTGGCAATATCATTTCAGTCCAGAGAGCCAAACTAAACACAGCACTACACATATATATATATATATATAATAATGGAGAAGGCCGGGCACTCGTTTTCCACGGGTGGCAACCCCCTAGGGGGCCCCCAGCAAGGATAACGTAGTTACTTTCCCCGGTGCTGAACTCCCCATAGAAATAAATGTATCAAAAAATAGTGGAGGGAGGCAATGATGCAGCCCAAGAAAGGAGAAAGGAGACAGAGAATGGGAGGAAGGGAAAAAGTGAGAGGGTCAGTTTTTTTTTCTTTTTACTGATACTATCACTTTTTCCCATCCTTCTATTCTCTGTCTCCTTTCTCCTTTTTTTGGCTGCAACATTGCCGCAGCATTTTCAGCACAGTACACTTTTACAGGGGACTCCTCCTTCTCTTTATGAGCTTCTGCATCTCATTACAACTAATATGGGACCCTTTTGATGAATATTTCTACCCTTTACTGGGGGGGTGCTCAATGTTTATCTAACCTCTCCTCCCTCTCCCTCCCCCTCCTGCTTGGCCTCCTGGTTTGCCTTTATTGCTTTTACCATCTATACAGATTCCCCCCTGGAGGGGTTCTGTTTTTGTTTTTAACCCTTTTTTAATGTGAATTGGCCTTTTTTCCCGCCCGAAAGCATCTGTTGTCATAGGCAATGCAGCATTTGGCCGCGGCTTGATGATGTCAATGCGTCAGCATGTTTGCTGCTTCTGGGTTTCGGGTGCTGGTTTCTCTAATTGCTGTGGAGGGGATGGGTAAGTGATTTCCTTATCTGCCTATATAATGACTGTAATTTAATGTAACATTACAATGATAAAGGCCCCTGTGGGGCCGAAACATCGGCTTTTTAATGTAAACATCAATAAAGTTTATTTTTTTAACAAGTCCCTGAGTGCCTCCCTCCACCTATTTTTTGTTTATATGCTCATCATAGGGAGTTTGCACCAGGGCACATAATTTTGCTGTAAGAAGCTTTGGCTTACAGCACTTCTATATTTTTCTGGAATTAAGTGCCCGGCCTTCCTCTATTTTGCTATATATATATGTATATATATATATATATATATATATATACATACAGTAAAACCATGGATTGAGAGTAACTTGGTTTGAGAGCGTTTTGCAAGAAGAGCAAATTTTTTTAATAGATTTTGAATTGATATACCAGCAATGTCAAAGTATGTGTGAGGAAACGCGGCGTCGCCGCAATAGAAAGGCCAAAACCAGTGCTGCATCATGATCCAGGCAGCACCTATGCTATTATTTCCCCTTACCTGGTTTACCCTTGCTGCAAACCTACGTGACTAATTAAGCAGTGGCTGCATCCAATAAAATGTCTATGCCTCCCTACAGCCAATGCTCAATCATTGTAGTTACTATCTCCTAGTGACTGAGAGTTTCTACTTGTTGCAGCTCCTCAAAGCCCTATTTCCAAGAACCCTCCTATATTGCCTCACCGTTGCTGAATTATGCCTGTACCTGGATTATTCTTATGATCATCGCTTCTATACCGACCTGGACTATATTGCCTCACTGTTGCCAACTTTTGTTTGTTCCTGGATTTCCCATCTGACCGTTGCCTGCCTACAGTCCCTCTGCTTGAACTTCATACCATTCTAAGGACTTATTTCCAGTAAGTCACCCCATATTCCTTCGCTATATATATATATATATATATAATATATATATATATATACATACAGTAAAACCATGGATTGAGAGTAACTTGGTTTGAGAGCGTTTTGCAAGAAGAGCAAATTTTTTTAATAGATTTTGAATTGATATACCAGCAATGTCAAAGTATGTGTGAGGAAACGCGGCGTCGCCGCAATAGAAAGGCCAAAACCAGTGCTGCATCATGATCCAGGCAGCACCTATGCTATTATTTCCCCTTACCTGGTTTACCCTTGCTGCAAACCTACGTGACTAATTAAGCAGTGGCTGCATCCAATAAAATGTCTATGCCTCCCTACAGCCAATGCTCAATCATTGTAGTTACTATCTCCTAGTGACTGAGAGTTTCTACTTGTTGCAGCTCCTCAAAGCCCTATTTCCAAGAACCCTCCTATATTGCCTCACCGTTGCTGAATTATGCCTGTACCTGGATTATTCTTATGATCATCGCTTCTATACCGACCTGGACTATATTGCCTCACTGTTGCCAACTTTTGTTTGTTCCTGGATTTCCCATCTGACCGTTGCCTGCCTACAGTCCCTCTGCTTGAACTTCATACCATTCTAAGGACTTATTTCCAGTAAGTCACCCCATATTCCTTCGCTATATATATATATTATATATATATATATATACACTGTATATATATCACCGCACATTGGGCTCACAAACCCCCTTAACAGGTGCCACCCCGGAACCAGCACCTGATATATCCTGACAGTACGTACGCTTTGTCTGCCGAGTATCACGTCACGACTGAGGCCATGGGCACCTTTCCTCCCTGCGTCCGTGGCAGCATTCTGGCAGCTTGACGGGGAGTGCCACACAGTGTAACATGCGCAATAGTATCACATATTTCAGAGGACGTGCTGAAACCCTCCCAACAGATAGCAGTGATCCCATTAGGGATAAACGTCCTGCACAATAACCCTCCTCTCTCTCTCTCTCCCCCACCAGCCAAAATTCTTCTCATAAGCAATGTACAGGTTAATTTGTTTTATTTTTGCTTTATACTGTACAGTATTTTGTATTACTGAAATCATTTTCAGATGAATAAATGGTTGTGGAACCAATTGACAGGGTTTCCATTATTTCTTATGGAGAAATTCTCTTTGATATGAGGGCTTTGGATTGCAAGCACGCTTCCGGAACGAATTATGCTCGCAATCCAAGGTATTACTTTATACATATACCTTGATAAAGGCCCCTGAGTGGGCCGAAACGACGGATCGTGCTGATGGGCATCTTTTCAACGGATATTTAATAAAACATCGCTTTTAACATTTTTTGAAGTCTGGGAGTGCGTCCATTCCTCGGGTTTTGTATTATCATTTGGACTTTTGCACCCAGGCACATTTTTTGCTAGAGGTTTTTTGCAGGTTGCCTCTGGTATTTGGATTAGGGATGAGCTGTTCGGGTTCGGACGGTTCGGAGTTCGACCTGAACTTTGGCAGTTCGAAAGTTCGCGAATTTCGAACTTTTTGGGCGTGTTCGGTTCGAGTTCGAAAAAAAAAAGAAATTTTGAAAAAAGTATAGAAAATGCTTAAAAAAATACTAAAAAATCTAGAAATAAAGAGACTCTTTACTGCAGAATATTATAAGCAACGGTTTATTAGATATTAAATAAAAAACTAATGTGTCCGTGGAAAGATTATCAACTCTAAATGACCTCTGTTCACAAACGGGCATAACACCAGGTCTTTTTAGTCTGGTAATCAATTTGATACATTGTACAATATACTGAGGGTGGGGTGGTGTCTGCTTCTGATTGAGATTTGAGAATTAATTTCCCTAAAACATCCTAATATGCTGCATTTAACCCTTTCGCTGCTGAGGCTTTTCACACCTCTGTGCTGAGGTCATTTTTACCGCTTTCGCTCATCATGTTTAACCTCGTTTTGTAGCCATATTTTGATATATTACCCAGACATATTATATATCGTTCTTTCTGGCAGACTTGGCAGATTCATAATATGTCATTATTATATGTATACGTTATGTCATGTCTGTATATTATAACAAAAAAATGCAATAAAATTAGAATTTTCAATAATTTATTATGTGTAAAGTGTTTTTTTTCACATTTTAACATGCGATTGTTTGCGGTTATATTTGGTATGGGGTGCGCTTGTTTAAAAAATTAGAAATGGGATCTCGTTACATTTTTTTTGGGGAAAATTTTGCTTTTTTTAACAAACGCACCGCATACAAAAATCGCTAGTGCAGCATTATTGTTCACATTATAATTGAAATGGGAACAATATTGCTGCATTAACAAAACAGAAACAAACAAAAAACTTGTTTATTTTTTTAGAATTTTTTTTAAAATATTTTTATTTTTTTATTTTTATTTTTTATTTTTTTAAAAAAAACATTTTTCATGCTCATGTTTAGTATCCTTGGAAAAGCCATGCTCTGGCCGATCCAACAATATCAAACATTAACCCCTAGCTGCCACGGATCGGGAGATAGGGGGTTCCTTGGAACCCCCTATCTCCACCATTGGTGGCAGCTAGGGGTTAACTCCAGGACTGGCATCATCGTGCTATGCATGATGACGCCAGTCCTCAAGGGGAGTTCCTGGAGGCTTGGCCGACATCCAAGATGTCGGCCAGCTCCAGGAGAGGATCACGATCCGGTGCTTTTCAGCGCTGATTCGTGATCCGGCTCCCCAGGGGTTAATCACAGCCACCGTTTGGAAGGGCAGGCTGTGCCCTTCCAAACGGTGCCTGGATTAACCCTCTGCCCCCCGGCGATCGGGAGGGAGAGAGGTCCAAAGGACCTCCCCCCTCCCTTTCAGGCGCTTCCTCCGCACATGTGGGGGGGCGCCTGAATTAGATGTCATCGCGCCACCGCGATGACATCTAATTGCTCCGCCGGGGTCCCGGAGTGCTGGGCTGACATCCAAGATTGCTGCCTCCTGTGCATGGACGCGCTCAGCGCGTCCATAGCACAGGAGAACCACTTGGCTGGACGCGCTGAGCGTGTCCATAGCAGCCAAGTGGTTAACTGGTGTTTGAAAAAAATCTAAAGCAATGTTATTTTTCACCTCGGGATTAAACATTCACAGGGTTATTCAAAGAGCGGTGAAAAGCAGGATAATAACTGAAGAAGTGAAAATTCGAGATCAAGATAGCCAAACCAGAAAAATTCTCCCATTTAGCTCACTTTCCAAATCGGCTATTTGGTCTAGATTGTTCTCTTCTCTTGCCAGTTCTCCTGGCTTTCACCTCTCTCTCGGGGTTGTTCAGAGAAAGGTGAAAACCAGGAAAATGGCAGGAAAAGAAAACAATCTGGACCAAATAGCCAATTTGGAAAGTGAGATAAGGCTAGGGTCAGACTAACGCATTTTTCGCAGCGACCATCAAAAAGTGCGTCCGAACGCATTGCCGTATTATTTCACGGATTGCGCGAAAACGGTCATACGATGCGCATTTTTGTGCGTGATTTTTTACGGATCCAAACCAGGAAACTTTGGGTGTCTGGACATTATGTTGGCCGGACATGAGCAGGGTCTGACGTCTCCAAATCACGCACCCACGCCGCTATTGGACGCAGCGCACTCTGTACGTCCGTACTAGCGGTTCTGCGTTCTCGAAAAAATGCGTTCATTTTCCACTTAGGTTGCGCAGCCAGACTTTCGTGCGACCGTACTTCGTATATTGGCCGTCATTGCCCATCATTTGCTGCTAGCGCGGCCGTGATTAAGTGGGCCTAAACGCACGTTAAAAATTCGCTAGTCTGACCCTAGCCTAAATGGGAGAATTTTTCTGGTTTGGCTATTTTGACGTAGAATTTTCCATTCTCCAGTCATTCTCCTGCTCTTCACCGCTCTCTGAATAACCCTGTCAGGGTTATGCTTGGGGCGGCAGTCTGTATGAAAAGAGAAGACATTTTCGGACACGCAGAAAAAGTTTAGTGATTTTTTGGCGGTGAAAAGCAGGAGAATGACTGGAGAATGGAAAATTCTACACCAAATAGCCGATTTGGAAAGTGAGATAAATGGGAGAATTTTTCTGGTTTGGCTATTTTGACCTCGAATTTTCCATTCTCCAGTCATTCTCCTGAGTTTCACCTTTCTCTGAATAACCCTGTCAAAGAATGCTTTCAGAAATATAAATAATGATTATTTATTTTTGTCAATTTGCAACATGCAAAGTGAGCGAACAAAAGAAAATTCTAAATCAAATCAATATTTGGTGTTACTACCTTTTGCTGTCAAACCAGCATCAGTTCTCATAGACACACTTGCACAAAGTCAGGGATTTGTAGGATTATAGTCAGGTGTATGATCAACCAATTATACCAAACAGGTTCTAATGATCATCAATGTCACACGTAGGTTGAAACCAGTCATGAACTGAAACAGAAACAGCTGTGTAGGAGGCTTAAAACTGGGTGAGGAACAGCCAAACTTTGTTACCAAGGTGAGGTTGTGAAAGACAGTTTCATGTCATGGCAAGATTGAGCACAGCAACAAAAAACAAGGTAGTTATACTGCATCAACAAGGTCTCTCACAGACAAAGATTTCAAAGCAGACTGGGGTTTCAAGATTTGCTGTTCAAGCTCTTTCGAAGAAGCACAAAGAAACGGGAAACGTTGAGGATCGTAGACGCAGTGGTTGGCCAAGGAAACTTAGTGCAGCAGATGAAAGACACATCAAGCTTATTACCCCTCGAAATCTGAAGATGTCCAGCAGTGCCATCAGCTCTGAACTGGCAGAAACCAGTGGGACCCAGGTACGCCCATCTACTGTCCGGAGAAGTCTGGCCAGAAGTAGTCTTCATGGAAGAGTTGCAGCCTAAAACCCAAACCTCCGACGTGGGAACAAGGCCAAGCGACTAAAGTATGCACGAAAACATAGGAACTGGGGTGCAGAAAAATGGCAGCAGGTGCTGTGGACTGATGAGTCAAAATTTGAAATATTTGGCTGTAGCAGAAGGCAGTTTGTTCGTCGAAGGGCTGGAGAGCGGTACAATAATGAGTGTCTGCAGGCAACAGTGAAGCATGGTGGAGGTTCCTTGAACGTTTGGGGCTGCATTTCTGCAAATGGAGTTGGAGATTTGGTCAGGATTAATGGTGTTCTCAATGCTGAGAAATACAGGCAGATACTTATCTATCATGCAATACCATCAGGGAGGCGTATGATTGGCCCCAAATTTATTCTGCAGCTGGACAACGACCCCAAACATACAGCCAAAGTCATTAAGTGTAAAGTGTTCATCTTCAGTGTACATCTTCAGTGTAAAGAAGAACAAGAAGTACTGGAAGTGATGGCATGGCCCCTACAGAGCCCTGATCTCAGCATCATCGAGTGTGTCTGGTATTACATGAAGAGACCGAAGGATGTGAGAAAGCCTACATCCACAGAAGATCTGTGGTAGTTCTTCAAGATGTTTGGAACAACCTACCAGCCGAATTCCTTCAAAAACTGTGTGCAAGTGTACCTAGAAGAATTGCTGCTGTTTTGAAGGCAAAGGGTGGTCACACCAAATATTGATTTGATTTAGATTTCTCTTTTGTTCATTCACCGCATTTTGTTCATTTATGAACATAAATGTTTAACACTTCCATTTTTGAAAGCATTCTCTGTTTACAGCATTTTTTCACACATGCCTAAAACTTTTGCACAGTACTGTATATTACAATATACAGTGCACTACGTTTAGATATACTGTAGGATATTTTAAAAAACCTAGTTGAGGGGATATTTATAAAGACGATTCTTAATCACAAATTATGATCACAAGATATTCAAGTCTCCCACATCAATGTTCTCCATTCCAGTGTGTTCCTATACTAAACAAACTAATGACTGTTCTTATGAGATTAACCCACTTACTGGTACAAACATTATCCTGGGGCTTTCTGCAATGCAAGGTTAAATAGTGCCGTCATGGAGAACCTGTAAAACATGTGACTAGGGAATGTTGGTTCTCACCTTGTAGGGTGGTCAGCCCTAAACAGGTAATACACAGAACTGGAGCGGCTGCACCCAAACCTTAACATTAATTTTGTATAAGGGTGCTACTGAGACCAGTGAATACAACAAACAACATGCAGTGCATTCTGTTTATACATTCCATAAGAGATTTAAACAACACCAAGCTAAGGATATATTTATAATGATGGAGATGTAGTCACACAATGTGAACACAAGACGGTCAAGCCCTTGAAGTTCTATCTGAGAATATACACCCTTGTGCAGAATTCCTGAAGACTAAATGGACATAAACAGTAAGTATACACAGAAAAAATATTGACTTTCCAACTACAAAGAGATAAAGTGTGTGGCAATGAAGGAAAAGCAAGAAAGCAGAAGTGATTGGAAAGAATGTGTTGACATGATTAGCCTTTGAAGGGCATTTGCTGATCTTGTATGGTTTTAAGAAAAAAAGGGACATTTCAGAGTGACCCCAAACTTTTGAAGGACAGAACATATATACAGTCACTGGCCACTTTAATATGCACACCTGTTCAATTGCTTGTTAACAAAATTGCTAATCAGCCAATTACATGGCAGCAACTCAATGCATTTAGGCATCTAGACGTGGTGAAGATGACTTACTGAAGCTCAAACCGAGCATCAGAAAGGGGAAGAAAGGGAATTTAAGTGAATTTGAACGTGGCATGGTCTTTGGTACCAGATGGGCTGGACTGAGTATTTCAAAAACTGCTGATCTACTGGGATTTTCACACACAACCATCTCTAGGGTTTACAGAGAATTGTCTGAAAAGAGAAAATATCCAGAGAGCGGCAGATGCGTGGACGAAAATGCCTTGTTGATGTCAGAGGAGAATAGGCAGACAGTAACTCAAATAACCACTCGTTACAACCAAGGTATGCAGAATACCATCTGTAAACACAAAATAGATCCAACCTTAAAGCAGATGGGCTACAGCAGCAGCAGACCACACCGGATGCCACTTCTTTCAGCTAAGGAAAGGAAACTGAGGCTACAATACGCACTGGCTCACCAAAATAGGACAAAAGAAGATTGGAAAAACGTTACCTGGTCCTATGAGTCTAGGTTTCAGCCGCGATATTCAAATGGTAGGGTCAGAATTTGGTGTAAACAACATGAATGGACAGTGCAGAAATATATCCGTGCTAGGGGCAGGTTTTGTCTCATAATGGGAATACTGTTAATAATGTTATCACATATGTCCCATATGGCAGATGATATATTTATTTAGTAATCTGTGCTTACTGAATTAACCATTGAAGTTATAGTTTTCAGATTCTGACCAAACATCCTGCTAGAACTTGTGTCCCTATTGTGACAGTAGCATAAACCTACATGGATATCCACTCTTGGAAATAGACTTTCTATAACGATTCCCATCTGCTAATTGGCGGCTAATAACCAGTGAATACAACTAATTTAGTTATATTTTGAGAATTACAGAGAACATATTTGCAACTGGAATACAATCTATAGATTTGCCACATATTTCATACACTGATTTACAATTGGTTATATGTAGTATAACAAGCGTGTTAAGTTTAAAGCTTATTAATAAAATAAAATATTGTATTTTTATGTATTCTATTAACATCATACCAGCACTTGTGGTATAAGTTTGCAGCAGGCAGCAAAGATTACTACCACTCTTTTTACTTCTTTTTGCACTATATATGTACAAAGTTTAGTCCTATTTAGTGTTGGTATAAGTCCAAAGTTTCTGGATCATCTGTATCATCGACTTTTTGCAGAATGAGATATTTTCTTGGACACACTTTGGGGCCTTAGTTCCAATTGAGCATCGTTTAAATGCCACGGCCTACCGGAGTGTTGTTGCTGACCATATCCATCTCTTTACGACCACAGTGAACCCATCTTCTGATGGCTACTTCCAGCAGGATAATACACAATGTCACAAAGCTCAAATCATCTCAAACTGGTTTCTTGAACATCATTATGAGTTCACTGTACTCCAATGGCCTCCACAGTCACCAGATCTCAATCCAATAGAGCATATTTGGGATGCAGTGGAACAGGAGATTCACATCATGGATGTGCAGCTGACAATCTGAAGCAACTGTGTGATGCTATCATGTCAATATGGACCAAAATCTCTGAGGAAGGTTTCCAACACCTTGTTGAATCTATGTTTTAAATAATTAAGGCAGTCCGGAAGGCAAAAGGGGGTCCAACCCCGTACTAGCAAGGTGTACCTAATAAAGTGGCCAGTGAGTATAGATATTGATCACCACATGTATATAGTTAATGCACTCTTATACAGCTAAAAGGGCAAAAAATAATACTTAACAAATATACTTCGAGCTCCTTGTACAACTGGACCTGTATACAAATAAAGAATAGAGAATACAGAGCAAAAAAGAGAATTGTAGTGCAGATTGTGAGACAGGTTAATCCTTTATATTTTCATTTTAATAATGGAGTAGTAAGAAGTTCTCTTCAGCCACTTGTGCTCCAGTTCCTTTTAAAATTTGTTGGATTCACTTGAATTGAATGAACAAATTAGAGTTTAAAAAAAAAACAGTTTTTCTTTATTTTCCGTAAAAAGAAATGACATTCCACTTTTGGACAAACTGTCAAATAAATCAAGAAGCAAAACAATAACACCAAAATAAAATCAGTAGGTAGTGAACACACTTGCTGTAGCATATAATAGCTGCAGGATTTTCAGGTCTTGAGCAAAAAAAATAATTTAAAGCTTGTCGCTTCTAAATAAGTAAAAAAGTCAATATGACTTGGTCTTTTTTGTATTGCCTCAAGTCCAGAGCTGCACCAAGTCTTACAGCAGTATACTCAAATATTCATAGGTCTTTCACCCATTCCTTAGGCTTGGCTGGGGGTATTGTGTCTGATCATGTGGGACGGTAGGCAGTCAAAAGCCTATGCCCATCATAGCATGTGTGCAATGTGTTTCGCTTGCAACTCTGAGCTTTCTCAGGCATCTCTGCTATACCAAGTGCCCTTTCATTTAAGTACCTTCCTCGCATATTAACTTGTTCATAAATTGCTCAGGCCGACAGCCGCACATGGATGAGGTCTCTTCTGACCATTGCGGTACTCTTCCAGAGAGGATCAGCATAGCTACCTAGCTAGCATACTAAGGGCACACTTGGGCTACTAATGCTGACTGAGCACTGTTGAAGATCACCCTAGAGCCCTGTTGTGGTTTATTGCCCACCAGTTTTTGGTTTCCTCCTGACTTTTCTGATTTCTCTGCTCCCTAGATTTTGGCTTTGTTTTGTGACTCTATTTATTTTTCCAATCCTGATGCATGATCATGTCCTCATTATTCTCTCCAATCCATTGACCTCTTGTCTTGGACTTCTTGCTAGACACCCGACTATGACAAGAACTGGTTGGTTTTCTGCAGGATTGCTGTGTCTTATGGTTAGGTTTACTGCGTGTGCTCCCCTCCACCATCACATAGAGCCACTGGAGACTGAACACATATTAGAACAAATGACATAAAAGATGAGTTGAAAATTTTGACTTCAAACTATAGGTTATAAGCAATGCTGGAACTTGCATAATCATAAAGTCAAAATTACCTATGTCCAGTGTACTTATTTTCTGCCTCCATTAATGACACACAGCTCTTATGACTATCAGTAACCCAAACACTAACTATCCTGGGAGTTTAATTATTACTCTGACCTCGATATTGTTGGTTATGTATGAAAGAGGCACTGGAATCTTGTGAACTTGTAGCAATAAACTTTACTTTGTGCATAAAACATTAAACAACTATTATCAGACTAGTGTAAACACAACGTAGGACTACTGTGGCGCTAAGAGAAGGATAGGGTATATGTATACAAAAGGGAGCTGCTAGAATCCTATAAAGTTAGTCTGTCCAACTAACAAGCAAAGATAAATATAAAAACACAAAAATAAGGACAGCACTCCCACGAAAAGTTATATCTTTTCAACCAAAAAGAGATTGCGACAAAAAATCTTCCTGTTTTTTAACTGCACAGTCTATTATTTACTACAAAAGTCTTATTGAAAAGAGAAAAAAAAAAAAAATACCTCAAAGGAAAAGTCACCAGTAGAGAAGAAATCTTCACATGAATATATAGATGGGACCACTCCCTCGAACTTTGTCAGTTTCTAGGATCGTCTTTTCATCCAATAAAGGGCTCCAAACATTCAATTCGCCCTCCTGGTATGTATCCACAGTGGAAAGGAGCCTCAGCACAAGATCCACACCTCCTCCAGAGATGCACAGGGAACACTGATGAATCCCTGGGTGGGGTTAACCATTGCGTTGCTGCAGGGATCTCTTCAGAAAATTCCTCAGAGAAAACAAAAGAACAATAGTGCAGCCAGTTTTTACAGGGACAGAGTATAAAACCTTTATATGGTAATAAACTTACCCTGTTCAGAGCCTAGCCTGGCTCGGGAAAACTCGCATAGGGTTGTAAGAAGTGGCACAGCCCTTAAAAAGCCATCTTAGTTTAGAGTCATCAATGTAGTCGGCAAGTGAAAATAATAAAACATTTATTCCAATAATATGAAATATCAGTGATAAAAAAGACAGGAACCAGACGCGTTTCGCGCTTTACAGCGCTTCTTCAGTGGTAAAACGGACAAACAAGGGTACATTTCAAAAAACGGGTTCATTATATACTCAAAGACATTTAGTAAATGAGCCAGCAGCCCAAGTAACCCACCGACTTCCAAATTGGAATACATACAATTAAACATATAAATGTGTTGATAAAAGTCAATAAACAAAGTACATATGCAAATCCAAAGCTTCTCCCTAGAACTTAACATCATCTGAACATAAAATTAAAAAAATAATGGATATAGCTAATCCAATTTATCGTTGGTCATCCGGTGTATTTAAACAGATCTTTATTGAATGAGCCGGCAACCTAAAAGGCCCGCCCTCTTCAAGTTTAAAATACACAAAACTGGCAGTGTTAATATATAAAATTAACACACTACATATATAGATCGCTGCTCTTTGATCACCTCTTAAGATCCTACCGCCATAAAGGCAGAGAAAATCCCAAAAAATAATGAAAACAGTCCTATAAACGAAAAAACTAGAAGAAAGTGCATCAAAATGATGAAAATGTGAGGGAAAAAAAAGGAAATTACAAAATAAAATAAAAAATACAAAATAAAAAATGCAAAACAGAAACAAATGTGCCTGCAAAAATGATTACTAATATAGGAAATCCTGAGGCATTAATGAAAGCTAAAACCAATGGGTAATAGAGAGCCCTAAAAAAAAAGAGATGGGTAAATTATAAAAGTGTAGGTGAAGGTAGGTTATAAAAAATGGCAAAGTTCAAAATCAGAGTTGAGACCCCTGGGAATCAGGGAATCGAACCTATAGATGAGTTTCATCTCTTCTCGGCCAATTTTGCCTATGAAGTCTTCTCCTCACCAATCCTTTTGAACTTTTTTAAGAGCAAAAAAAGTGAGACCTGTAGGGTCTTTATTATGTTTCATTAAAAAATGTGCCGATACAGAGTGTTTTTCGTATCCTTTCCGAATATTGGGCACATGTTCCATGATCCGCACATACAGCTGGCGTGTGGTTCTGCCAACGTATAATAGATGACAGGGGCAAATAAGTCCATAAATAACATCCTTGGACCGGCAATCAATAACTTGTTGGATTTTAAAACTCTCTTTGAATTCAAACGTACTAAAATATTGCTTTTTCAGGTGCAAGTTTCTACAAGCAAGGCAGTAACCACATCTATGAAACCCTACTTTAAGATTGAAAGGATTCTGCAGATTCTTCATTTTTATATTGTGAACAATTTTTTGTTTAATATTCGAGGCCCCTCGATTAATGATTTGTGGCCGATCTGGCATAAAATCATCCAATGCCGGATCGTCCAATAAAATGTGCCAGTGTTTGCGGATACTTTTATTAATATTCGCGGATTGACTGTTAAAATTATATAAGAAGTGGACCTTAGATTGAAAATCATCGTTCTTAACTTTATATTGAATAAATTAGTTTCTATCTTTCTCTCGAGTCTGTATAACAAGATCATCCAGAATGGCCCCATCAAAACCTTTTTCAATAAAACTCTGTTTCAAAGTTTGGGATTGAATGTCATACTGGGTAACATCGGTACAATTCCTACGAATTCTTACAAGTTGACTGTTAGGAACACTTTTTAGCCATGGCTTAGCGTGGCAACTCGAAAAACGGATAAAATTGTTGACATCCACCGATTTAAAATATGTTTTAGTTTTAACACAATTTTCATCAATAAAAATAGTTAAGTCTAAAAAATTTATTTCACTTTTATGGGAGTGGGTCTCTAAAACAATACCACTGTTATTTGAATTCAGACCATCAATAAAGTTCTTCAATATATCATCCCCTCCTTTACAAATAAAAAATAGATCATCAATATATCTATGGTAGAGGACCAGGTGTTGCGCCCAACATGGCATCCAACTGAGTTCCCAGAAAGCCATGAAAAGATTTGCATAACTAGGCGCAAACCTGGTCCCCATCGATGTACCTTTCCGTTGAAGATAAAACTGATCGTTAAAAGCAAAAAAATTATTATTGAGAATGAACTCTATACCTAGTAAGATAAATCTAATTTGCGATTCTTCGAACTCGGAATTTTGTTCTAAATAAAAACGGACTGCTTCAATACCCTGATCATGAGGGATAATACTGTATAATGAACGAGCGTCACAGGTGACTAAGATATACGATGGATCCCATACTATTGTCTCTAAAATTTGTAATAGATGGATGGTATCCTTAAGATATGAAGGGATCTTTTTGACTAAAGGTTGTAGAAGGATGTCGATATATTGCGACAATCTACTGGTAAGTGAATGTACACCAGATATAATGGGTCTTCCAGGGGAATTTATTAGATCTTTATGTATCTTTGGAAGTAAATACAGAATAGGAATTCTAGGAAAGGGAATATTCAAATACAGGTACTCTTTTTCTGTTAAGATGCCACTGTCTTTCCCTTCCTTTAAGGGGTTAGTCAATTCAATCTTGTTTTTTTCCATAGGATTGTATAACAAAAGTGAGTAAGTATCGCGATCGTCTAATTGCCGCATCGCATCATTGTTATATTTCTCCATACTTAAAAGAACTATCCCTCCACCCTTATCAGCCGGTTTAATTATAAGGGAAGGGTCGTTATTCAATTTATCAAGGGCATCTCTTTCTTTTCTTGTAAGGTTGAAAGAAATTTTCTCTTTACTAATTTTGTCAATATCTTTCAGTACAAGGCGTTCAAAAATCTTCATTTCGTCAGATATTAGATGTTTAGGGAAAAAATTTGAGGTTTCTTTTAAATCTGTGTGAACATATCGTGGAATATTGAGAGAATTTTCAACAGGATTTTTAGCAAAAAATTTCTTCAAACATAATTTACGTTGAAATTTCTTTAGGTCGATATACATAACTAAATATAAGTTATTGATTGCCGGTCCAAGGATGTTATTTATGGACTTATTTGCCCCTGTCATCTATTATACGTTGGCAGAACCACACGCCAGCTGTATGTGCGGATCATGGAACATGTGCCCAATATTCGGAAAGGATACGAAAAACACTCTGTATCGGCACATTTTTTAATGAAACATAATAAAGACCCTACAGGTCTCACTTTTTTTGCTCTTAAAAAAGTTCAAAAGGATTGGTGAGGAGAAGACTTCATAGGCAAAATTGGCCGAGAAGAGATGAAACTCATCTATAGGTTCGATTCCCTGATTCCCAGGGGTCTCAACTCTGATTTTGAACTTTGCCATTTTTTATAACCTACCTTCACCTACACTTTTATAAATTACCCATCTCATTTATTTAGGGCTCTCTATTGCCCATTGGTTTTAGCTTTCATTATTGCCTCAGGATTTCCTATATTAGTAATCATTTTTGCAGACACATTTTTTTCTGTTTTGCATTTTTTATTTTGTATTTTTATTTTTTTATTTTAAAAAACTTCTTTTTCTTTTTAGGGCTCTCTATTGCCCATTGGTTTTAGCTTTCATTATTGCCTCAGGATTTCCTATATTAGTAATCATTTTTGCAGGCACATTTGTTTCTGTTTTGCATTTTTTTATTTTATTTTGTGATTTCTTGTTTTTTTTTTATTTCCTCACATTTTCATAATTTTGATGCACTTTCTTCTAGTTTTTTCATTTATAGGACTGATTTTATTATTTTTTTGGATTTTCTCTGCCTTTATGGCGGTAGGATCTTAAGAGGTGATCGAAGAGCAGCGATCTATATATGTAGTGTGTTAATTTTATATATTAACACTGCCAGTTTTGTGTATTTTAAACTTGAAGAGGGCGGGCCTTTTAGGTTGCCGGCTCATTCAATAAAGATCTGTTTAAATACACCGGATGACCAACGATAAAATGGATTAGCTATATCCACTATTTTTTTAATTTTATGTTCAGATGATGTTAAATTCTAGGTATAAGCTTTGGATTTGCATATGTACTTTGTTTATTGACTTTTATCAACACATTTATATGTTTAATTGTATGTATTCCAATTTGGAAGTGGGCGGGTTACTTGGGCTGCTGGCTCATTTACTAAATGTCTTTGAGTATATAATGAACCCGCTTTTTGAAATGTACCCTTGTTTGTCTGTTTTACCACTGAAGAAGCGCTGTAAAGCGCGAAACGCGTCTGGTTCCTGTCTTTTTTATCACTGATATTTCATATTATTGGAATAAATGTTTTATTATTTTCACTTGCCGACTACATTGATGACTCTAAACTAAGATGGCTTTTTAAGGGCTGTGCCACTTCTTACAACCCTATGCGAGTTTTCCCCGAGCCAGGCTAGGCTCTGAACAGGGTAAGTTTATTACCATATAAAGGTTTTATTCTCTGTCCCTGTAAAAACTGGCTGCACTATTGTTCTTTTGTTTTCTCTGAGGAATTTTCTGAAGAGATCCCTGCAGCAACGCAATGGTTAACCCCACCCAGGGATTCATCAGTGTTCCCTGTGCATCTCTGGAGGAGGTGTGGATCTTGTGCTGAGGCTCCTTTCCACTGTGGATACATACCAGGAGGGCGAATTGAATGTTTGGAGCCCTTTATTGGATGAAAAGACGATCCTAGAAACTGACAAAGTTCGAGGGAGTGGTCCCATCTATATATTCGTGTGAAGATTTCTTCTCTACTGGTGACTTTTCCTTTGAGGTATTTTTTTTTTCTCTTTTCAATAAGACTTTTGTAGTAAATAATAGACTGTGCAGTTAAAAAGCAGATTTTTTGTCGCAATCTCTTTTTGGTTGAAAAGCTATAATTTTTCGTGGGAGCGCTGTCCTTATTTTTGTGTTGGTATATTATCAGACTAGTGACTGTAAACAGCAGGCATTACACAGTGAGAAATCACGGAAGCGAGAGAGAGAAAACAAAATACTTCCTTCCTGTGAATATACCCACAAGTGCAGAACCCATAGTACCCTTTAACAACAGCACCATCTGCAGGTTAAATGGAATAGTGCATGCTTTTGTATTTCCAACTAGGGATGAGCCGAACACCCCCGAGTTCAGTTCGCATTCGAACTCGAACTTTTCAAAAGTTCGAACTCAATACAAGTCAAAGGGACTCAAAATTAGATTTTTAGAGTGCCCTCCAAGAGGGCATATATGCTAGATAGTTGCCATAAAAGGTGTATGGGGGTCCAGGTAGTGCCCTGGGGGACAGGAAACAAGGACAAAAAGTTAAAAAAAAAACATTTTTAAAGGAACAGTGAGTTTTCCATGAAATAAGGGTTAAAAATAAAAACGAAAAATTCCTTCAAATATCGTGCCAAGGAGGTCCCCATAACCTGTCCGTGAAGTGGCGGATTTCTAGGATGTATAGAAACACTTAAAAACAAAAAAAATACGTTTCAAATGACGGTAAATGCTTTTCCTTTAATCTATCCATAAACTACTGCTTGGGGCGGCAGTCTGTATGAAAGAGGAGACATTTTCGGACACGCAGAAAAAGTTTAGTGATTTTTTGGCTAAATTATTGTGAAACTTATGCAGGTTTTGGATGAAAGTAACAATAGGTGCTTCAAAATTGGTCCTTTAGCATCCCCAACAGTGCCGTCACACCGTAACCCCTCTGAGGATATGAATCTGATACAGGCATCAGTGGCAGTGCACCCAAATATTGTGCTTTTGGTGCCAGGCCTGCAAGTACTATCATACAGTAACCCCTCTGTGGTATTGTGGAAGAATGCAGGGGTGAACCTTGCAGTCCTATATTAAAAAGATATGCATCTGGTTAAGGCGTCAGTGCACCCAGATATTCTGCCTTTGGTGCAAGACTGCCAGGCCAGCAAGTATCATCATACAGTAACCTCTCTGTAGTATTGTGGAAGAATGCAGGGGTGGACCATGCGGTCCTATATAGAAAAGATATGATTCTGGTCAAGGCGTCAGTGCACCCAGATATTGTGCTTTTGGTGCCAGACTGCCAGGAAGTACTATCATACAGTAACCCCTCTGTAGTACTGTGGAAGAGTGCAGGGTTGGACCCTGCGGTTCAAAAAATTAAAATGATATAGATGTGGCACAGGCGTCATTGCAGCCAAATATTGCGCCTTTAATGGCAGCAAGTGCATTCACACCGTAACCCTTTTGTGGTATTGTGGAAGAGTGCAGGGTTGGAACCTGCGGTTCAAAAAATTAAAATGATATAGATGTGGCACAGGCGTTAGTGCAGCCAAATATTGTGCCTTTCATGGCAGCAACTGCATTCACAACGTAACCCTTTTGTGGTATTGTGGAAGAGTTCAGTGCTGGAGGTTTTGTGCATGCAGAAGACATCCCCGATCTATTCCGTTACGTCAGCATCAGGGGATTGATAACTGCTGATCCAGGACTGATTCATTTTTATAAATATCAGCCGGTCTGCAGAGTCGGTGGACAGACGCACTCTTTTGTCTGTGACAAAACCTCCAGCGGCACTGAACGTCCTTTCAGAAAGCACGCTGGATGAAGGGCAACCTAGTAGCTGCATAGCATATTGGCTACGTTCTGGCCAGTGATCCAATCTCAACACACGGTAAGCCAGTGGATCATCTGCTGGAAAGTTATCCAGGTCTGCCCTTGCCCCTAGGTAGTCCTGCACCATATAGGAAGAAGCGCCCTTAGTGGCGCGAAACGCGTTTGGCATCTGACCCCTTGGTTTTTTACTTTTTACTTTACCATAACCTGTTCTGGTTCCTTGTATCCATCCCTTTTGGGATTAATAAATAATAATTTTCTACTTTTACCTATCTACTCTCCTGGTATCTATATTTGTCTCCATCACCGAGGTGTCCGAGGTGATGCATACCATCTACGGAGATTCGAATCGGGAGTTTGAAGGCAAGCTGGTTGGCCTATAACAACCTGAAAGGTGAACGTATGAGGGCTGGAAGCTCTTGAAGAATGTGAGTTCCCTTTTCTGTTACCTCTACGAACGTATATATATATTGTTTATTGTGGCATACAGTATTGCACTACTCATCTGTCTTTCTTTGAGGTACCCACTACACAAGTCGGATATACATCTTTGGAAAAGAAGAAAGAACATCCATGTACAGAAATTTTTTCCTCCTAAATCAGAACATTCTCTACTTTTACCAATGTATGTATCATTGATTGTATGTGGCTTTTGAGCCCTATTGGTATATCCAATCAGTTAATCCTTGACTGTTTTGTTATTTTTAGATTTTAATTTACTTTATTTTAATTTTTATTCCCTGTGTTCATTCCCCTTGAGAGTGTGAAGAAGCGCTGCCTTGTTTGTATTTTTATGCTTATAGTCCTGCACCATATGGTGAAGACGCTGGCAATGGGTGCCTACATTTGACGTCCCTGGGCGTCATGGACTAAAAAAAATTAAAAATACATCAGTGGTCCTGGCCTTCACCACTATTCCTCTGATCATCCGCAGCCTCAGAAGCACGTGTGTCATCACTTGGTAACCTACCAGTGCCTGGAAAGGTGTTACACAAGTGTCGCTTTAGAGCGTCCTCAAGTTGTTTCATCCTGTGCTCCCTCTGTGCAGGCAGGATGAGCTCTGCAACTTTACCCTTATATCGTGGATCAAGAAGGGTTGCCAACCAGTAATGATTCCTCTCCTTGATAGCACAATTCCTGGGGTCCTTTAGCAGGCTTTGCATCATAAGGGAGCCCATGCAGCGTAGGTTGGAGGTGGCATTAGCTTCCGAGTCTTCCTGGTCAATGAGGATGACCCCATCGTGCACTTCCTCCTCCCAGCCACGCACTAGCCCTTGTGTTTCTGGGCACACAAAACCCTCCCTTGAGGAATCCCCACCTTCAATGCCCCCACTACTTAAATATTCCTCCTCATCCTCATCCTCCTCCTGTCTGATCTGAGTAGGACCCCCTGGAATGCTGTCTGCGGAAAGACTGGGGCCTTGAGAGCTAGGGAAGGCCTCCTCTTCCTCCCGCTGCTTTGCCTCTAGAGCCACATCTATAATTCCCCACAGAGTGTGCTCCAGCAGGAACACTAAAGGAATTGTGTCACTGATGCATGCACTGTCCATGCTCACCATACTCGTTGCCTCCTCAAATGGTGACAGTACAGTGCATGCATCCTTGATCATCAGCCACTGCGGGGGGGGAAACCAAGTTGACCTGAACCTGTCCTTGTGCCATACTCACACAAGTACTCATTGATGGCCCTCTGCTGCTTGTGCAGAGGCTGCAGCATTGTTAATGTCGAGTTCCACCTGGTGGGCATGTCACAGATCAGACGGTTTCTGGGAATGTGGAATTCTCTTTAAATTTCTGCCAGGCGAACACTTGCTGAGAATGACCGTCTGAAGTGGCTGCAGACTTTTCTGGCCTGGCTGAGAAGCTCTCGCAGCCCTAGGTACTTGGTTAGGAAACGCTGTACCACTAGATTTAGGACATGTGCTAAGCATGGTACATGCGTCAATTTACCCTTGCGTAGGGCGGAGAGAAGGTTGCTGCCATTATCACAGACGATCATTCCCAACTGAAGCTGGCATGGTGTTAGCCATCTCTGCACCTGCCCCTGCAGAGCTGACAGAATTTCTGGCCCGGTGTGGCTCCTGTCCCCTAAACAAACCAGCTCAAGCACAGTATGGCATCTTTTTGCTTGAGCCATTGCGTAGCCTCTGCCACGTGTCGGTTTAACTGCCACTTCACCAGAGACAGAGAAGGAGGAGGAGGAAGAGGTGGTGGAGCAGACAGACCTCATACAAGCAGCTTTCTGGAGGCGTGGTGGATGAACAAGCT